>CM062649.1:75147704-75747704 GCA_031772095.1 Zeugodacus tau
TTTTTTTTTTTTAATTTTTATAAGTTTCTTTCCTTTATCAACTAAAAAAATACCGAAGGAGTTATAAAATTCCAAATTTTTTCGAAGTTTAAAAAAAAATCACTTTTTTGAGAAAAAAAATTGACTTTAAGTTGCAAAACAAGTAGTTTAAATAATACTTTCGTCCAATTTTTTTAGTGCAAATAGAAGATAATTTAATACTGAAGCTAGATCACTTTGGTTTTTTTCGATCGGACATATATTCTTTTTGCTATCGTCGGCACCGTTTTCTAATACTTGAGAAAATGAAAACTCGAGAAAACGCGCTTTAAAGTCTGCCTGAGCATTCGCACCTGCTCGACGCTCGGCCACTATAACTACTCAAGCTTCGAAAATATGTCGAATTGGCCTCTGGAATTTTAAAGACATATTCTTGGATGGTTTTGGAAGAAATTTAAAACAAAACAAAAGATCGATTTTTTGAAGCTTGTAAAGCAGACTACTGCCTCAAATTAAGTGGATAAGAATATATATTATTTATATATTATTAACAACTGGAGTATTCCAGAATAGCTTCAGCATCAATGAAATAGCTTTCAAAAGAGGAGAGAATGGCAGTTTATGATACTGATCTTTGTCGAAATCTATAAATTTTTTGGAAATTATAGGTATCAGCAGCACTGTGTTCTATTCAGCAGACATAACCGTGTACATTCAAGATATATTGATAAAAATTAAGTTATTTCTTGGAGAAGTGTTAGATGTTCGATTTTTCCGATTACGACCTATCGCTTTGGGATACAAACATCAATATCATCTATCACATTCAGGCCTCTTTATGAAGCAGTATCTAAAAAATATATCCCTCGAACTCACTTCATCATGAATAGGAGTATGGTATGTGTGGGTTTATAAGTATACCAGTAATGAGTTTTTCTCACATTTTTTGAAGGTTTTTTTTTGAAATTTTTAAGAGTTCATGTTCCATAAAAAACAGTTGGGAGGTAAATAGAGTCTGATCGCAAACGGTCGAACCTAACCCAATATTAGTCCCGTTAGCAACTTATATATGGCCTTTGCTTCTTAAATAAAATACATTTTGTAAATTTTTTCAATAAAAACTGCGTATCACCCTGTATATAAATATAATATGAATATTGATGTGCTACTGATTTTGTGTAAGAAGACCAACCGGCACTAAAAACCAATTAAAACCAATATAAAACAAAAAATATCAAAAACAAAAAAATAATCAAAAACCACAGTGTTTAATTTATGACATTTTACTCTCTAAAGTTGCCTTTCATCCTAAACAAACATATATGTATGTATGTATATAGGTTAGACTGCGTAACCGTCTCTACTCGGAACAAGCATGCGATAAGAAAGCAAGCGCCGCTGAGAGATTTGTTTACCATATACACTTCAGTGTTTCACTCACTACAGAAGCGCGCGGATTGCAGATCGTTTAAGAGTGGCTTAGGAGTCGCAACTTCAGTCACACTACAGAGTTTCGTTTCAATATTTGTCCATGACGCAAGCAGGAAATGTATTTCCAAACGATAATCGCTGTGCTCGTAACCACAGTGGTGTTAAACCAAGTGAATGCGCAAAAACGTTACCCACCCGCTGAAACGCAAAAGACACCAAACGATCTCTTCGAAGAGTCGGTGACACGCATTAAAGAAGGAAATTTTGAAGTTGATATTATAGTGCGACGTCCAAATAATTCGTCAAACCCTGGCGCTCGACAAAAACATGGCGCAACACCAAATCGCAAAGTGGATAATGGTAAAATAATATTCCCCAACAATTCGGAAGAGCAAGCCAGTGAAAGTCGTAGATCAGAGTTCGAATACAACAATCAAGAATATCAACGAAGGCCCGATCAAGACTTTGGCTTTGATCACAGAAGAAGAGAAGGTCAGCAGCCACAAGAACCACATCGTAAATATGGAAATGAACTTGAACCCGATAACCTATATAATCAAAATACCGAACGGAATATTTACAACGAAAATGTAAGCGAACCGGAAGCGAGTAATGGTGAGCGTCTTCCAAATAGCAACAGTTCGAATCAACAAAAGCGAGAAGGGAATAACCGCCGCCTCTGTGAAGTAAGTAAGTACATGTGCACGTAACGGTAAACAATCGACCATATTATTCATATGTGAGGTGTTATTGTTTCTTTTTAACAGAGTATAACGAATATATTGAACAAATATTTCGAAATGATGCAGAGACCTCGGCGGATGCGAACGATGCAGAGTTCGATGGTCGCGTATTGGCAACACCCGGTGAATACCCGCACATGGTAAGCTATGCGCTCTATTTACATATAATTTATGAGTCAAGAATATAAGAACAGTGAACTAGAGTTTTACTAAAAGAAATTGAAATTTTATGTGAAGTTGTGGTTTGTGCTGACCGCAGTGGAATGCTTTGTCATTTCCGCATAGCATAACTTTATCTTTTAGTATTTTACAAACCTGAAAGTATTGTAAAAACAAAATCCCACGAAGACTAGTGATAATCAATTGGGATGTCATGGAGAGAAACTAAAATTATCTATTATCCATTCATTAGTTAATATATCGAACTTTTCTCTGACTCAATGAGTCAATGAGACTCCGAATAGATCCAGCTTAACAATCGAGCTCTTTTTTTTTGAATCCGTTAGCTTGGCGGATTCCAGATTACAAATGATTGTTTCCTAACTTTAGTCAATTGCAATTTCCCATGACAAATATGTTGGTACTTACATTGAAGAGCTCTAATAAGAAAATGTTATATAAAAATTTCAAAAATGGTTGACAGTTTACTACTTTTCTCGAAAAGTGTCAAAACATATAGCAATCATGAATATTGGAAGTTCTTATTTTATTAATAGACTAGTAGACCAACCGGCTTCGCACGGGCTTAAACAAACATTTCAAAAGTTATAAGTTTTTACACATTTATACACACTCTCCCATACATATGTATGTACTTTCCCGTTTCTTGTGTGGGTTCATTTTAAAAAAGTAAAATGAGGAAAATTCGAACATGAAATTATATTTTATTTGCAATGAGCTAAAACTTGATTACGACCTCTAGTCTTTGGTGTCCGTTGTCTTTCTTTCTGATTATGAAGGCGTGGGAACGTTCAGAGCTCGACGCCCTGTCCGAGCTTGTATATTTCTAATATTTTGTTCTTCAAGCCGCTGCACACGCTCCGTACTCGACTATCAAGCGCGTACTTGGAGGTTTTGAACTTTTGTTCAGTAAGCAGGTGCGTGTGCTCGTTACTCGACTCTTTGGCACGCGATTGCGATGCGAAGAGTATGACTTGCAAGGCGATTTTCAGTTTCAGATTAAGATTCTCCATCAAGGAGTCTTTTTGATACCCTCACCTGAGAAATATTTCCAGAAAGTTGAGATTCTTACTATAAATATAGCCTATGTTACTCAGGGTGAATGTAGCTTTCCAATGGTGAAATAATTTTTGAAATCGGCAAAGTAGTTTTTGAGTTTATTCATTACAAACATACATACAAATCTTTCCTCTTTGTAATAGTAGTATAGATAGTAAAACGAAAAAATTAATTTCAATTTGCTCATTTTAATTTAAAACAGAAACCTATTGACGTAACAGTTAAATGAGTGTTGCTTACTCATTTATAAAACATTTATATTTCTCTCCAAAAAATTTTAGATAAAACCACTTTTTCTTTAACTTGTCCAACCACCTTCAGCCAGTATATATAGAAGTTTTGCTGTATTAAATTAATTATGCAATTTATATATTAATCTTATACTAAGCTGTGAGTGGTTTTATATTCATTTTGAAATAAAAATGCATGTTTCCAGCGGAAAAATAAAATACATATTTGATTAAAAATATAAAGTTAAATACAAACACAAATTGCAAATCACGATTATTTACAAATATTGACCATTTCCGATGAAATGCATTTCATTATTTATATGGCATTCCAAGTAGCACACTATCGATTCACATTCTTGGAAACATGTCACAATAATTGGAAAAAAGGAAGCACTTCTATTTATAAATTTATGTAATAATAATTACGATTAAATATAGAACAAACAAATTGTAGTAAAACTAATAAGTCATTAGCTAATTTCATAGTAATTTCAATTCTCTTAATATCTTATATACAGACTGCACTAGGCTTTCAAAGAGAGGACAACACATTCGATTATAAATGCGGCGGAAGTTTGATAAGTGACAATTTCGTAATAACAGCGGCGCATTGTACGAATATAACGAGGTGAGTTAAGTATATGTATTTGTTTCTAAATATTCTACTATTGTAATAATAAAGTTATAAGCAAGTTCTTACAGTTCTAAAGTGTGATTCTCTCAAGCGTCCATTAGTTGCTTTTCTGTTTGTGAAATGCATTTCATTTGCTACTTGAGAGCTATGTTTCCCAGTGCAATTGGAACTCTTCTGGGATTTCTTAATTAACTCCCGAACCAGAGGTAGAAGTGTCCTGAAGCAACCCAAATGCACCAATTACCGGTGGAGCCTCTATTGTCAAAAATAATTTTAATTTACTTAGTGAAAACTTCTTACAGCTTCTAAGTGTCATCTCGTTCCAGAAGGACGTTGATATTGTTGTTCTTTGCAAGCTTAACAGTTCCGACAGTTTTCAAAGGGTTTAATAGGGTATTAAGCAAAACGAAAATATAAGCGGATCAAGGCTAATATCGCTACTCCGAAATATCTTATACACTTTAGTAATTCCAATATTCGAGTTCTTGATAAAAGTACTTTCTTGTTATTGCTCGAGGAAAACCTTGGTATTTGGGTACCTTTGTAAGGGAAAGTGGAGCTCAAGTTCGTGGGCTAAACGTTATCTATATATTTACATTAAAAATTTACTGTATTTGTTGTTCAATATGATCGTTGTCATTCCGAAGAAACTTGATTTCATCTTAGCTGCCAAATAAAATTAATTTAATCTCTTTCTAAGATCAATGCAAAATCTTTATATGTAATCCAATAGCCGTTCGTAGTTTTCTTCAAACTTGTCGCTTTCTCTAGTTGTCGGATAACATAATAGAAGTGCTTAAGTAGTATACGTGTCCAAAATAATATTACCAAAATTATTGTTTACATTTTACGGATATATTTCTTATCTTAAAAAAACCAAAATTAATTTAAATTTTTTTTCCTTCCAGTGAAATACCAACGGTAGCACGCATCGGGGACACCAATCTTATGGAAGCGAAACGTTTTGGACCACAAATATTTGGCATTAAAACTATATATGCGCATCCACAATATGATGGCGTGACCTATTACAATGACATTGCGCTTTTGTTGCTAAACGCGAGTATTGAGTAAGCTAATACATTCATACAAACATTTATAAAGAAATTTTATAAAAATGATATTCGCACTTTTTCACAGCTTCACCGAGTTTGTACGCCCCATTCGATTGTGGACACGCCCTTATTTACCATTATCCACCGCTTTCGCAATGGGCTATGGAGCGACCTCATTTGCGCGTGCGCCCACCAATCGCCTCACCGACTTCAATCTGACGATTGTGGAGAACGACGACTGCAATCAGCGTCTGCCACAGCTGGACGAAGTGCCGCGTGGCATAATCGAGAGTCAAGTTTGTGCGCAAGATTTTGTAATGCAACGCGATACTTGTCAGGTGAGGTCCAATATATTTTTGGATAATCAAAAAATATATATTTCAATTCTATATCTGCTATAGGGCGATTCCGGCGGTCCGCTGCAGTACAATATTAGAGGAAGGCGACGCAGAAAGCGTATACACTATCATCTGATCGGCATCACCTCGTTCGGTTTGCTTTGTCGTAGTCAAAATCCGGGTGTCTATACGCGCATATACTCGTTTTTGGACTGGATTGAGAGCACGGTTTGGAGCAGTTATGAGCACTAGGATATTAAACGGAATTTATAGTTATAGAAGCATAATTTTATAGATTTAATTATAAATAAATTATAAAAACTGCAAATATTTAATACAAAATACAAAATTTTGAAAAATACAAAAAATATCAAAATAAAAAATGTCGAGACTTTATTTCGGCCACACAATCGGTTCGATCCAGTGAAGATACTTGGACACCCTTGTATAAACGCCGGGCGCTTCCACAGCGCAACCCAAGCCAAAGGATGTTATACCCACCACATAGGGGATATGTATGCTCTTCAATATCAACGGTCCACCAGAGTCACCCTACAACAGTACAATTATAAAAATCAATTTATATTTTGGTATAAAATTACTTAACTCGCGTTTCCGAACCAACTCACCTGGCATGTGTCACGTCCAAATTGCTGATCCTGTGCACAAAATTGTGTATCCATTAGACCTCTAGGCAACTCAACGGAATCATTGTAAAACTTTTGACACGTCTTACTGCTTACGACCAGTAAATAGGCCTTTAAAAGATCATCAGAAGATCTACCACCTGGAATACAGGAAAAGAAGCAGAAGAACATATTATTCTTATTAGATGTAAGTAGAGAGATTATTGTAGCTCTAAAAGCAGCCAAGCAAAAGATAGAAGACTTGAAGATAATGAAAAGCTATGTTCACTATAAATCCGACTTACCAAAAAGCGTGTGACCATAACCAATTGCAGTAATATTTTCGTTGTCCAACAGCGTGTTTTCGCCCAGACAAGCTGGTGTAAAATTTCTTTGAAAATAATTTAAAAATATTTTTTCATTATTAAATTTATATTAAAATCCACACATTTGCAACCCACCGTATCGGCTCTTTTAATTTGAGCAGCGCAATGTCATTGTAGGCCTTCTTCGAATCATAATCCGGATGTATTAAAACATCAGCAATTTGATACCTTTTCACCGAGTAGTCAGTGAGACTACCGCCACCTGGTAACACTACCGAAGGCGTGGTACTAAAATGAAGGTAGAAATTGTTTTATTGAAGTGATTTATAATTATCATTACATACCCTCCAATTCGTGCACAATGTGCTGCCGTTAATACAAAATTGGGTGCTATCAAAACACCCCCACATTTGAACTCGTAGAGATCGGCCAACATTGTCTCGAAACCCAAGGCGACCTTTAGGTGAAGAAATGCAAGAGTGGATTATAAATATATTTATTATCCATATTTTTACTTACCATATATGGAAATTCATTAGGTTGAGTACTGAGCCCGCCAACCATTTGGTTGACCATTGGATAATAAGTCGAACAAGCTAAGGGAAGTAATATTTTGATTATTATAGATTTATAAATCGAACATAAAATCTAAAACAATCAACTCGAGATCAGAAGAACTGGAGAAATTACCTTACTTAAAAAATATTTATTTCTCTAAGATACTGTTGAAAATCCCTTTCGAAAATTAATAATCTATCTCAACATAGTAAATGTCAAATGTTTCGAAAGCAAAGCCGCCGTATATTGAATAATTCTACAATCCTAAGCCTTTCTCCATTAAATTAATGAGAATTAAAAGTTAAAGTTTGAAAAAATTGGTAACTCCTAAAAAGTATTTCAATATCTATCCCAACTACTAGAATTTAAAATTTTCAAAAATGTCTAATGACCAACTTAAATACCTCGAGTCGTTGCATATTCCTTGGGAACCTCACGACAACAGACGAATTGCTCGAAGCGTTCGAAATAACAGGTTTTCACACGTTCTCTGGAATCCAACGCACTTGGACAATATCTGATATTTCGGCACATGCCTTGCTCGCCATCCGACAGTGTACATTCGCTTTCGAAATCATCGATATCGGGAAATATGATGCGATCTGGCATTTGTGCTGAAATGAATGTTTATTTTTAAGACTATACATTAAGATTTTTCAAGTGAGTACATACCTAATGTTGTAGCACAAAATGCCAACAGTAAAAGCATTTTTAAACGCATTTTAAGATTATTTCATGAATTATGAGTAATTAATTCAGAAATATTTAAAATTATTTGAATACGATGCAACTATTTGATGACACAATTTCATTGAGACTGAGCAAGCTTATGAAGCTAAAGCATTGCGCTACCATTTCGAATATGAGATAAGAATAATAAAATCCCGACTTAATTATAAACAAAATTTAATTGTTACAAATAAATTAACATATTCTTACATACATATATTATATTTATAGATACGTTCGGGCATTGTTATTAGGCCATCTGCGTTATCAGTATACGAGTACATATGTATATGTATATACATACATATATTTGGAGATTTGTACAGTGTTTAAAAACAGTGATTAAATATGTGCGACAATGCTTCATATTTGTAACGGTATTCACCACTTATTGTATCAAAAGAGAAGGCTTTTCCAATACCGTTGCGAATATCCTTGTTGCCATATATTTTAAAAAGGAAAGTTGCTATCCTGCGCTCAAAGCTTTTAGTAAGCCTTAAAAGCCAAGTCATAAACCTAAAGTCGAAATGTGGATGTCAAAAATGTGGCAACCCGAAAAGCTCACACGCATAGTGTTGGTGAATCCACAAATCCACAGCGGTCTTATAACTGCGCAAGTATTAGTAAATGCTTATATCAATGTAGTTGGGTGTTTCGCAACCCAGTGGCGAATTCAGAAGTGTCGAGTGCTATTAGACAACGGTGAAATAGGTACACCATGTGAGATGAATTGAAATGTCTTTCTGAGTACTTTTTCTAACGATAATCAGACAAATGCCGTGCATGAGAGACGGGAGGTAGGGAAAAACATTAATCAAATGACAAAGGAGACTGTTCTCGAAATCTATGAATTTCCTTTTCCTGGTCGAAAAAAATCGGCGTATAAGGAACGGACACCTTACTGAAACTTCTACAAAAAATATCTCAATGTAAATTGGAAATCTATACTACTATAATACAGAGAAAAGATTTGTATGTATGTTTATAATGAATAAACTCAAAAACTACTGTGCCGATTTCAAAAATTCTTTCCGAGTAACATAGGCTATATCTATTGCTAGAATCACAACTTTCAGGAAATAGTTCCCAGGTGAGGGTATAAATTTAATAGAATTCTGCACCTCAGATGGAATGATCAATGAGATCATCTTATACCAATGTAGTTGTGAGTTTCGCATCGCAATCGGGTGCCAGAAAGTCGAGTAACGAGCGCTCGCAGCTACTTACTGAACAAAATTTCAAAACCTCCAAGTACGCGCTTGATAGTCGTGTACGGAGCGTGTGCAGCGGCTTGAAGAACTAAATCTGAGCGTTCCCAACGATTTCATAATCAGAGAGAAAGACAACGGAAACCAAACATTATTCTGATAGAATATACAAATTTGATTATGTCAGACTGGGATTAATGTTTTGAACTATAATATTATCGGGACTCCAGTTCTGATAGAAGAATACCTCGCTTCGAAAATTGATCTTCAAATATTTTAAAAGTTATAACAGAAAGATTTCCAATATATCATCCGAATGATTTACCTCATTTCGACTGAAGTAAAAGGTAAAATGTACTAAGTAGCTATCCGGGTATTCACAATAATTTGAGTAAAATAGTGTGTGAGTCGTATAAATCTATTAGAATTCTGCACCTCAGTTGGAATAATAGATCATCTATTATATGTAGTTTGTAATTTTTTACGGAGTATTTCCTGCTAAATAAATTATGATAAATACATTAAATCATCTCGCATTACTCAATAAAATACTTATCTGATATACAACGCAGGCTGAGTACACTAAAATGAACTATGTTGTTGTGACGTAGAATTTACTGTTGTTAGCTGCGGGGAATTACAAAATGTGAAAAACAAAAAACACACAATAAAATTACGTAAGTGCGGTCATTTGCTATAGATTGACCTGCTTGATAACACCAATAAGTTGTAAATGAGTAATTAATTACCATAATAGTATTGGCAAATAAAGAAGAATTAAGAGAGAAAAGCATATAATAAAATTGAAGAATTATAGAAAATAATAAAAAAATAATCACATATTTTTGTTTTAAAATCATTTTTATATTCATATTTATCACAATTATCACATAGAAATTAAGTCGGTTTATTTTATTAATAAAGGTTCACAGCAAAAAAGTAAAATTTCGAATTATATTTCTAATAAACTATCGAACTAAACTTCGAATAATTTTAATGCCTAATTCTTTCGAATAAAATGTGGCCACAAGATGGGCTCAATCCAATCCAAATATTTTGCGACATTTGTATAAATACCCGGCGCTTCTGTGGCGCAACCCAAGCCAAACGAAGTCACGCCAATCACAAAAGATGCTGGTCTATTGAAGTTAATGCTATTTACAACCAGTGGACCGCCCGAATCGCCCTTTAGTATGTATAATGAGAAAGGTCTTCATTATAAATTCTATGAAAATTACAAAATGAGTCGCTTACTTGACAGGTGTCTCTATTGAATTGCAAATCTTTTGCACACAAATGTGTATCTAACAGACCATTTGGTAGCGCATCCTCATCGGTGAAATAGGATTTGCAGAGCAGTGTTTCAATGGTCTGCAAATAAGCCTTGAGAAGCTGATCGGATGGTCTACCACCTGGAAAAATCATGAAGTCAGTTAAATAAATGCAACCGATTCTTAAAAATAAATATCGCTTACCAAAAACGGTATGACCATAACCAACAGCGGTCGCATTTTGACTAATTAACGGTAAATGATCGCCAATACAGGCGGGTTCGGTCTCATGTCTAAGCAGCAATTATTTATATAAATTAAGATTTATTTAAAAAAAATATACCGTTAAGCGTACTTACGGCACTTGTGTCAGTTTGATGAGCGCTATGTCATTGTACGATACGGATGTATAATAATATTTGCGATGGTCGTCGGCGGGAATCTGGTAGAAGTCAACTTGACACCACCTGCAAGAACTACAGCCGGTTCTTCGCTGTGATAATATAAGTATTGAGAATCATAAATATTGTTTATATAGTATACTATATATAGAGGTCGCCGAACTGCGAAGGAGAGAGAGAGATGGCGCACTATCGTCGATTCGGCTATAACCGGCTAAACGGTTGCAACGCCAATCACATACATACACATATATAGAGGTAATAACTCACCCACCGACGCTGGCACAATGCGCAGCGGTTAGAACCCAATCATAGCTAATCAAAGCGCCACCACATTTGTACTCATACTCATTTGGTTTTGTGGTATTCCAGCCAAGAGCGACCTGAAAGATTTGTGAAACAGATCTTGTATATATTGGAATAACTTCCAAGCTTTCTTTAGTTCCTTAAACTTTTTATGTCTGTTACACAATTTGATTATGATTATATACTTACCATATAAGGAAATTCATTAGGTGCCGTTGCCAAACCATTGATTACTTCATCACGTGGAAAATAGTATTCGGAGCAAGCTAAATTCGAAAAGAAACTCTTTAAAAAATTCCATAACACAGAGTGGTCATATAATAATGCTAACCTAATTCCGATGGTCGTGGTTCTCGACAACACACGAACTGCTCTGTGCCTTCAAAATAACACGTTTTGGGTCTCTCTTTTTTCTCCGCCACTGCAGTGCCACAGTCCATTAATTTTCGACACACGCCCTTCTGACCATTTGGTAAAGTACAATTGCTGTCGAAGCTGTGATCTCTGGGAAATGTTATCATTCCCGGAATTGGAACTACAAAAAATGTGTAAATTTTAATTTAATTAATAACTGTCTTTCTTGCAACTATAAAGCTCAGAGATTTTACGATACAAAAAACTGTATCTCATTCAGCATTATATTCACCGTAAATAAGTAAACATTTTCTAAAATATATGCTAAACTCTAACTTCTTTCAAAACTCACTCTTTGCCGCTGCCGAAGCACACATTAAAATAAACACCGCTATTTTAAACATTTCAACCCGCCTTAAATTTGTTTCTGTTTATTACGAAGTTACGCATCCAACGGTGTCAACAAACGCAGCCCTTTTCATCAACACGTTCTAAACGCAACTGTGAAAGCCATGCTTAATAACAGCTCTTAGTTCTCCGGTCAACATTCCAGCTGCACGTTTTTTGTTATTCCCCGTCGGCAAAAAAAAATCCGCTGATGTTCGCGAAAAATACAATGTACTGTTTAGAACGCATCTTCTTTTCTTTGTTTTCATGAAAAGCTTCTCTGAAACTTGAACTTGGCTTGAAACTTGAGGAAAGCTTCCATAGCAAAGCTATATAGTAGCTTTTAATATTCAAGTGTTTGCCTATACGTTTTCGATTATGTATAAATAAATGCCAGCTTTTCAGTAAAGCTCCTCCGTATGTTGCCGAAACAATGTAGCAACGTGTTGCTTGAGTCCAGCAACATTGAATATTACTTATAGATTTAAGTAATTGACCAGCAATAAGTTATATTTACGTCGAACCTCTGTTGAAAAGAGTTGTGTTAATGTAATGCAGACTAGAGGTTGGTACAGTAATAAAGTTGTATGATTTTAGTAAAATTTCTATCCCATAAGAGAGCGGGAAATTTTTTCAGAATAGTTCGCGGTCCAAATATGGAAATTTTCACACGCGTTAAGCCAGAAATGTATCTCTTTTAACTCTTTCAGTCACGCTTTTAAATTAAGAATATTTTGAATGTTTCGATTATTGTTTTGGCATTATCTACAGCTGAAATATCACTGAAAGTATGAAAAAAAATCTACGTATGAAGGTTTTCGAGGTATGAGGTGGTTAGTGACACTAACCACCGTGACTATTGATAGAAACAAAACAATTATGAGTTACTTATATTGTTTATTAATATTAAATGATATAATGAAATTCTCCGGAAAGAAACTAAGGTAAATTGTTTTTTTTATGAAAATCTGAAAAACAAGCTTTTCCCTTGCATAGACAAATAGGCACTTTGCATGTACTCCACTGTCATACAGCCGGTCTGTTTGACTTTACAGTGTTAGACTTTGTAGATTCAGGATTCCGAAGTACTAAGTTAGACAGAGGGATGTCATCATCGGAATTAAAGTCGTCAAAATCAGTCATTTGAACTTCTCCAAACGAATCGCCTAAGTCCAGCGGATTTGGCTGATCTTCTGTATCCTCATCGCTACAAATACTTTCGCTATCTGAAGGAATATCTTCAAACAAGTATTTTTCGATTTGTCTATTATTTAGCTTGCGCGACATACTGAAATAAATATAAAAATGCATGAATACTTACATGCCTAACTCATATGTAGATTAAACCTATAAACCTGCAACAGTCACGGTGGTTAGTTTACTAACCACTATATTTTCGTCGTCAATACACATTGAAAATAAAAAATTAATGATAGTTTCATACACATACATATGAAATAGTTATAGGAGAATAAGTTGAATACAAAACATTAAAGAAAAACGTTACTTACACACTTCACAGATATTTTTTATCAAACACAAAAAAAAATGTACGTTAGCGCAATTTTCAAATGAAAACAAATGAACTGTCATTCATCGAATATGCCGCTAACCGGTCGCACCTTGTCAAAAAAGGTACAAACATTCATGATAATTAACGCGATTGTCGATAGATGGCGTGGATTTTAATATAAAAAATCGGAAAGAGGTGGTTATTGACACTAACCACCACGACTGAAAGAGTTAAAATAGTGTAAGGGTAAAATTATGATAATTACTCTCCGATTTAAGCTTTTTATGGTAAAATGGCGAAATTTTACTGAAAATAAATGGCAAAGACATTTATTTAATATGACAGCTCTCTTCCTATGTAAAATCCCCCACTCTCTATAAAATCCAATTTCATTCCCTCAAGTTCTTGGAAAAACAAATCGTTTAATATGATCCTGATGGGTCATTTCCAAGGCGATTCGAAGCAATGATAACACGATTTTATAATCCGTGCTCAATCTCTGAAGAAGGAGGAGTTTGCGCAAGATTTGTATCAAGTTGGTACATAAAATATTGAGAAATTGAGCTTGCTGACGATGCCTCGGAGAGCTCACTTTTTGAAGATGGAGATTGTCGTGACTATAGCAGTTCCACGAACTTGTAGTGCATTTTCTGAAGTGGTCACAACATTTTGGCGAACATTTCCTCTCAATAATCACATTTCTTAGTAATTTCAAAGTTATGCTTAAAATATTTCTAAAAAAAATTTAATCCAATCGAATTGATTTTCTTCTGTGGAGATCTGATGCTAGCTTTCTTCCAGAATTGTAACACATACCTCGCTGCTTGTTGAATGGGTAACCCCAAACTAATTTTGAATCAACTGATAAGAGAAACAATCAAATTGTTATCAAACACCAAAATTAAATGGATGAAAACCACTCTTAAAATATATATGTACATACATATGACTTATATACATATATACCGCAATAAAAGTACAAATCTGCTGAAAGCGTGTGATAAGAATTCGCGTGAATCCCCACGCTTATGACTAGATGTTTGCTGTTACTATATATTTATATGCTCATAAAGGCCAAGTACAATTGGGACTTAGCTCTTATCACTTCAGCTTGAGCTCTGGTATATAAAGCTTGCTATAATCAACTAAATTCGACAATCACAAAGCACACTTCAAACAAACCACACAAGAGACAATGCAGCATCATAACTTCAGCTTCTTCCTGCTAGGATTACTTATATGCAGCGCTGCTGCACAGTTTTCCGGCACTTTAGGCTCGAATCCCAGAGGTGGCAATGATTTCAATCTCAACTTGGCAAGGTCTTTTGGTAATCAACGCACCAATGCGGGCGGCGGCGTATTTGCAAACGGTAATACACTGGGCGGACCAGTGACAACGGGCGGCTTTTTGGCAGCAAATAGGTGAGTTCACAAAGAAGAATACATAATAATTTCCTTGCTCTATTAATAAAAATATCTCTTTCGCCTTAGAAATGGTCATGGCGCTGGTTTGGAATACTCGAAGACACCCGGTTTCGGCTCAACCTTCTCGCAGAATGCACACGCCACTTTACTGGAACGCAATAATCACAATTTGGGCGCGAATGCCTTCCACAGTCGCACAAATATGGATAATGGTTTTAAATTCAATAAATTTGGCGGCGCTGTAACTTACGATCATGCCAATGGTCACTCGGCTTCGTTGGGCGCCTCACGCATACCACAGCTCAACATGAATACCGTTGACTTGGCGGGCAAGGCGAATTTATGGCGCTCACGGGATAGAAGTAGCACGCTCGATCTCACCGGTGGTGTATCGAGAAACTTTGGCGGTCCTTTTGAAAACAAATGGAATAAGAATATTGGTTTGGGACTCACGCATAGATTCTGAAGTGTTTAAATTCACTTATTTGTAGTATTTATATTAGTATAAAAAATAATATGAGAATAAATAAAACCTAAATAGAATAAATAAAAATATTTCTTGTTAGTCTATTTCATTAGAGAGATTGATATATAGTATGATATGAAATTACTTGAAGTTTTGTGATGAACAACTTTTTGCAAGCCTGACTATTATAACTCATATATTGGAATTTAATGTGTGAGTTCCTAGATTTCTGAGATACCGTATTTTGCCATTTTAAATGGGCTTAATGTGGATCACAATTTTTTATTCGAATTGTATATAATTCTTTAATTTATAATGAAATATCAAATGTATGTATGCTGAACTTACAATTACCAAGAACCACTTGTTGCAAAGGGTTCTCTACTTTTCATCAGTAAAGGGTTGTGAAAGAGAAAAATTCCCTTTTTATCTATGAAATTGACAGAGAATATTACGAAGCAACAGCCCTTCAATCTAATATCGTACAAAATTATTTTTTGCTCACTGGCGGGTAAGCTTTTGTTATGAGGGGTAGTTTCTCACCAAACATTTAACAGCGTACTCCTATTAAGCTTTTAACTCCTCCGATAAATAAGTTCAAAGAAAATTTTGCTAACTTTTACTTCATTGTTTCATAAGAATAAAAAGCTTATACATATTTTTAGGAGAATTTACTGAACTATACCCCTTTAATTAACTTTGGTTTTAGTTAACTTTTTATACCAAATCCCAAACAGCTAAACATGAAAAGCACAATGTAAAAACAACATATTTCGTAATTTTGTATCGTATTTGATATGAACGTAATTAAAATATGTTGCTATAAATATTATAGCACAGTAAATACGATAAAAATTCTGAAGTTTTAAATAACTAATAAATTTAACTATAATATTTTATATACAATAACAAAAAGCCGGAGCTTTATTCCTTTAGACCGTATGTTATATTAATATATTATATCCAACCGTAATAGTTTTGTCCTATTCGACGGTTATTAACCTTAACATTTCTCCAGTGATGTATACGTCTAGCACTAATAAAATATATATATATATATATTGTACATAACAGGAGTATAGAATGTAAATACGGAATATGAATCCTTTAAATCAGTTTGCGAAGCTCGAGAACGTTGATAAAAATGTCCAAATAACCTTCTAATTTTCTTAAACAAATAAAAAAATTTAAAAAAAATTGATAAGAAAAGAATTATATGCGTCTGTTGTTAACATAGGAACATTTGCGGCTACATAAATAACTGCATTTCTCCTCACCTCTCGAAGAGAGCATGCTGTAAGCTTATTTCAAAATAGAAAAAGCACAAATGTTAAATGTTTACAGGAAATACTGCTAAAGCAACACTATACAATTAATTTTTAAGTTCACAGCATAGCAGTAGTATGTTAATTAACAGAGCGTTAACTCTATGCTTAAATGTTCTCAGCTTCTATAAAAGTTTATGTCTATGGATGACTACAGCAGCTGAAAAAATTCGCATAAGCTGAAAAAGTGAAGAAACCTAAAGGTCCAGACCCAATGCTGGCTGGCTTTACTTGCTTTGCTGTGAGAACTGTCAAAACTGAATAGAACTATACTAGAGCATATGCAAAGAGACCAAATGGAGCTTTGCTTCAAGCGCTTGAAGTTACGAATAGGTCTATGCTCTATTTGCCAGCGCTTCTGGCGCTTTTGACATTTGATATTGTAACTAGGGTTACCAGTTTGGGTGAAATGTACCAATTTCAGTAATTTTTTTGATGCTACATTGGCACACAAATATTTATCACATATGCGTTTGCCAGTACAAATAGTTAAAATGTAGAATATTTAAAATATTTGATATATGTATGTAGAAATTTACAAAGAGTTTATAATAATATAACATTTAACATGAAAATATTCGCAAGTTTAAGTGTGTGGCAACAGTGATTGTGACATTATTTTGAAAGCGTTCAAAGCGCTCATTTGGTCATACAAGCATTCAAAGTACGCAAAGTCAACGAAAGCAAGTAAAGCCAGCCAGCATTGGGTCTGGACCTTAACGCTAACTGATGTTAGTTTTGAAATTTATTTTAAGTAAAAAAATAGTATTATGGAATATCAATATAGAAAATTATGTTAGCTTATTGATGTTAATATAAACGAAACACTTTTATTTGAATGTTATGAATGAATGTCAAATTTGAGTTATGTATTATAGATAATAGAAAATTATTATTTAGATTTTACAAAAATCGATCCTAAATCGTTCTCAATGTTAATTTTTACACCCTTTGCGTATAAAAATTTTGGGAATCCCCATCAGTCTGTCCTATAGAAATATATTTTCTGAAAAGCTAAATATATAGACTACAGTTTCGTAAGGTCTTCTGTAACAAAATCTTTAATAATTTCTACTTCAACCAAAAAAATAAGGAATTATGTTCGTTTGCATTAAAACTCAAAAGTTGAATAACATTAAACTCAATTTCACAATAGTATTAATAACATTAAATGAGTACTCTGAGCAAGTGAATGCACCCAACACCATTCGTATGCTCTCGTAAAATTTCAGACTATAGTAAAAATAATGAATAACATTGAGTGCAATTTAACAGTTGGATTATTAACATTTTACGAATGCTCTCATCAAATGAACGCTGCTAATATTAAGCTGAAGACTGTTAAATTACCTATGTATATTACACATAACAATTAATACAGTCATTTCAACTCACTCAAATAAAAACAAAGAAAGCTTACAACAGCACTGAGAGTATGCATTTCTCTTTTTCACATGAGATTACACATGTCACCGAATAAACATATACAAACATTTGTGTTAAATGAATAAACTTGTATGTACAATTTGGACAGACATGTGCACTTCATCTGGTTTTTAGCGATGCCAGCAGGCAAACACCGGAAATGCTCGACAATAACATAACATAAGTGGTGTTTACACAAAACGGAAATAACTTACGAGCCACTGAGTGGTGTACTCGACAGTGTACAGTTTTTCATTTGTTCATTCCTTCGGCTGTTCGCCGTGTCTATTGTTTGTTTGCTCAACGGCGCTCTTTAACAGCCTGTTTGGTTAGTTAACTGGTTGGTTGGTTGGTTGGCCGTTGGCTTGATTGGTTAGTATGTTGTTAACGTCGCTATTTTAATTGTTGAGTAGCTCTTTTGCGCTGTTAGTAGCAGTAGTACTCCATTTCCATATGCAGTTATGTCGCATTGTTCTGGTTAAGTTGTTGTTGCACTTAAGGACATGAGCATGGTGCCACAGGTTGCAGTGGTGACATGAAAGCATTAAGCAATACAGAAATGTGTAAAACATATGTACAAGCATAACTAATGACTATTCTGGCTTCTCAAGTAGGGGTCGACTCGCTAAGTTGTATGAGTTCAGCAAATAATGAAAATGATGAAGTATACATTTCGAAGTTTATTATATAATTATTCAAGTATGACCAGAAATGGTCGACTGCAAATTTCTGTGATTTTCTGAATTGACGATTAAACTCTCTAATATAGCAAATTATCGTAAATTTTCAGAACTAAAATATTAAATTCTTATTCCTTTTATTCAACCATTCTCGGATCATACATAATTGGTACTGAGAAAGCCATGAGCTGAAAAGAGACCAAATGATAGACTTTTTTTATACTAGAGAACACACTGCAGTAAACACCCTAACAAAATATTTGCGATTCCATTCACATATATATATTTCTATATATTTATATTCTATATATTTCTGACAATACTTATCCATTAGAGAGAATTCGAAGACTAAGGATGCTTAAGAAATTGATATGAAACCTTTCTTATATTTTTGCTGCCACCTTCTTGATGATGATTAAGACGACTTGAGATAATAAATATTCTGAATTGCTGAAATTCTTGTATTACTAACATTGAAATAGTCCTGCAACTCCCAGCTGCTGATGGCCAACTAAAAACGACCCTAGAGCCGATATCGCAATTTTCGATTTTTACAACCAAAATATCGTTTGTGGCATGACTTACGTGAAATGATATACCAAACAATTGAAAAAAAATTCTTTCTTGTACCTCTGTAGATTACCGCATTAACTGACGTCATGAGATCGATAGTTCACAACTTCCGGAAAGCTTTCACGAGGGAAATTATTGAATCATTAGGGAATTGTTTAGCTCTGAAACCATATGATATTATATGGTCGGAAGCTCTCAAGCAGAAAGTTTTTGTTATTTAAATCCTTTGGTCCTTCTAAAATATTTTAAGTCTTTAGCGGAGTTTATATCCCAGGTATCAAATTATATCAATAAATCCACAAAGAAGTGTAACCTTTGTGTTCTTCATCTCAAAATCAATAATATCTAAGAATAATTAAACCAAATATTAGTTGGACAAATATCTCCCTTTCGCCTTCTTGTCTTTTGAATATCGCGGCTATATATTTCGCGGCACTATAAATATGCTACAGAGCTCGTATCTGGCAATACTATATATATCTTTGAAAGGTCTTGACATAACCTACAAAACGATTGCATGAGATTTATTCCATGAGATTTATGGTGTTTTGGGGGATGGTACTCTATCTCTACGACTCAGAGCGGGTGAAAACGACACCATGGATAAGCCAGCCGGCGGAAGACCTGTGACGGTGAAAACCGATCAAATCATGGAAAACATCGAGTTAGTTACCGGTATGTGGCGTCTCGTGACATCGCCCAGGAGATGGGAGTTAGTCAACAAACCATTTTAAACCATCTGCAGAAGGCTGGATACACAAAAAAGCTGGATGTTTGGGTGCCGCATGATTTGACGCAAAAAAACCTTCTGGACCGAATCAACGCCTGCGATATGCTGTTGAAACGGAACGAATCCGATCCATTTTTAAAGCGGATGGTGGCTGGCGACGAAAACTGGATCACATACGACATTGACTTGAATAAAGAGCAAAAAACCGGAAGGAAGATATTTATTCTAATATTAGTCATCCAATTTTAAGATAAATAATTCCGGCGAATCCGAGCTCATAAAAGTTTTGTGGAATTACCCCCAGAATATTCTTTGTAGGTTTTGGCGTTACAGTTCTTATAGCAAACGGCTTTCTCTATGGATCTCTAATGTCAGTCCAAAATTCATACGAAAATGCTTTCAACATGTCAGTTTAAGAAAAAGTTTTCTATAATTCCACAATAATAAAAATATCATACTCTTCTTGAAAGTATCAACCAATTTAAAAAGAAACTTGAAAATAAATTCGTACACAATTTTATAACTCAAAATAATAAAACTAGGAATCTACCGTAACTGATTTGAGTTATTATTACTTGTTAAGTGGCAACAAAATTCAGTGTATAACCTCAATTGTTGGGTTTCTTACAAAACTGCAAGTTTTCGAGTGTGTGCCACGAACTTCGTATAAATTTCGTAATGATTATGTATGTATATGTAGCTGTTACATATGTAACACAAATGCAATAAAGTTTTAAGTGCGCGAACATTTCGAAATGAACACACGCATACACACTCACTTAAGCTACCATCTTGTGGCACATATCTGAAGGTATGCCACCATTTGACACACACAAGGCCAAGTAACGGTGTCGGTGCAGAGATATTGCCAAATGCAGTGGCTCAGAGATGAATGTCGTTCATTTGTTGTTGTTGCACGTGAATGAAAGAGTTGGTGATGCTGCTGGTAATGATGATGATCACGTTAACAGCTCAACACACTCCGACACATTTGATCACTTAACTGCTGGTGAGGTGTGTGCTCGCGCCTGCACTCCTCAGACTTCACACAGCTGGCAGCCGGAAGTGCATGCCAGCTTTTTCCATGTAACAACATGTGTGTTTGTGTGTGTGCAACTGCATGAGAGCAGCAAAGATTCTTTGCCATTATGTGTGGCATTGGCATTTGTAGCGTTGCCTGCCCAACACTACCGTCCGAGACACACTCACAGTTACACATTTATTGAGATGATTAAGTGACCAGTTCGCTTCGCACTTAACATGGCCAATTCAGTTGAAGATGGACTAAGGTACGACTGTTGTTGCTCCTGCTGCTGCGGTTGGCAATTGCAGTTGGTGATTTCTGTTTCTCCATTAGCCGGACGCCCTACTGTGTGCGCTCTTTGCCAGCGCTCATTCAGAACAATGGTTGGCTATTTGCGGTGTCTTGTTGCTGGTGGATGACCAGCTGTGCAGCGAAGTGCTTGCACTGGTACTGAGCTGCGGCATTCCTTGATGGTCACATCATTAAAAATGCTTGTTGGATGGCCAATTCATACAATAGACGAAATGTTCATATACTACTACAGAAATAGGCATGCGGTCTCTGTGAGGTGGTGCATTTGTAAAAGTGTGAGTGAGGACGAGCTTTCAATTTTAATTTCTGACTAGTAATCGTTGCTCCGCCTCAGCACTTAGCGATTACATACAACTAAAAGTGAGATATTTTTGTTCTAACCTTCCCTCTCTCGCTCTCTCTCTGTCCTAGCAATCTCATTAATAATGGACATTGTGTTCAAAATCTTATGATCCGAAAATTACTTTAGCTTCTTGTATTAATGTTGCATTATGGCTTTTAGTAATTGGTGAATTCAAATATTTAGTTGGCAAAAAAGTGTTACAGTGATCGGATTAAGTTCAAATATGCGCCGTTTCGTTCGATAAACTGTTTCTATCCAGACTTCTTAATTAAACCCCCCTCATAGAAGCCCCCTCCTTATTTGCGAAGAACTCGGACAGCCACTTTTAACAAGCCTCTTTTGAGTTCAACTTGACACCACCAAGAGCGTTCGCCATGGACAGGAACAGGTGGTAATCACTTGGCGCTATGTTTGGGGTATATGATGGATGCGATAAAGCCTCCCATCCGAACTATCGTAGCTTCTGACGAGTCATCAACGAAGTGTTTGGTCTAGCGTTGTCCTGGTGGAACACTATACCCTTCCCGTTGGCCAATTCTGGACGCTTCTGGTCGATCGCCAGCTTGAAGCGGTCCAGTTGTTCACAGTAGATGGTAGAATTAAGCGTCTGTCCATATGGGAGCAGCTCATAGTGGATGATTCTCTTCCAATCCCACTAAACACACAGCAAAACCTGCCTAGCCATCAATCCCGGCTTGACCGCTGTTTGGGACGATTCACCGGCCTTCGACCAAGACCGTTTTCTCTTATTGTCATATATGATCCAGTTTTCGTCGCCAGTCACCATCCGCTTCAAAAATTGGTCGTGTTCGTTCCGTTTCAGCAGCATATCCCAGGCGTTGATTCGGTCCAGATGTTTTTTTTTTGTGTATCGAGCCTTCTGCAGATGGTTTCAAATTGTTTGGTGACTAACTCCCATCTCCTGGGCGATGTCACGAGATGCCACATGCCGGTCTAACTCGATGTTTTCCATGATTTTATCGGTATTCGTCGTCACAGGAACGTTTCTCTAGCGGATTTGCCTTTAACGAAGGAAAACATTAAAATAGCGCGAATTTCGGCGTTAGTGAAATCCATGTTTACACGTCTATAACTGTTGAAAGCAATATCCACACTAATAATGCATAGCATCGTTTTGGAAGTATTGCCAGATACGAGCTCTGTAGTGCTTTATACATAGACGCGAAATTCAAAAGACAAAACGGCGGAAGGGAGATATTTGCCAACTTAATATTTAGTAGTAAGTATTATCAATTATCCGTGGTAATACACAGTATTAATGGCATTGATTTCACAGTCTTAAGCTATATTAAAAACTTAACCAATAGATGATTGCCTCAATTGAGAAGAAGAAGAACATGTAGTAGTTAGCCATGCTTAAAAAATCTTCCGAGATACTCTTACTCTTACTTCTATGATCTATTCTTATGTAGACAAAATCAGTTTAAACTTTTTTTAATTTGTTCTGAAAGTAGTGGTTGATTGTTTGCTTGTAGGACCGTAACTCACACAATCACGGTTAGTCCAGAGAAGGTAATATCAAACCATTTTGGTTTTGGCTGGTACACAGTTCTCTTCTATTTATTTTGGTACATATTGTCAAAGCTCCTTCCTGTTGTAGAGATCTGGAAATACCCAGCGAACGTCCCAACTTTCTAAATATGACCATAAGTCGTCAAAATTCCGCAGTTGAGATTTTATCCAAGAAATGTGTTATATAAGACATCTACGTGATAAGGATGACATATTTCCCAAGGTATCTTTGCTAAAAATACACAGTAATTGAAACCAAGTGATATCTACTAAGCTCAAAAATCGACTGTAGTACTAAACTGTTTGTCTCTTATGGAAGGTCCTTAGAATTAGTCTTATATTATTATTCTCTCTCTCTCTCTTAAACTCTTTTTAACTCGTTCTCTCTTTTTCTTATCTTAAAATCACCAAAACCACTGGAACCCCTACTAATGACTTACGCTCGATCATTTGCGTTTTCATTTTCACACGCGCTCTATTCAAACATTTAGCTCCCCTTTCTTATTTGCACAATTCTTAAGCGAGCAATGCATGCTTAAAGAAGTGCGTCGCTTAACTGCTAAAATAGTTTTTTTATTGTTGTTGTTTTATATGCAGTAGCAGCAGCAAACCGAAAAGTTACACTTGGGAGCTGATTTGTTGATATCGCTTTTACTTTACTTAACATATCGATAAAGTAAGCGCAATTGCTTTTATTGTTGTTGTTGCTCTTTGTTTCCACTATATTGTTCTTATGCAGCATACTATTATGGCACTTGGAAGGGTTCCATAGCTTACCAGCAACGCTTCAAATGCTTGCATATGTAAATCCAACGCTATTTAGACATACAAATATACAAATATATTTGTTGCATACAACACGTGCAGCACATGCCACGGACATAGTTGCCACATAATATACATACATATATTTGTTTGTATGTGTTAGTGTGTTTGTATGTATTTGTAAATATCAACAACCTTGAGAGGTTAAGTATGTTTTACTTGTAAGAAATTATGTTTTGCCAAGAGAAAATGCGAAAATGTTGTTGTTGTTGTTGTTTTTTTATTTGCACTTTTCATAGCGCGGTTACAGGCGCATGCTGTGGAATATGTTTGTGTGTGCGTGTTGGTAAGCAAAATGGTGGTATGAATGCATCACATATAGGCAAGTGTATATGTAGTTGGTTGTGAGCAACACTCAGCTAAGGTTGCAAGCATTTTTTGTTGCAAGTATGTAGGTTGCATGTAGATGTGCTTTCTGTATGTATGTATTTATTTGCTTATGTGCGTTTGTATGTTTCCAGTGGCAAAGTTTTTTGGCATTCGCATTATTCAGTTGGCATTAGCTGGTTGCAGCAACTTAATGCAACATTAAAGCACACACACACACACTCATACTTGATCACATATATACATACATACATACATACATATATACATGTATATCAGTTGTATGCATTCGCCTGCACTTTGCTGAGTAAAAGTGGCTTTGAATGAGGACCTCTCTATATGTGCATATGTGCGCCTCTGCGTGCGTTGCGGTGGCAAGCAACGAAGCAGGTCATGCATTATTAAAAAATGGAATAACATTATTATTTAGCCAACAGCATAACAAAATAAAAAACAACAAAAACAACAACACAACCCCAAACTGCCGCAATCTACTGCTTCATCTAGTGTTGCAAGCAACAACAACAGCAAGCGCCTTCATAAAATTATATGCATAGAACAATGCACTAAATGCTGGCACACAGTCACACACACATATATATATATATTCTAAATATGTTTGTATGTATGTCTGTGCGTGTGTGTGTGTTCAGTGAGTGTACAAGTTTAACTAGCAAACAAACCCACTTGACTGTATGACACACTTACAAGCGAAAGTAATTGCACAGTGCATTTCACGCTTAACTGTTTATTTTTGTTTATGCGCACACCATATAGTATATATATATGTATATACATATATGTATGTATGTGTAGCTACGCACACTAACGCATCAGCAGCGGCCTTTTTGTGACCATGTGCCGGAAAATGTAGTACTAACCAGGTTTATAGTTATATAAATAGCTGTATGTATGTATGTGTGAGTGTCTGCAGGCCTAAGGACATGTGCGTATATCATATATATACATACATATACATATTCATATATACATGCGTTTGGCACATTTTGAAATTGGAGCTTTTTTTTTGGGGGGAAAATCTTGCCAATGGCTGATTATGGCACGCACCATGACTGCACTTGCCAAGCCAATGATCCAGTGATTTGTGATATTATAATTTCGGCCAAAACAGTGCTGCGAGCGCAATGCTACGCTACGGTGTTGAGCGAAAATTTAAATATTTCAATTTTTGTTTTTGTGCTTTTAATATTTTTTGGCTGCTGTTGTTTTTGTAGCTATTTTCCATGCTGTTGCTGTTGTTTTGTACTATATGTATTGTTGTTGTTATCATCATTGTTTTTGTTATTGTTAAACGGTAATATCATGCGCCACAATTTCGGGTAGTCATAAGTCTAATTAGTTGCCCCATAAGGCCGCCTGAAATATCATTTCCGTTATTAAATTGGTAATGAAATGCATCGCTTACGGCTGCCTCGAATGCCATTTGCGTTGCGTCCCGGTTTATTTTGGTTTATATTTACATATGTATAGTTGCGTATGTGGCGTTTTTCGCAAATAAATTATGCAGCAAAATGAAAATAACTTAAATTTTCTTCATCAATTAGCAATTTGTGCGTACAAAATTGTCGCATTAAATATGTTATTTGTTGTTGTTATTATATTTATTTATTTTAGTCACAATTTATGTGCATAAAATTGTGCGTGCGTAAATAACGCATAACTGTTAAGTTATATTATGGAAACGATTTGCGGCATTTATTTGGAAATAGTTGAAAATATTATATTAGTTACCCGCGGCGAGTTGGAACTAAATATGGATAATTGCTTTATTATAAACGATTTCACATAAACTAATTCAAGCTATATTTATGTTATGTTAAATGGCTTAGGGTCGGAAGTTCCGTTTCTTGCTCAGGTGAAGTCTATAAAACATGAAACAATTGTTTCTAATAACAGACACAACTCTCTCAGTAAACTTATAAGAGTAATTTTTTGGCACACCCAACCTAAGACCAACTCCGAATAAAAATTTTGCCCCGTTTGAAAATCACACCTTAAAAAACACGCAGCACTAAAGAAACAATATAACATCAGAAAATTAAATGGAATACAAAGAGCTGCATGTGCAGGAGTTACTGGTGCAATCAAGTCATGCTTAATGTGATCCTGCATCAACTACCCATAGACATCTATATTCACAAAATTACAGCATTTTCTGCAATAAGTATAAAGAAATTAGGTGGTTGGAATCAGAAGAACTATGGACATAGTGACATCCTAAACCAACTCAGAGTACACGTCAATAAATCAGACTACATTCTCCCAAAGTTGGATTTCAATAGTAACTTCCATGGTAGGACGAACATGGAGAAGGGCAAGAATAGGAGAGGAAGATACCATCTCAGTCTATACCGACGGGTCCAAAATGGACTGCGGAGTAGGCACGGGAGTATTTTTAATGAGCTGGACATTTCTCTCTCTATCCGTTTACCAAACTCAGCTAGCATATTCCAAGCTGAAGTACTGGGCATAGAGAAGGCCTACGAGAGGATACATAAAGCAACAATAAACACGGATAGCCAAACGGCTCTTCTGGCATTGTCGTCGTCCATGCCTAATTCAAGCATTGTCCAAAATTGCAAGAAGGCACTGAGTTCGCTAGAAGACAAGCTCCCTCTAGACTTGATCTGGGTTTCCGGCCACAGGAACATTTTCGGGAAAAAAAAGCAGGCGAGAACTTGTCTAAACGAAACCGAGGCAGAGTTAATATCAAGCCCGCTAAAATCGATCAGGAGAGAGCTCAGTATACAATTCCAATTATTAGCTTACAAACGATGAAAAAATACAACAAAATATGCCCAAAATACGACAGAAAAGAACTAACGACTTATTAAATAAGGAAAAGTATCTTCAGACTAACTACTACCATAACAGGGCATTGAACATTTGGAGAACAATGGGTATGCCCTACAATAATATATGCCGATGCTGCGAACTAACAGTGAATAGGGAAAAAATTTTCCACTTTCTCTGTAAATGCCCAGCCCTATCCGACACAGAACACTGGGAATCCTTGAAAGGATGTCTACAAAAAGCATAACAGATGTTAGTAGCTTAATCGAAACTATAAAATGGCTTGAACAAGAAGTTTAAAATAATAAAAAGGTCAGCTCTCCTATCTACCTATACCTACACACTTAAAGTGGGAAATATTTTCAAAATGGCTACCACAAGAAGACTATTTACTATTTATTTTTTATAATTTTGATATACGAGTATATAACAATTGATCTAAAATAAAAATTGGTATACCTATATACAGCATTTATAACATTTAGCCATTCCAAAAAATTTATAGATACAGAGAGAACAAAGAAATTGTCTCTCAGATTATTTGTGGGTCAGACGTGTCGTATGAGTAATGTTTTATTATATAGAAATAATATAGATATTTTTCTTAATAAATGCGTTAACGTAACGTACGATGTTCTAAAAATCCATATGGAACTCTGAAGAGTACTACATTGAACTGAGAAAGCATATATTAGTAGAATATGGTGAATCGTGCGTTCTAAGTCCTCGTAATCGGCTGGCAAACAAGCGGAGATGACTGGATGGATTGTTATTTTGCCGTCCCACCCTTTAAACCGAATTATAGTTTGAGTTTATGCTTGTAAGAACACAAGTTACATTTGCTGCATGTTCCGAAATTAACCACTAATACCAAGAACCGAGAAAAATTTCAATGAAAACAGAAGATTTTTAGTAAATTAACTTTTTTGAAAATATTTGTATTGATTGATTGAAAAATGTGCTTGTGTGTAACATATAGTTAATTTTAATTTTTTAGTGCACAATAAGTTAATTCTTAGTATACAACTTTACCAAATAGTTCTAGTAATAAATAGTAAAATAAGTCATCAGAAAAAAGTCAACCAACTCATTCTTCGATCATCAATTAAAACTCAGTAATCTTAAAAATCCCCCACAGTAGTTACTCACACACATAAATCTAAGTTTTAGATTCAGTAATTGCGAAAAAACTTCCGACAACATGCGCTTCCTTCTTCTCTGCCCTCAACACCAACAACTCGCTAGTACACGCTTATCGGCCATACTTAAGGCATCATCTCCGAAACGATTAAACTTACTTAACATCCACTTAATTTCAACTTTTACGACAGTGTCAACCACCTTTATAGCCGCTTTACTTTATGCTTACTTACTTTTACAGCTGGCCGAAAAATGACACACAAAAAGCTACAGAGAGCCAAACGCCACTCGCAGCTCAATCGAAGGCGAAGGCGAGGACTCGCCGCAGTCAACACACTCGCTGACAGCGCATCAACGCTGACGATTTGATATGTTTTTAGCTCAAAAAAATAAGGAAGACGAAAGAAATTCAAAGTTTTTAATTAAGTTTTTGTACACGTTGTTAGCTTAGAACAACACCAACAGTAACAACAACAGCAACAGCGAAGTACAAGCAGAGCAAAACACGGCAACACCTGCAGACAGCGAGCTAAATATGTGCGTGTGTATGCAGCCGAAGGTAAGATACATATGTATATATGTATATATGAGTAGAGAGTCCTCAAAACAATGTCACAGTCAGTGCTATGTAGCCAGAGCCCTTTCGCTAAGCACACATTCCTGCATACAAACTTAAATATATACAAAAGTACTCGTTCAATATGCTTGCAACTTTACAGGTGACCTTTTCGCATTCACACGGCAACAACAACAACAGCAGCTACAAAATTTTATTGAGCAGACGAAAGTCACAGATTGTCCAGTGGCGCTGCCGGCGGCCAAGCACGTCCAACCAACCAACCAGGCATTGCACTCAGTTGCTGCTCGTCGTCGGCGCTGCCGGCTTTGGCGTTGCTGTTGCCACTGGTGGCACTGGTGCTGGTGAAAAGGGAGCGCTCAAGAGCGCTGATATGCCCGAACGCCTTGTCAAAGTGCTGTGGCGCAATGACAGTCGACATTATATGTACGTTCAGCAGCGCAATGTGATTTGGTTTGGTCGCAGGCAAGAGCTTCGTTGACACCTGCAGGAAAGCATAAAATGTAGAAGTGATTGTTTGTAGATGAGGGTAGTTCGATAAAGCGGTGGCTTTTCTGAACTTTTTCCACTTTTTAATGTGTGTTTCTCCCATCTAAATAGAATTAGAAGATTTTCTGAAACCCCTTGCAAGGACCGAGCTTCATCATCGAAGAATGTAGAGTTTTGCAGGTTCTTTGATGTCTCAGAGCATATGTTGGTGTCTCAGAGATATTTATACATATATATGAAGTTTCATGTATTCGGACCGGAAAGTACCCCCTATCACAGAACGTTAGCCCTACGATAATGAAAAAAACTATCTATTCTCTTCTTGAGACATACCCATAGGAATCATAACTCGACTATTCAATTAAATAATGGGCCAGTTCGTAAACTTAGAAGACTTCTAAATTAACTCTAGCTCTTCTAGTTATACTTGGAATCCAGCCAGTCCCATCTGTACCTTCCCTCATAAAAGTTCTCAAATGGAAGCTCAAAATATAAATATAGAATCCTTACCGAACTTCCATTTTCAGCCTTTTTAAGCAGTGGTACTATTCGAGTTTGGATAATCGCGACACTAAGAACAGAGTTCGTCTTAACATTTAAGAGATTAATAGATATTCTTCACCGTTTTTGAGGTAACGACATTTCTCAGGCATCCTGAGCAATCGGAGGACCATAAGAGCTTAGAAGAGCAGTCCTCAAGAACTTGGTAAAAGACTTCTTAATACTTATATTAGTCTACTTTGGTTTCAGAAATAAGTCACCGCTTTATCAAACCACCTCCGTGGCTCATTTTCCTATTACCTCATTCCCTCCACATTTCGGCTGCTTAAGCAATCGTTTTGATTGCTCATTTGGTCCGCTTCGTTTTTGGCTTGGCCTGATTCCATGTGGTGGCGATGTTGGTGTGCGGTCCGCTTTGGTTATGTAATGTAGTTTGTCGGTCCTTCTTAGCTTTTCATTTCCATTGCTGCATGCCGGGCATGGCGTGACTCAGGAGGACTCACAAGCTTATAGTCGATATGGTCCCCAACGACTCGTTGACTCTCACAACAAACTGGTTGTCCTGCAGCAGCATGGCGTTGCTTGGACTGCTGTGGCGCGCAACGTTCGATTCGGTCGATCTCGGTTTCTTCGTATCTGCTGCTGCTGCTCGTTATGCAATGCAATTTGACTCGCTTTAACTTCAAACTTATTTTGTGCGACGCTTTGCAAGTTTCATTACACAAGTTTGTCATTTATTTGCACTCACGCAAGGACACTCAGACACACTTTCATATATTTATATTCATGCATTGAGTTGGTGTGTTGCGCCCTTGCAACTTCACCGTGAGCTTTGTCGTAGATCCCGTTGGCTTTGGTCGTGGCTTAACGCCGCTCACACGTGAGCAGCGTGCGGACTATTTAAGTCAGGCGCTGCAAGCCATCCTGCTCCTGCTGCATCAAGGAGAAACCAAAGCAACCGTAATGGTATAAATACAATAAAATAACTACTACAACAACAACAATATCAACAGCAGCTACAACTTCAGCTACAAGCAAAGCCAGCTTTTAATCGTTCGTAATACGTAATCACCCCACACACAAGTTGGAAGTTGTTGAACTGCAATTGGCGCTGTAGCGCTCCGCGTTCTACCCCACATACCCCTCATCTTCGCTGTTGACTTCAGCGACACGTTGTAATTGCACAAGTAGCCCTCTCTGCAGCGCACCTTTGCGCTTGCCACTCACTTTGCTGCATTTATATTTATGTGTTTGTGCAACATGCAACCCTGTGCCTGTATGTGTGTGTGTATGTTCGTCACATTTATGTGTACACGTTGTCAACGTTGTTATGTTGCTGGCGTGTTTGTCTAAATTGAGATGTTCACTGTTGCGAAAAGTCGAATTGAAAAGTGCAACATTTTCATTAAGTCCATTGCCGCCCTTTCATTTACACTGTGTACGGTACTGTACGCTGTTCGCGCGCCTCACCGCAAACTTAACGCCGTCCCTTATACTCTTAGTACCCCTCCTTTACTCTCATATATAGTATGCAAGCTCGCCGCCTCACTTCCTTCTGGCTCAGCCTATTTATTCCGCTCTCTTTCATTTAGTGCTTATTTTCTTTGCACTTATATTTGTTGTTGTTGTTGTTTTTTTTTTGTTGTTGTTGCATGCTTGTTAGTTTACTATACGTTGCAATTGTAAAGGATTTTATCCTTCGTTTATGCTTTGGTGAAATGTATTTAGCACGTCCTTTAGTCGATCCTTTTACTGTTGGCCTTTGTTGCACACACACACAAACACACATACTGTAACTATATAAACATATATATTATGTGCTACAGTATTTCCTGCACTGTTGTTATATTGCTTTCAACTTGTTATTGTTTTTGTTTCTGTTGTTTGTTGTTAGCTATTTCTACTACTTGCCACTTGCCACTTGCGTGTTTTTTGTTGTTGTTTTCTCCGGGTTTTGTCGCATCGCTTATTCTGTTCTATTTGTGGCCATTGCTGGTTAATAATTAATTTCGAAAACAACTTAAATGCTTCATTTTCTGTGTAAGTAGACTTTCCCCCCTTTCCTGGCATGCGCTCTGGCGCTCTTGCCGGTGCATTGGGTAACATAAAATGGGCAATTAAGTTGTAGGAAATAGCATTGGAAGTGAGAAAATAATGTAAATACATATGTATTATGTAATAGTTTGCCAACACTGCTTTGTTCTAAACATTCATGTCGGTTGGTGTCCCGTGAGTAATTGCACGAAGAAAAAACTACAAAGAGGTAAAGAGTTAATTTTTTTTTAGGTTTTCAGGCTAGGAAGTATATATATAGTCTTTTAAAGCTCTGATAAGAATTTAATCATAAGAAAGTTAGTTTCAGGAATCGGAATTAGTGATCAGTGTATTGACAGATCTTTTACAAAATTTGAACGTATACCTGAAATTATTTGGGATTATATAAAGTCTCCTCATATAGATTAAAAAATTTGATCACATCTCAAAAATCAAATCAGTCCCTCTAGATAACAACTAATGCAAACTTTCTAAACGGTTACAATCCCGGAAATGACTTTAATGAAAATAATCTAACGTTTTCATTGACGACTAGATTGTTCTTGGAATAATATTTAAAAATATATAATCTTTTATTATTTATTGTTATTTTTCAAAAATCCAATGTTGTTCTTAATGGAAAAACGTGGACTCGAAATTATTGGAGCCCTGTTTCAATAATTTGAAACTCAATTCATTCAAAGCTCTTGGAGCATTTTAATATTTTATATACTAACTAACGGACCGGACAGACGTTATCCTGCATGATGTTTCAAGCTATTTGCTATTGAGATGACAATGAAATGTTATAAACCGAAGATTGTTAAAATTGATCAAATTGCGCATTTAAAATTAAGTATAGCATTTTTAGTGCACAGAGGAGCTGTACCATCTTTCCCACGAACGTTTTCCGTTTCCGCCATTTTGTGGGCGTGGTCGATTTCACCCATTTTAAATATTCAATATTTTTCAATTTAATCCTGTTATCGCTTGCACGGACGGACGGACAGACAATCGGATTTCAAATCCACTCGTCATTTATATTTATTAAACCCCATATCTAACTCTTTTATTTCTAGGTTACACAACAAATGTACTATTTAATTTACACACACAATGATGACTACAAACCATTCTCAAATTCAGCTGAACGCATATGAAACACACAAAAAATTGCATTCAAATTGGTCCCGGCGTTTAGGAGGTATTCAGTGGCATACACATATACGGAAGAATTTTATATATGAAGATATATAGACTTACGTTCCAAAGAAAATTATTACACGATGATCTTCTCGAAAAGGCATAAGAGATTCATTGTACTAATCAGCCATGGAATGTCTTGCAATCTACTTTTTTACATCAAATGACTGTGGCAACAGTGTTCTTCGAACGTTTGTGGCATGTTTACTATACAATCGCTTTCCTAAAACTGGTACTGGAACCTGGAAGACAAGTTACAATGTTACAAAACAGCGCAATTGAGATGAACAATCTAGTTATATACCTAACATTCGGCTGTCCAGTCAATTGCCATAAACAATAAATAACGAATACTTAGAAATATTATAAATTATTTTATTTGAATTGTCCATATTAAAAATCTGTTCCCAGTCAAGTACCGAACCTATAACCATCAGTTCCCTCAGACTAATCCATTTTAATTCGCACAGTGAATCGATAAGTATTTTTCACAGGTTCATATAACTTCCTGCGCTTATGTACTAGAACTCGTTCGTGAATCTAGATTTTTCCTATGAAACGCCATATTTTCTTTAGAAAACTAACTACAGATGTCGCAAAACTCATGATTACCACCAAAACACAAATAAAAATCATCGATTAGCACATTATACCTTAGATCTGACTTCACTTCTCCACTTTAAGACACATTCGAAACCATAAACATAAAATATCTAAAAGGACTAAATGCTTTTGAGTCTCATTACAACTTCAAGGCTAATTAAACTGAGCCGAATCCCTATTCTTCATCACAACAGGTTCAACTAGTTGAACTTGTTAATTATATATCATCCTGGGATTAATTGATACCAGCCCTTCGAAACATCAGTTTATACCGGTAAGATTTTTAGAGGTGTATAATTTGTCACTTAACAAAGGACGTTAGGCGTTTAGATTGACATTCTTTACTTGGGACTTCATTTTCTATTTATGAACACTATCGTTCATTATTATCAGTTATTCAAAAATTAGTACGCATACAGCAGACTAGCTAAGGAGACAAGTAGTTTGGAAGAAACTCTCCAACACTACCCCAAAATGTTCTCGTACTTGAACATTTCATAAGTAATAGCTGAAAACCAGTTCCAAGAGTTTACACCAACATACACAACCTTGCATTTGATGAAGCTATAACGCAAGGCTACAGCAATGTCAGCGAACTATTGAGTTCCCTATCGTGTACTAAACGCTTTCCCCACTCCCCCTCGCTGCACATATCGATCGAAAGTTCCACTTGCACCCCTGCTGCGGGATAAAACTTTTAATCTCATATTTAAGTAAACTTCTAACTATTTATGCAAATGAGCAGACATGCCAGCAAATCATCAGCGTAAGCAGCAGCAAATTGCCAATATTTAGATGACACACAAATCGCACAACACTAACAACAACAAACAGGCAAACAAGCGAACACATGCAGACACACAAGTAATGTAAGTAATGGAAAAGTGCAATCTTCGGCGAACAACTGAGCCTGGCGACGATAATTAAGCGCCAAATGACAGAAGAACAAGCCGCCGACGCTGAAGCCGCAAGTTCCTGGGGAGCTTTTGATCTTATTCGACACTTTACCTTTTGGCTTTGGCTGAACACCTTCGACTTTGGCAACGATTGCGGCAGTGATTGTGGCGGCGGCTGCAACCGATTTTAACGGTTGTAGATGTCAACGCTAAGGGAGCCTACATATTGTTGCTGGTGGGAGGGCGGTTAGAGGAAAGGGAAAATGGCAGTTGCTTGATGAGTGTTTGTGTGTGTTCGTTTGCTTGTGTGTCTTCCTATGTATTTTGTGTAATTGAGACATATACATTTTTGTATGTGTGTAAGTGTGTTTGAGTGTATGTGTGACTTGTCGATCTCTGCTTGGATAACACCATCGTGAGTGCGTAATTAATATCAATCATAACATTTGCAATTACGAAAGTTGCAGCCAAAGAAAAAAAATCAAAAAAGATAAAGTAGCAAACGAGGAAGAAGCAGCATGAGTAGAAGAAGAATCATTGGTTTTACGCTAGCACTTTGCCACTTTTGCAACTCCAATAACAATTCAAGGATATACACTTTTGCACTTTGTTATACGCTTGGCAATTGATGGCGGACAGCAATGTTTGCAGGAGATGTGTTCAAAAAATAACGGGAATTTTCAATTTTTGAAAAAAATACAGAAAAAAATTCAATATCCTAGCGTCGAAACATTTCTCAAATTAGATTTCGATAGCCTTTGGCTCTTTCAGAGATTTCTCGAGCGATTGTAAAATGACGGCACTTCAAGGTTCTCTTTTTATTTTGAGAAATAGGAAAAAGACTTTTTCGATTTTTCAATGGTACTCCGTTTTTATGTGGTGGGTCACAAACCCTACGCACAACCGCATAAGCGGGTTCGCCTTCTCACTTTAGCCCGCCTTCAAACGGATGTTTGTTAGCTACCCAGAGGATACTTGGTCTAAAACCGTAAGTCGTGAGCATCTTGAATCATGTGGAGAAGAATCGTTTCTGGCCACTCCCAAGTGAATGACAATCAAAAACTTTCCTCACTTACGTGAACTTCTACACATGATCCCATCCTCCAATCAACAACAACCGCGCCGTTTGTTCTGCTTTTTCCCGCATGGATAAGGAGGCGAAGCGAATAGGTCTGGAGGTGAATGAGGACAATACGAAATATCTCCCGTCATCAAGCAAACAGTCGGCGCACTCGCGTCTTGGCTCCCACGTCACTGTTGACAGTCATAACTTCGAAGTCGTAGATAATTTCGTATACCTGGGAACCAGTATCAACAACACCAACAATGTCAGCCTCGAAATCCTGCGCAGAATCACTCTTGCCAACAGGTGCTACTTTGGACTGAGTAGGCAATTGAACAGTAAAGTCCTCTCTCGACTAAACAAAATCAAACTCTACAAGTCGCTTATCATTCCCGCCTTGCTTTATGGTGCAGAAGCTTGGACGATGTCAACATCAGATGAGACGACACTAGGAGTTTTCGAGAGGAAAATTTTGCGCAAGATTTATGGTCCTCTAAACATTGGCAACGGCGAATACCGCAGACGATGGAACGATGAGCTGTACGAGTTATACGACGACATTGACATAGTTCAGCGAATAAAAAGACAGCGCCTACCCTGGCTTGGTCATGTTGCCCGAATGTAGCCGAGGAAGGGGAAGGCCTCCACTCCGTTGGAGGGACCAGGTGGAGAGCGACCTGGTTACACTTGGAATCTCCAACTGGCGCGGAAATGCTAAGGAAAGAGAGGAGTGGCGCGCTTTCATCGATTTGGCTATAACCGGCTAAACGGTTGAACGCCAATCACATACATACAATAGGAAAAAGACACCCGAGGACATGTCTCGAGTATATGGAGACATCGTTACAGCATGGTTTTTGGCCAAGAATTCACACGCAACCAAGTATGAGCTTTTAACAAGCGAAAAACGCCAAGCTCATGGAAACACATCTAACCTTAGCGGCTGCTACAGCCAAAGTAAGCAATGAATACAGGTGAAAATTGTATCATACTTCAGGGCCCATGAAATTTTAAATGTAACAATTCCCGTTATTTTTTTAACACACTCAGCATATATCTATGCATCTGTGTGTGTTCGCATTCACTTTAACCCTGCCAGGCACTTACCGCTTTATTGCAACAGCTACACTACAAGGAAATATATTGAATACAAGTAATTGCAGTCGTCTATCTATCTGTATGTATGTATATACCGTTACACACATACACAGCGAGCACGCTATACCTATATATGCAAGTATGTGCTTGGCGAAGATTTGCAGACACTCGAGCGAGGCAAACTTGCGGACTACCAAGAAAGCAGAGTCAAAAGCATAATAGCGGCAACAAAATACGACAATACAATCACGCAACAACAACAACAACTGAAGGCAAGCCAAGCGCGCTCAACAACTGACATAAGATAAGAAGCACTCAACAAAGCCAAAGACGAAGAAAAATACGAAGTAAAAGGCAGCGGTGCTGTTTGTGGCCAAGGCAGTAAATAGCAGAGGGGACTGTAGAGAGGGAGCTCAGCGGCAAAGCAAAAGGGCTGCCGATTTGCTGTGCAACTTTGCAACATGCAACTTTCATTGTTTGCCGCACAGCAACACACTCAGCACTGCTTTTGTTGTTGTTATTACTCCACTCTTTATTGTTGTTGTTGTTGCTTTCATTTTCTTTGTGTCGTTCATGTTATTGCTATTGCCAGCCGCAACGACCAACAGCCGCTCTGCTCTGCGCCAGCCAGCCAAGCCATTTGTGGTGCACGGACGTGCGTGCGTGTGCGTGGCTTTCTCCGGTGTGGGGGGTCTTGAGCGCTTGGAGACGCTGCTGAGCCCAGAGACCGCAACTGCAGTTGTTGTGGCGCTCATTAAAAAAGTTTTGTTGCTTCAATAGTTTGCGCTTTAGTTTGGCCATTGTTGTTCTTTTTGTGACACATACACACACACACCAGCAAATGTAGCATACTTCAAGGCGTAGTAGGACTATTACAAGCATTAGATAGAAGCTCATATATGTTTGTGTGTGTCTTTGTTTATGTATATGTGCAAAGTTTCGCCCAGCACTTGGCCCGGTCCAAGTGTTATGCGCACAACCAATTGAATATGTAAATTTCTCGTTCTGCTAAATTATTTCTTCATATTTAATTGGATGCGCACACATACCATATGTCTATATATATCTATACATACATACATACATACATACACACATATTTATATTTGTATGTGTGTAAGTGTAATATTTCAGCAATAAGTAGCAAATTGCCGCAACTCAACCGCAATACCGAATCAATCTAAATTCAATGGAAAAACTTTTCGACCAATTGCAAATTTCATTGCGGTTCAAAAACTCACTTATCCATTTCATTAGCATTTACGCACACAAAAGCACACACACTCGCAAAAAAATTGTAAAAAGTGACTTTTTCAAGGCTATCTCGCATGTGAAATAATAAATATTTTAAGCTGCGGAAAGAGTTACAAGTGGCTTTGAGGGATTTGCAGCAACGGCAAAATTGTTATATAATTGCTTAGTTGTGCTTAGTTTGGGCGCTTAATTTCCAATTATAAATTTCACTCTTCCCATCAATAAATAAATAGTTAATTTCTAGTAGTTGCGTAAGCACAGTAATTGAAAGTGTGTTGAAAGAGAATTTGATAGCACTTGAAGTCAGCACATGTCAATAAAATGTATCCTTCAATGTGGCATATTAAAAAGAAATAATAAATATTAAAACAATTTCAATCGAACAATGTGTTATGCAATAAATTGTGGGCACACGTCTCTAGGGTACGTCAATACATGTAAGATGCACAATAATATACGAGAATTGATCTAACTAGCCTAAATCATACATAAGACTGTATTTTTTATGAATTATGTTTTTCTGCACCTCGCCAATATATTAAAATTTTCTTGATCCTAATCTAAAAAATTGAAATCGTTTAGCCATCAGCGATCCATATCAGCCAATTTGAGGCTTGTTTTATAGAAATCAACCATATAGTGGTTGGTCAAAATATGTTCCAGACGGTTTCTAATAAATTGTACTGACATTTTGACCGGAAAATTAAGTTTATTAAGCATCGAATACTGCTGGTGAACATAATTCTACTAGCTTAGAATTTTCCCCAAAAATTAACAGATGAGAAGCGTACGCAAATCAACAGTCCAACGCAAATCATTATCATAGGTCATAGGTTAAACTTTATGTAGATATGTGAATTGGAACATTTTTCTATTGGTTCAAACATTCTTCAGTTTTATACTTGATACATATTTTAGAAACAAATTAAAAATAATTATGGTTGAAGACTTTGTTTCGACTAATGCTAAAGGTTATTGTGAATTATAGTATATTTTGTAAAGAAGAAGATGAATACAGACGCAGTTTATTTTTAAACAGATTTTAAGCATATCGAATCGTTAAGCATAAGTTTTAAATTTACAAAATTTTGGTTTCAAAAAGCAGCAATGGCTCTGAATCTGAGTTCTAAGGAATGGTAATGGAATGAACTTCTTAAAGAACTGATACCTATATGCCATTGCTTATAATAAAAGCAAAGCTGTATATTAGATTCCATCTATATTGGTGAAAATATATTATTGGAGCTAAATCAAATGGAATAACTGAAAATAAAGCAATCAATTACACTATACGATAAAATCGAAAATTTTTTTCCAGATGATTGAGGCATATGTAAAAAAAAATTATGCTCCGATTTTCGAAGTTAGCCTCCAAATTTTAAATGCAGTTGAAATTTCCAAACTCGATTCACCATAGTCCACAAAAAAGCTTAGAGTTATAGAAATTTACATTAAAACATATAATTTTTCAAAAGGCTATACAATATAGATTTATACCCAGTTTTATTTGTTTACTTCGCATAAAGTTTTAATTAAATACTTTAAAACATGTATCCCGTAATTTTGTATGTTGCAGTTTGCTATTGTTTGTCTCTTGACGTCTGTATCCCTTTTTTTCAAAAAAAAAAAAACGACGGAAGCAAAGTTGTAAACTTAATACATGAGTTATGCACTTCATGAGTGTAATATTATATTTTTTGTTCGGCCCATACGATATAGTGGGATTCTTTTAAAATTTTGCCTCGATAGTAAAATTTTAAATTTTGTGTTATGTCATGGTCAAAACGATCGATTTGTGGAAGGAAATTTGTATGAACTTCTTTGAACTCTGACTACTATTGCGAATTTCTCAGTTCGAGTTAAGGAGAACTTCAAGTTTAGGAAGTTTGATTTAAGGATGGAATTTTGTATGTAATCTGACTTCTAAACGCTATTGCCAATTCAAGAGTACGAGTTATGGAGGTCTTCGAGTTATAGAAGTTCAACTGTATTTGAATTCGAAGTTCGAAAAAAGGGCCTTATAGAAAAATATAATTAATTACATGATAGAGCTACTAAAAACCCCAAACTTCAGACAAAATCTAAATTTGCTCTTAATTCAATGGTATATAAAAGTTTTTCGTCAAGCTTGGGGGTATAGCTGTCAAGTTACACGTTACATGTTATGTATACAATGGCCGCAACAATGTTTAAAATCTTTTATGTTCAATAATATTTTATGGAGTCGTAAAAAAACAAAATTCTCATGGATGTAAGCATTTTTACCCTCGTTGGTTCTCTTCATCAAAAACAATCGTCTATGTGCAAAATGGTACCTATTTGTGAGAGTATGTCTCTAAGTAATACAAAATTAGATCGACAGGATGGTTCCCATAAGCCATAGGCGAATTGTAGTTTGACTGAAATTCTGTTCCAACATAAAAAAATGTATTTAAAAAAATTATTGATTAATTTTTTACTTATTTATAAAAATAAAAAAATTGGTGTCTCTTAAAATCAACAATTAATACATAGGTCTATGAAAATAATTGTTTGCACTACATAAAAGTAAATGAATAAATGAAGTCTTCTCAATTAAAGTTCTTTCACATTATAGCATTTTTAGACAGCCAAATTAATTGATCAATTAAACACCCTTTTTTCCTTTTATACTGCCGATAATCGATACCTTCTTGTTTTTTCTTTTCATAAGAAGTTGGTATGTTTCATTGCATTTGATTTTCAAGTAAATTAAAATCCAATTAAAAATAAATGTAGATTTTGCTTTGTATGACAAATCGATCTTAATAAGCGTTTTAATCGAGCAGAAGCCGGTTAATTGATCAATTAGCTCCTGTCTAAAAGGCTTTTAGGTTACTATATGCATATGTTTTTTTAACCATGCACTAGATGAACTGGCCCGTTTCGAAATTAACCGCCTAACAAATCTGTAGCTGGCACAAAGCGCTTTGTCGACACCTGCAGATCTGTGGTATCCATACTTAGGAGTTCGCCGCATCACAAAGGACTGGCAATACAGCTGTCTATGTGGGATCCATTAAATCCGCCCATTAATATAACCCTATTAATATAACCTAATCACGCACGTCAAAGGTTAAAACTCTACTAAAAATGTCGATAACATATCAGATTTAAAGAAACTCTTACACAAGCAGACTCTAGATATGATTTAAGCTCTTAAATCCAGTAAAATAACTGCAAGAAAAAATAAAAACAAAAACGCTTTACTTTACTCATAATAAATTTAATAGAAGCACTGAAATCGAATATAGCCAGTGAAATATGATGAAATTGAAAATAAATGCAATTCATAGACAAAATTTCGTTTCCCAAATCGAACGAAGCAGCAAAATGGAAAAAAATAAAACTGCAATAACATGAATGTAAAATATATAAATGTTATCATGAAAAATGCAATGATGAATAACTTAAATGCAGGATATTACAGGCAGCTGAAGAACAATAACAAAAAAAGCAAAAACACGCGAAAAATGAAAACAAATCAAGGAACAACAAGTAGAAGTAGAGAATTCATTTTACATATATAGTATGTGTGTATGCATGAAGCATGTTCATGTGGCAGCAATGACAAGCCACTTGCACCGCTTGCAACGAGTGTCCTTTGCTCAAGGACAAACTGTATTACTTGGCGTACACACTTGCAACAGTGCACGAACACCATTTTACTCTTAACGAAGCGCTCAAACACACACACACACACACACGCATTTATTAAGCAACAGCTATGCGCGTGTGTGTGTGCAACACTTTTTGGTTGCAATAAAGCAGCGTTTGACAAAGAAATAAATTTGTTCGTGCAACATTGCAGCGACAACAACAACACATGTAAGTGTAGCTGCATATCCCTTCACTTTCGCCCAGCAGCGATGCGCCGTCAATGCCACCCCAACGTGCCACTTCACAGCGTCGTCGGCACTCCTTGTGTTGCCACTTTACTCGCAGATCAAATACTCAATTTTTTTTTCATTTGCACCCTTTTTGCCTTTAACTGTCTGGCATTAGCAGTGCGCAGGCATTTATACACATTTTTTTCTCTGCCATTCGCTGAATTTTATTTTAATTTTAATGAAGAAATGCCGCAAGTGTTGGACAGCTACGAAACTGTGGCACACCTTGAAGAAGCCTTCAGCAATGCAACATTTTACCCCGCCAAGCACCTTGAATGCCTAGGGCTGCTGCTCCATAGCAACAAATATCTGTAAATTATGGTAAAAGTATCCAAAGTGCCTTTTAGTGTCATCTTGACACACAGCGTAACAGATAACTGCATATATAGTGGATATATATGTATATATAGCAGACCACAACTATATCAACATGGTTAACCTGTCTCAAATCCGCTGCCGTCTTCACGCGCCGTGCTCTCTGACCGCTCAGCCGGCCACTTTACTAAAAATACTAACGACAGTTGGTCGAGGCATTGGTGCCACTCCGTCTGCCATGCTACGTCGCTTACTTTGCTACAGTTTTTCGCATTTTCCTCTTTAGCACTCATACTCACCTCTTCCTACAGTTATTTCAAGGCAGGTTTCCTTAATTTTTTTTTTCAATTTATGTTGCTTGTTATTTTAGTGAAAACTCTTAATATTATTCCTTTGCTTTAGCCAGTTAATATTGAAGAAATGTTTTAGCTGTTTCTCCTCTTCCGCTGTAGCGCCTTTTTCGTTGCAGGATTTAGAAAACTCATATACTTTGCTTACCATTTATAATCTAATACATTTGCCTGACATAGTTCCACTGTGGACGAAAGTATGCTGGTTAAGGTGTTGTTTTCAAGGACCTTTCATGCTATTTTTATCACAAACCCCCTTTACATCGAACCATGCACAATTTGAGAAATTAGTTACTGTGCCAATTAGAAAGCCACTGAGACCTCTTAGTTCCCTGGGGCAATCTCAATGGAGAAATCTTGTTCGGCAAAAGTTGTTTAGTCTTCGTTACAATCGAGGTAACAATTAGTAGGTCAATATCAATGAAATTTATAATAGAATTGTATCAATAAAAATTGGAATAATGAAGCGAACAAAGTCTGATATGATTGCTAGTAGCTTTAAATTCGAACAGAATGTAACGCAACACCTTGTTACAATTATAGGTCTCACATAACAGATGAACTTGAGTTTTCAATGTACCGAAATTTAACAAAGAGAGCAGTTCGAAGAGACTTTCTTCGATGATAAGTAAAGCGACTTAAGAAGAAAGAGCCCACTGCGCCGAAAGCCCTTTCGATCAACTCTAAGTTATAACTATACTAAAACTTGGACAGAAGAAGTGGCTCCGAATACATACTTTATAGAGTCGACGATGATTATTACATTTCTTGTTTAGTTCATGGTTGCGATACTCAACAAATATTATCAAATTGGAGTTCAGTATAAAATCTATGAAGTCGTTATATAAAAGTCTGAGAATTAAGGTAGGGTTAAAATACGGTCTGATTCTGAAACCCATCTCATCGAGCATATGTATATCAGATTATTAGAATAATTGTAAAATACAATTACAGTACAGTATCATAAATTTCAGGAATCTAACTTCGGTTAGACTAGACCACGAATATCTATAATGATGGATTTGACGAAAACATGGGAACCAACTTCAGATATGAAAAAATGCCATTAAAACGAAAACTAAGAAAAAACCCAATGATATCCCTCGATAAACAGAAGCTAATCACTGGAAGTCTCTTATCTAGAGAATCGAGAAATCGACCGAATCGAATTTATAAACTCCAAGACCGAAAGTGTACTTGTAGTTATTAAAATCCTACGACCCTGAAAGATAATATATTTTTTTCTTTCCAATAAATTAAAAAAAAGAACGCGATTCTTTTAAATCTCAAACATTTTGAAGACATTTGTTTTTCACAAAGTTGTAGGAGAGTGGATCTCTACACGAAGGAATGGAGTACGAAGTATGGAGCAAAATTTTATCTTTTTATCAAACCAATTATTTGCCTTCAAACCAGCTTTCAAATGTATCTTCGTCATTTGCAAATAAATTCAATTAAAAACGCCAACAAATCCATGTCTCATTAAAATTTTCAATCTAAAGAAGACATTAAGATTTACGCTAAAGCAGTTATGCGGCACTTCTCAACTACGAAAGTAAGTAAGAGCATTCGCATAGCACACAAAGTCAACGGCACTTCTAACTCAATCATAGTTTTATTCACCTTAGTAATGGAGCGCTTTGAACGCATTACTCGTCAGCAAAGTCGCTTCGCACGCCAGCAGCCCACTTTCATTACCCGTGCACAGCGTCTTTGCATTAACCACCAGTCTTCCACGGCAATTGTAAGAAAGTGTGCGAGAAAGCTGCTTAGTTTAATGCGCTCAAAGGTGACCTTGTCGCGATTACAGCGCCAGAACGCTTCGTTGCGCTGCATTTGTTTTTAGCAATAACAGCGGGCGTGAGCATCTTCGTGGTCATCTTCTGGTCAATGCTTTTGTCGTAGCCATCTTCCCCTGTTTTATTCCTTACACCTCTCTTTGCCTCTTCTTACGGGCTTCGTGCATTTTTAATTAATTTACATTTTGCGGTTCTCCTTTACATTACTCTCCCTTTGCTGTTTTCGAAAACATTTCCGTGTATTCTATTTTGATTCCCACCGCTCTCCGCCGCACACCCACTCTTTGCACGCCCAAGTACGCCCTATAAGCGAGTTTGAATTTACGTGCGTTACTCTTCGCCGCGGAGGGTGTTGCTTGGACATTAGCGTGTCAGCCTGATGCCGCTTTTTCGCGGCAGCGAAACTTTAAAATGCAAATGCAAATATTTTGCGAAATAACACCAGAAATGCATTTAATTTGCATGACTCAGCATTTATCGTGAATTATCTACTTCATTCTTTTTTTCATTCGCGCTTCTCTCATTGCATTTCTTGCACTGGTCTGCAGTTGTTTTTGTTATTATCATTGCTGTTGCTATTCTTGTTGTTTTATCTCGCATTGGTCTAACGCATTTTGCACCCACAACAGCTGCAACGTATTATCACGCCATGCCGCTCTCGCGCTTTCACCGCTGCAACACCTTGGCCATCATTCACTGTACTTTATTTCCTCTTTTTTTCTCTCTTGATTAGTCTCAAACCCTAGCAGAAAAGGCATTAAGTTGCGCAGGTGTCCTGACTTTTTGCATTAACTAGCGAGGCAGCTCTTCGGCACTCTCTAAACAGCGTCAGCTACTGCGCCATAATGTGCGCTAAGCTAAATTAGTGGGTCGCGCGCGCGCCGCGAAATATGCAACAAATAATTGCATGCCGCTTTGTCGAATTTAATTAAAAAGTGTTTGCCTTGGAATTTCCAGTCTAATTTTCTATTCGTTTTTCTTAAGTCTTAATCGTTTTTTACCCTTCGCATAATTCTAGTCGCTGCTGTGTAGTGGTTTATTGAGTTTTTAGTAGTCGAAATTATGAAGTCAATTTCCTAAAACGGTGCATTTCATTGCAATGGAAATGCAAAGTGTGAAAGTATGCAATCAGTCAGTTTAAATTGCGAAGCTTTAATTAAAATCTAATATATAAAATTCTCGTGTCACAGTTTTCGTTCCCATACTCCTCCGAAACGGCTTGACCGATTTTGATGAAATTTTTTGTGCTTATCCGGTATCTATGAGAATCGGCCAACATCTAAAAATAAAAACAAAATATCAAGGGGGCGTGGCACCTCCCATACAAATTGAATTTTTCAAGTCGAATATCTTCAAAAGTGTTTAAGGTAGGAACATGAATATTGGTACAGAGCTACAGGATAACAACACCACTCTCACCTATAAAACCGGGGGCTATCGAATAAGGGGGCGTGGTACCTCCCATACAAACTAAATTTTTTAAGCAGAATATCTGTGAAAGGGTTCAAGGTAGGGACCTGAAAATTGGTATAGACCTATATGGTATCAAAAGCCTTCTTACACATAAAAGAAGGGGTAATCGGAAAAGGGGGCGTGGCACCTCCCATACAAACTGAATTTTTTAAGCAGAATATCTGTGAAAGGGTTCAAGGTAGGGACCTGAAAATTGGTATATACCTATATGGTATCAAAAGCCTTCTTACACATAAAAGAAGGGGTAATCGGAAAAGGGGGCGTGGCACCACCCATACAAACTGAATTTTTCAAGGTGAATATCTTCAAAAGTGTTTAAAGTTGGAACATGAAAATTGGTATAGAGCTATAGGAAATAACACCATTCTCACACATAAAACTTGGCGTTATCGAAAAAGGGGGCGTGGAGCCACCCATACAATCTTTAATTATTTTGGTTGTTAATCCACCATATATTTATCTCATTTTCCACCTAGCACGACATTTTGGTTGTTTCTTGCTATTTTTGTTTATTTATCGGTGACAGTAGCGGTTATATCGTAATTTTGGTTGTGTTACGTGCTATTTTTCTTTTACAAAGATGACTTGGCAGAAGATATTTTGCATCGCCTGCGATTAGCGACGAGAAATGTCGACTTACAAATGAACGCTGACATCTACAATGAGGCATTAGTCCTTATTGAAGATTTATGTTTACTTATGAGTGGAAAACTATTGATTGAAGTTCATATGCCGGCACCAAGTCGTCAAACAAAGGGATTTAGTGAGTCGCGAATTGGAACGCGAGCGTGCTTACGATATAACTCACTTGCAACAACAAGTACAAACAAATGTTCCACTGTTGAATGAACAGCAAAGCAGTGCGTACAATCAGCTAATAAATGCTGTAGATAGTGGAAACGGTGGCATATTTTTCCTCGATGCGCCCGGCGGGACTGGCAAAACGTTCCTATTGTCTTTAATACTAGCAGCAATACGTGGTCAAGGTGGTATTGCATTAGCTCTTGCATCTACCGGGATTGCTGCAACACTGTTAGAAGGTGGAAGAACGGCACATTCAGCATTAAAGCTTCCATTAAACTTGCAAATACACGAAAGTCCTGTTTGCAATGTTTCAAAGCAATGGCACAAGTTTTAAAAAATGTAAGTTAATCATATGGGATGAATGCACAATGGCCCACAAACGATCATTAGAAGCACTCGACCGAACACTGAGAGATTTGCGCAACAATAATCGTTGCTTTGGAGGAGTGATGATATTGCTGTCGGGCGACTTTAGACAAACACTTCCCGTGATTCCAAAATCAACAGCAGCGGATGAGCTAAACGCATGTCTGAAGTCATCGCATTTGTGGAGGTTTGTTAAAACCATTTCATTTACCATGAATATGCGAGTTTTGCTGCAAAACGATAGAACTGCGGAGGTGTTTTCAAAAGAGCTGCTGCGAATCGGAAATGGACAAGTTCCGATAGATCCTTGCAGTGGATTAATATCGATTCCAACTAATAAATATGAAATCCAATTCACATCTATTAAATATGAACTAATCAGTAGTGTATATCCAAATATTGCTCAAAATTATGGTAACTGCGATTGGTTAAGCACGCGCGCAATTTTAGTAGCAAAAAATATGGATGTCAACGACTTGAATTGGACGATTCAAAATCAAATTCCGGGAGATCTGCGGTCATATAAATCAATCGATCGCGTTGAAAATGAAAACGAGGTAGTAAATTACCCAGTGGAGTTCTTAAACTCTTTGATGCCGCCTGGTATGCCGCCTCATAATTTGCGTCTCAAAGTTGGGTCTGTGGTTATTATGCTACGGAATCTTCATGCTCCCAAACTGTGCAATGGTACTCGACTGATTGTGACCAAGCTAATGGACAATTTAATAGTGGCAAGCATTTTGAAAGACCCGTTCAAGGGAGAGGAATGCTTACTTCCCGAATTCCATTAACTTCAACAGATTTGGAATTCAGACGTTTGCAGTTCCCAGTGAAACTTGCATTTGCGATGACAATAAACAAGTCACAAGGGCAGTCGCTGGAAGTATGCGGCATAAATTTAGAAATGTCTTGCTTTTCACATGGCCAGCTCTATGTGGCGTGTTCCTGTGTTGGAAAACCTTCCTCACTGTTTATTTACGCCACGGAACAGAAAACCAAAAATATCGTGTACCGTGCAGCCCTAAACTAAATATGTACTAAAATTATATATTTTCGAGACTCGATTAATACTAATAAAATTGAATGAGAATAGTACAAACTTAATTTTATTAAATGGCCAACAAATCCTGGACGTGATGTGTCAGCATTATTGAAAAGAATAGCATTTTTCAAGCAATTAAATTCAAAAAGCATTAATGTACCCTCGAAAAAAATGTTTATCAGGCAGGTTCTGGCAATTAGTGAATTAAAAAAAATTCGAGTAAAATTTAGAAAAATCGTTCATATTCTACTAAAACCAATACCGGTGTAATTTTTGAAATGAAAAAAAAATCTATTTTGGGCAGAACGAAGTTTGCCGGGTCAGCTAGTATTTCTATAATTTTCTAATTGAATTTGTTTTCGAGAAATGCGGTTGACATTAAAATGACCCTAGGTGATGTGTAGCTTCAATAGAAAGATAGAATACTAACAGAAGTGTAAATCTGAACTTAAAAGACACCATAAATTATGTATATCAAACTCTCAGTTTACTTATACTTTATTATCAAGAGCGAGTCCTCATGGGATTGCCAAGAGGTCTCCTGATTCTCTGGGGATCAAATCTGTTCAAATCACTTTACTTCCCAACTACCCTATCAGTTTACTTAAACTTTATTATCAAGAGCGAGTCCTAATAGGATTGCCAAGAGGTCTCTGGATTTTCTGGGAATCAAATCTGTTCATATCTTCATATCACTATTATTACGAACTTGTTATTTTGATAATAACATACCATATATGTTGGTCTGTTTTCTTTCTTCATTAGAAGATTTCCGATTCTGTTGGAATGGGTTGTTGCATACCTCAAAGCAATTTCAAGACCCTTAAGTTGTTCATTTCGATAGTTTAGAGCCTTGATTGACTTTGTTTATCTTATTCAAATGTTCCGTCAGTCCCGTCGAAAACAATCAGTTGGTTTCATCATGCTATGATCTTCAAAGTTCTTTCCAACGAACCAAATTCTGCGTTCACCGAGACTTGCTCTAACAAAAGCTACGTCATTCTCGAACTTATTGTTAGTTAAACTTTAATATTCCATATTTTAAATATTCCAGACGTGGACCCCTATATATATACGGATATAATTATCAAGATCATAAGGTTCTCAATACTAAATTGTATATTACTTTATTTCTAAACAAATATTAAGTTGAATTCGGTACGCACAACCTTATACTACATCTAAAACTGTTTAATAACCCTAATTTAATATTACTCTGTCGTCAACAGGGTCCTCCTTGCAGCAACTCATCAACACCGCACCGCATTATGCGATAGTTTATCTCATTGAAATTGATTTTACCAGTGAAAGCCTTTTGCACACGATTCGATAGCATCCAGACCTCTTCCCTCCCCCAGGGATTTGTTATCACCTTCAGACCGCTTATGAATTGCAGCTTAACGGGATTTTCAGCCAGCAAGAAACGATTTTGGAACGTATATGGTGTACGTATATTCCAGCCGAAGAGCCCAATGGGCTGATAGTGGCCACACAAGAGTACACCACTGGAGGTCATCGCTGATGCCGCACACTGCACGCCACGCTTACCAAGCAAACTGAACTGGTCTATAGCTGATCCTAAACCAAAGTCCCAGAGAGTGCTATTGTTTATAACATCCAATGGTATGGAAACCTGAGCATCATTTGAAAAGGAGTGGAAGTAGAGCGAACGTCTTACACCCAAACCCAAAGGTGTTACAGAGAGACCAATTGCGCCCTCTAAAAGCTCAAAGCTTTCGCCAGCTATAGTATGTGTGCTGAAATCCGGATCTGGATAGGTGTATTTGTTTTCTATGCGCCACGAACGCGCATTCTGCACATCATAAACCACAATACCAAAACCGGTGGCATCGGCCATATAAACGAAGGTTTGTCGGCATTCACCGCGTGGTGGTGGATCCGTAATATCCACCAAAGGTGTAACAAAGCGACTAACGGTGCTTTTGTACATTTCCGATGGTAAACGATAGCGATGCAGCACACGAGATGTAGCCACATCGATCGCAACGATTTGCGGTGGACAGAACTGTTCGTTATCTATTTCACCACTGTCGAGTATCCACATGCGACCGCAGGGATCGATCTATAATGACAACCAAACTATGTAATTTACGTGATTACAGAGTTTCTGTGGAAATACCCACATGCACGCGACAAACTGAGGTGAGTCCATTACAGTCCCTGCCATGAGACCAATGCCAATCATAACTGGGATACGGTTGCAGCTCTGTGCCGTTGTACCGTTGCACATTCGTCAAATAAGCCAACGAATAAGGTACACCTTTACCGAAACGCGGTATTGTGACGAAAATAATCGGTGAACCATTGGGCGCTGAACGGGAGTACGAGTTTATAAAATAAGGTTAAAATTGTTTTTTTCTTGATGGATTTCTCATACTCACGCGTATAAAATACATCTACGTCGATCGGTAGCACAGTATCTGGGTTGTAGCGTCCGTCTCGTAAGGTTGCCTGTCGCTCTGCTTCACTGGGAAAGCCGAATTCTAAGTTTCTCGCTTCATACAACGTATTAAGTTCCTTATATCCATAGATCGGCCTCTGCTGCTGTTGTATATAACCGCCATTGTAATTATAAACGCTTGGACAGACACAAAAATTGATGAAGAGTAGCAATATATACAACTGAATGAAGTGCCTGTTTTTGAATAAACAAAAATATGTTAATTTTGTTTTTTTTTCTCTTAAATTTTAATTAATACAAATAATGCATAAAAATAATGAAAAATGTGTGGAGTTAAATCGTTTATATTCACTTTGCACTGATTTTGTCGTGAAATTAGCGCGCAATGTGTGAACCCATAACGGGTTTGTGTTATTTATTAAGAATTTCAGAGAAAAAATTTTTGACTAATTCGAAAAAGAATAATATTAATTATCATGTTCGAGAGATTTTAGATGAAAATTTAAATTTGTATCACGACTGGTTGCCAGTTTACACTGCTTTCTCCAACGTTTTTGACACAGTTCTAAATGTTAGAATTATTTTTAGAAAAATAATAGTAGATTTGAATTAAAGCCAAAAAATTAAAACATACTAATACTAGTGTCCGGGCCACTCATCGCTGTGGATTAGGTCTGTATGTTAAATTCTGTTCTTGTTAACTATTTGCTGATTAATACATTTTGAATTTGGTTTGCGATAAATATACCAAAACTCTCTCTTTGTTTTTTTTCTCGCCAATTTATCAAACAATTAACAACATATGCCCTTCCTACCTAGAACATGTGTTCTGAATTTTATTATACCCTGAACAGGGTATATTAAGTTTGTCACGAAGTTTGTAATATCCAGAAGGAAGCGTCGGAGACCCTATAAAGTATATATATAAATGATCAGTATGTTGAACTGAGTCGATTTAGCCATGTCCGTCTGTCTGTATATATACGAACTAGTCCTTCCGTTTTTAAGATATCGTTTTGAAATTTTGCAGATGTTATTTTCTCTTCAAAAAGCTGCTCATTTGTCGGAACTGCTGATATCGGACCACTATATCATATAGCTGCCATACAAACTGAACGATCGGAATCAAGGGCTTGTACGGAAAACTTCCGCATTTTACTACATATCTTCACGAAATTTGGTGTGAGTTATTGTTTATAGAAATAATTTAATCTCCGAAAAAATTGTTCAGATCGGTTCACTATAGCATATAGCTGGCATACAAGCTGAACGATCGGAATCAATGGCTTGTATGGAAAACTTCCGCATTTTACTACATATCTTCACGAAATTTGGTGTGAGTTATTGCTCATAGAAATAATTTAATCTCCGAAAAAATTGTTCAGATCGGTTCACTATAGCATATAGCTGCCATACAAAACGAACGATCGGAATCAAGGGCTTGTATGGAAATTTTTCGCATTTGACGTGGTATCTTCAAGAAATTTGACATGGATTACTGCTTAAGGTAATAATATAATTTCCGAAGAAATTGTTCAGATCGGTTAACTATATAACCTTAATGTTTCTAGCAAAGAACCCGGCTAAAAAGAATTAGTAAAATGTTTTCTTTTTTTTTACTTACTTTTTCTTACGTCTTTGGATTTGCTTAAACACATAGTTACTAAAAGAAATGCAATGGCCGAATGGATAAACGTATGGACGTTGCGACTAAAATTAGAAATATAAAGTACCCTATCTTTTAAGTTTGACCAAACTATAGACGTGTGCAAAATTTCATTACAATCGGTTCAATAGTTTAGGCGCCAAACCCGGACAAACAACGTGACATGGAATTTTTATATATATAGATTTTTCTAACCGAACCTCGTTAAAGAAATTGAAAACACCAGAACATTCACCTTGATAGCCATCTTCTGTGTCTTATCACCCTGCACCAAATAGTTGCTACTAAATAACTGAATATTATTCACGTAACATTTTTAAAATAACGTATATATATTGCCAACATATAACAAACATTGTTTTTCTAAAATTAAAAGAGCCTTTTGACATCCAAAGACAAAAACCAATTTATATTCCTAATGACATAATTTTGTTCGTTTTGTATTAAAACCTTTTATCATGCTATCAATTAGACATTCCATATTAACTTAGCTAGTTTCGGTATAAAAAATGAAAGATCCATCACTTGTTTTCTATGCCCTTTTGGTAATCATCAAAAGAGGATCATTGTAGCGTTCGCTTCTCGGCCGGCAATGACACATCATGAGTTTATATACGAGTATATTAAATTAGTTGATAAAATCTTTTCCGATATTCCGCTCTATAACTTTCTTTCTCTGATCTGTGTTGTTATAGAATGTTTTGAGCCAACTCCAAATAGCTAATGAGTTTTAGAAGATGTTTCATTATCGTTTGATATTTTTAGCACTAAACATAATCGACACGTACAAAAATAATTTTTCAAATGAATATTATTTGTTTTTCGAAACACTTAAAATATAGCGTAGTAGCCATTATCGCGAAATGTGCAAAATAAACTCAATTAATTCTGAGAAATCTTGGAAAAATATAAATAAATTATAATTTATTATTATTTTTAGTTTTCGGTGTGTGAACAGCGCAATTACCGCTCTCCAATAAAACGGAAAAAGATTTGAAAAAGCATAAAAATGGATTTTCAAGCGTCTTCAAAAAAACGTTTGTTAATTTTTTTTTTAATTTTTCGAATAACTATAAGTTTTGTACTTATTATTTGAGTACAAATCACTTGATATTTCTTTATTATAATTAATGAAATATTTCATTTGATTATATTTGTAAAAAAAATTATCACAAAAACCACTGTGGAAATAAAAAAGTATATATTTTGCATAAATATGTATGTATTTGTTTATATATGTGCGTAAGAACACTAAATATTTTATTATTATATAATAATTTTATATTTTTTTCCTTTTAAATTCTTTTTAAATCCAACACTCACATTTTGCATAAAAACAATTCTATTCCACTTCAACTAGTACACAATTAAATGTAAATACGTAAATATGAACGCGTATAGAGCTCACACCAGGCGTAGCTAAACCGTAAAGGCGTACTGAATGAAATATTTCAATGATTTTTGGATCGCAGCTGATGAACTTTGAAGGGGTACTTTATGGGCTTGATTTACTTTCATTTACTTGATATTACGATTTCTTTGCTATATATTTGTTTTTTCAATGCTACGGTCTCGGATTAGTTACGCATACATACATACACATGTGTAAGTGAGTGTGTGTTAATAATTTTATTTAAGCTAATTTTGATAACTGGTTTCCAGACTTGTGACGCTGCCAATTGACTAGCTTGTAAACAATAATGCATTTAACTGGCCTTAAGCCAGACAATACACATTTTATGGAGGCAAATCACTGCAATAACTGTTTTGTAATGTTTTTATTGTTGTTGCTGTGGTGAATTGCTTGCTTAAAGACTTTCAAATATTTTTTCGGACATTTATCAGAGCTTTTGAGCAAGTAAAGTGGCTTATATTTTAGTGAAAAAAAAAATTTTTGTATAAAAATTTTTATTTTACATATTTATGAGCGTTCAAGTTTTGTACCTAATACATATGACTGTATAGTATTTATGCCGGTTAACAACAAAAATGATAATAGCAACAGAAACATATATTTTTTTGTTAATTGTTTCTTACCTCCCTCCACAATCCATAAATATTTCAACTTTCGGCACATTTATGCACTTTTTTGTTGTTTTTGTGCTTTTACCGCTACACACATAAAAACAATGCATTTTTAATTTATAACCTGCAATTTGTAATTTCACCAACATTTAGCCAAAAATTAAATACGTATTTAGCAGCAGCAGTAGCAGCAGCGGCAACCAAAAACCACTTTGAAATTGAATGAAAAACAGAGAGCAGAGCGAAAGTGAGTGCGGGAGCGATAGCAAAGTGCAGCGCCGGGGTATTTATGTAAATGGCTTTCATATGCGATTATAAAAACCTGTTGAAATAATATTTTCATATTTTAAGATCATATATTTGAACGTTTATGCGAGTGTGAGAGTGTGAGTGTTGAGTGAAATTTCATTTGAAGCAATTTTTATGCAAAAATAATAAACTGAAAATGTTAGTTTTTGTTGTTGTTATTATAGCTATTTTTATTGTTGTTGTCGTTGCTGTATACATACATATGCAAAGCGTGTATAATTCCCGCAAATATGAGCAAAATAGTCTATGCATATGCATGAGAACTCCAATGCAAAACCCGCACATACACACACATACGCATATTTGTTTTTAGGTGTGCCAAAGCTTTAGTGTCACACACACACACTGTCTCGCACTATGGTGTGGCGCACATCAAACCCCTTTTGTGGCAATTAATGCACTTTTGTTTATTTACATTACGCACTGTAAACAATAAAAGCTGCAACAATGATACCAATAGCCGCAATAACAACAACAACAACAACACAAACAGCAACAGTAGCCACAATAGCAATAGCAACAACATTGGCCACAACAGCAAATAGCAACAACAGTTGCAACAACAAATGAATGTTGTTGTTGTATAACAACAATAAAATTACAATAAATTACAATACGGTTGCATTTTAATGTCGATGTTGCATGCAATTTGCAAAAGAGCTCACATTGTTTGCACTCTATCATTTTGTGTTTTTGTGTCGGCAACATTCTTGCACACAAAGCATCGAAAATGATGCATAGTTGACAAATAACAAACAAGCAACAACAACAACAATACCTATAGTAATAATAATAGCATAAATACCGAAATAACTGTCGGTCGGTTGGGGCGATTGTCTGTATATATGTGTATGTGCGTGTATTTATGTGGCACAAGCACACATTTACGCTGATAGTACTTAAGTGCTGTTAGCAGTAAGTTTATAGCAACAACACGAACAACTTTGTAAACATATATGTATGTATGTGTGTCTGTGGCAATCCGCTTTAACAGGCATTTTTCCTGGAACCGCTAGGAGGATGGTGGTTCATGTTCGCCAGCAATTAAAATGAGTGACGCATTCGTACTGTTTCAAGGATCAAACGGCAGTGATACGGAAGGAGTGAGATGAGGGCAACCATTACACTGTGACTATTTATACAAATTTTGAAATCAGACTGAGTAGTGGCATACATACATATATGTATTGATATAGTTAGTTGTGCTTAAGAGTGACCCTTCTATTTAACTTGCATATGATTTTTATACTCGTTTACCAGTTGCCATTTCACATAGCATTGATGACGTGATTGTTGAACTTTCATAGTTCGAATACTACTTAAAATATATTAGCAAATTTTGCATTAAATAATAGTGACAAATTTTCGTACTTAGTAAATCATACTGTATAATAATTTTTTTGATACTAAAATATTGTCGAACTTTCTTTTCGGCATTCGTTTTAAATTAAAATTCCCGAAGCCTGAAATATTTTTATTCATAGCTTATTGTTCTCATAAATACTGAAATCCTTCCGGTTGTATGTAGACTCTGAGTTGGTCAGAACTTGAATCCATTCTGGCTCTACTAGTAGCCTAGCCTATGACCCACTCATTTACTATCTCCATTTCATGTATACTACCAATGTCTTGACTTTTCTATTTACAGCCAATATTTGTAGAGTTTCGAAAAATTATTTCTTTCATCTTTGGTCAATAAAACTTTTTTTTATTTTTTTTATAGCCTGACAGGTAACGACTATTTGATCCCATTCTTCAACTGGGAAAGAAGGTTATCACGGAAAATGATGGTTGACGTAATGACAAGCAAGCATCACCTTAAACACCAACCCGATACTCAAAAATTAACGTCTACGTAGACAGCAAAGCGGCAATCAAGGCAAAAATATCGACCAAAAGTGTTTTAGACGCAGGGTGGCAGTGGAGAGTGTTGCCAAGAACATGCGGAACAACTCTACTGGGTGCTAGGCCATAAAGGCAACGAGGGCAACGAAATCGTTGACGGGATCGCCAAGATTGCTGTCATCCAAAAATATGATCGACGTGGGCAAACCCTAGCCTTGTCTATAGGACAACATAGACAGGTGCATGACAAAAAGAATCAAAGCTCGATGGAAGAATCTACCGGGTTGGAAGAATCTAGCGGTATATTATAAATACACAAATTTCATATTAGCAATCGATGCTAGTTTCCTACTAGCAATCGATAAAAGGGCTGTGGGACCATGGTACTTACTGGTCACAGCCTAGTAGCGGCACACGCCTATAAGATGGGACTTTCAGATCGGGAGGAATGTAGGAAGTGGAACATCTCTTGTGCGTTTGTGCTGCGTTAGCAAGATAACACTTCAGGCATCTAGGGGCCCAACTGTACAATAAGTTGGAAGAGATATTGGAGGAGAGGCCTCATAATTTATTAATATTCGCGTTAAGCGCTGGCATCCTAACCGATGACTACTACTCATACAAGGACCATAACTGGTCAATGCATGCCGGCCTACCAGACAAACCTACCCTTGCAATATGTTGCACAGAATAGTATAGTTTTATTCACATAACAGTTGTTTAAAGCACCAAAGTGATCAGGGAGAACTATTAGACAAATGTCAACAAAATTCGATACCTAACGCCACGTCCAGCGTAGATACGGTACAGATGTATCGTGCGTGGAATACAAAAAGCGTCCAATTACAACGAGATTATGCGTATATGCTGGAGGTTACAATAAAATGATTATTCTTTGTGAAATGATATTTATCCTTTATTCTACAAATTATTTTTGTTTTTAAATTCCGAAATTATAATTTCAGTTTTCACTAGAAATGTCATATTTTCTCGCACGATACAGCGGGCAAAATCAAACAGTTTGAAAGTGAGCGAAATCGGTTCACAGCCACGCTTATTGCCCATATAACATAAGTTAGAATTCAATTGCTCATTGAAAAATTATAGAAATTGAAATATAACTTTTCAATGTCCCAGATATCGAACATGAAGGCCGCAGGACCTGTGGCTAATTTGTTACCTAAAATATTTGTAAATCTTTCAGATATTAAATAGAAAATCAGAGGGAATATTGGGAAACATTTTTAAAGCAAAAGTGCTATTTGCAATATATTCGCGCTTAGAAACTTTAAACACCTCAATGCTACTCCGTAGTCTTATTTACAATAATTATAATTAATTTCCTTGAATAAATATGTATTCATTGACAAAAATATTTAATATTGCCTTAAGGCGTGCCATGCACATAAAACCAACGAACACAATTAACAAATACCTCGCATTGTTGGCGCAAAACCCCAAGCAAATTAAATAAATAAAATCACTTTTATTTGTCTTCAAGTATTTGTGTACAAGCATATAAATAGAAGTAAACAAGCCGTTAAACAAATCGCAATGCAATGACCCATTTTAAGCGTAAAAACAATAAAATGAGCGCCCACTTCCAGCTACTCCAGTCGTTTGTTGGCAACTTTAGCGCCAACAACAAGAGCGCCAATACAACGCTGCACACACACACACACTCCACCCAGCCAGAGAGCCACAGTGTTTCGGTTGCATTTCAACGTTTTTTTGGTGTTTAACAATAAAATATTATTTTATAGCTCACAATTCATAGCAAAGTAAATGCATAAAGCAGCAGCGGGGGTGTGGTGCGGGGGAAATTACACTTCCGCAGCATATTGGCATACGCATTGAAGAGGATGGCAGGGAGGAGAATTGAGAAAAAAGCTGGCGGTACTTGTATGCAATTCATTATTTGTTGCCGCTGCCACTTTCACTGGCTGCCACAAGTGGTGGGGGCTGCTCCTCCTTACAGCCCACCTGGTCGTTCGTTGCCGCCACCTGGATAATTCCGCTGCATGTTCTCAACATTTAACCTGGATTTCGAGTGCTTTTGTTCTCGACGGCGAAATTAACGAAATTATGAAATTACATTTTGCCTGCGAGGCTTTCAACAGGCAATTCTTATGTGATCCGCCTACTTTGTGTTGCATGTTGCTGCCACCGCTGCGTCGGCAGCCGGCGCTGCTGCAAGTTGGAGCCGCCGTCAGCATTGTTCGCGTGCAAAACTTACGAACTCACAAGCGCAAAAGCGGGGGAGAGTCTCAAAAGACAAGACTTAAAGCAGGAGCGAAGGAAGGAGCCGTTGTAAGACGGCCTCCTGCTAGCAAAAGTGTTGAAGCTTAACTACTTGATTAGCACGGTGGCACGATGGCTTGCTAGCTTGAAAATGCAAAACGAATTACAATGAAATGAAGGAAATCAAGAAAGTCAACTACAACACCAGAAATTGAAAAGTAAACACAGGAATACACACGCTCTGGCGCAACTATGAATTCGTTTATAATTGTGAAATACACGAAAAGCGCATTACAAGACGCTCTGGCGCCTGCCAAAGGACACTGCAAGGACACGTAATGGAAATGAGTATTTGAGCGAATAATTTGAAGGTGTAGTGAAATGCAATTATTTTAATCTTAATGCAGGTAGAGCATGCCGGCAATTTATTTCTTCCAGTTTCGTTTCGTTTATTACATGTAGACATTCTTTTGTGCACATCGAATTATTTACCTTTTTTGATACAAAAATAAAATAAAATAGTTATAATAATACAACAAAGAGTATATATTTGAGTACTTCCTAACGCGTTCAGGTGCCAAGACAAAATCGAAATTATTATTTTTTTAATTAAAGTGATATGCAAAAATCTATTTTTATTTTATTTAGGCGAAGTCAAATTATTTACTGCGACGATTTGTTTTTCATAATTTTCATTAATTTGTTTTATATTTTCAATTCGATCTTCGCATTAAAACTTACCTGCCAATCAAACAGAAAATATAAAAGCTACTTCGTTATTTCCTCAATGATCTTTTAAAACTAGTACCCTTAATAAATCGTGATAATCATTCCCAAAATTATGTTCTTGAAACTGAAGGTATTAATGACACATAGGTTCATATTTTTAGTTTAAGGGCATATTCTTAGATCCTTATCGTTAGACATTTTTTAGTAAAGAACTCAGCATCAGACGACGTACCACCTGCTCAAAGTGATAAACTTATGAAGAAATAGAAAACATTTAGTAGAAATGATTTTATGAAAGCAGAAAGTTCTTTGGATATTCCTCTTTATCCCTAATGATAAAATGTTTAAAATAAAACTGATCTCTTATTCAGAAAAATGTAGAACATATTTATTATTGAACGTAAGCATTTATACTGATTAAAACACGCAGACAACGGTAAATTCAAAAGGCAAACTTTTTAACAGAAACTACTTGAGAAACAACCTTAAAACATATATTATTATAAAGGATATACTAAAATACACTGAATAATGGAGTCCCGCATGAAAAGTAGACTGACAGATATTTCACATATTAACCGATATATGTGGAGTAAATCCCACCGTATTTTTCCTATAAATAGCTATATGGGAGCTGGGAGAAGTTTTAATAATATAATTAATAATTTTTGGTACAAAAACATACTTTCAGAAGGAAAAAAGTCATATGAATTACATTAAAATAACTGAGGGATTTACCGATATTTTCGGTGCAAAATTACCTTAGCCACTGAGTTCAATATCCGGGGCCTTGAAAAGTTATAGTCCGATTTCGGTATTTTTTTCACAAGTAGTGCCACAGAAAAAAATCGGTTGGCTGACATCGTATTATATTGTGAAGTGAAGGAATGAGATGGAATTCAAAAGTGAGTTATATGGGAAGTAATCGTGGTTGTGAGCCGATTTTGCCCATTTTTGATATGTATTTTCAGGGTGTCAAGAAAATATTATATACCGAATTTCATTGAAATTGGCCGCGTAGTTCCTGAGATTTGATTTTTGACCCATAAGTGGGCGACGCCGCGCCCATTTCCATTTTGTAAAAAAAACCTGGGTGCAGCTTCTTTCTGCCACTTCTTCTCTAAAATTTAGTGTTTCTGATGTTTTCCGTTAGTGAGTTAACGTACTTTTAGTAATTTTCAACCTAACCTTTGTATGGGAGGTGGACGTGGTTATTATCCGATTTTAACTATTTCCTTGGTGTAAGGTGGGGTACATAGGGGAACCGACTGCAGAAAGTTTGGTTTATATAGCTTTATTGGTTTGCGAGATATATACAAAAAACCTATTTTTGAGCGGGATTTCACCCATTTTCAACACCAACCTCCTCAGGGTGCCAAGGAATTTGAGTACCAAGTTTCATTAAGATATCTCAATTTTTAATCAAGTTATCGCTTGCACGGAAATACGCATAGACAGACGGACAAACAGGCATCCGGAATTCGAATCCACTCGTCATCCTGATCATTTATACATATATATATAACCCCATATCTAACTCTTTTATTTCTGGGTGATACAAACAACCGTTATGTGAACAAAACTAGTATACTCTCTTTAGCAACTTTTGTTGCGAGAGTATAAAAAATGCCTGATTGAGCAAGTAGTGTTTATGTATTTGCATTAATAATAGTGCTGTTTACGATTCATTTAATACATTACCTTTTAATTACTTCGGAACATATTTTAAATTCTCATTAATTACTAATTGTAATTGCATAATTTTTTATAACTTTTTCTCTTTTGATTTTTTTTTCAGTTTTTAGATGTATTTCAGAGTCTGTTTGCGTACATTTTTTAAATATGTTAACTACAGGGCATCACGCTTTGTAGACTCAATTGAATGAGATACTTTGATACTTAATAATCTCGTCTACGATGATCGTTACTTAAAGATATATGCTGCAGACATTCCACAATACTTTTCTGAGTGTATGTGATCACCCAACTTAGGATCTGTCTAGAACTTGCAAGTAAGGAAACAGATATGTATTGTATATAGCCACCAATTCCACCAACAATTCGGTCAAGTAAGTACACTCACATATCTAAATTCATGTATGTAAGCAAGTATGCATGTAAATGAGTAGGCAACTAACTGGGTGCGTGTTTCAATTATGGTCAATAAGCAAACACTTGCAGATCCCCTTCGCCTCGCACTTACGACTAAATTAATGCTATCGCAAACAAGCGTGCGCACTCACACACACACTTATACACACATAGCGGCACGGAGGTTTGCGGCTTATTTGCAGCACATAACGGAAACGGAACTCGTGCCCAGCCCAGTTGCCGCAAATACACGCGTCTTCATTGCCCTCATCAATGGCCGGCATGGCACTCAACACACACCACTCGCCACTTGCCACTTGCCGCTTGCCACCTTTGTAAACTGCCACTTGTCACCTGCCACCGCAGCTTAGTTTGCTGCTGCACGCTTAAGCGCCTTAGCCAACAACACCTTTAGATGGTGGCGAGTATTACTACTTGTTATTGCTACATATTGTTGGTGGTGTTGTTGCAGTTGTTGATAGTATCTTTGCTGTACAACGTAGTTGCGGGGTCATTATAACGATATATGTATGTACGTGTACTCACCGTGAGTATGTCGCGACAAGTTTATTATACTCGAGCTGTTTTGACTCCGACGCGGATATTGTTATTATGCGACGCTTTGCCAAAGCTCACGCTCATCCTGTTTTGCCGGTGAAGCCTGCCCGAAATGCAAACACGGCAACCGAGATATTCATATGTAGTAGTGTGTATCGTTTACACCCATTGGAATTACTGATGTGGCAAGTGTATGTATAGGGTGTGCCATATACACAAACACACATTCATACATAAGTACAAATACAAGCATATTCGGCGCTCTGGCATTTAATTGAAATTTTCACACGCAGCAAAGTGTTTAAATTTCCCATTGAATACTCATCAATTATAGTACGATTATTAATATAATTACGGTGGACGTGCGTCCGATTGTTTGCGCTTATTTTCCATGCATTTGCAACAATTTTTATTTTTATTTGCCACTTTTTGCAGCTCACTCATTCATGCATTTCGAGCGCTTTTATTTATTTTTATTTCATCATTTTCGACTTTTTTTAATTTTTTTGTTGTTGTAGTTTTTTCATGTTGTTATTTTAATTTTTTGTTATTATTTTATTTTCCTTTTCCACATTGTTGTTATTTTGTTATCATTTACCACCATTTATTTTTCCTGTTATTGTTCATAATTTGTTGCTGTTGTTTTTTATTATTTTTCCCGTTTTTTGTTATTGTTTTTGTTTCATCGTCAATTAATTTAATTAAAGGTAATTATTCTGCTTATTGAATTGCGACAGTGTAAATATGAAAACAACGAAGTTCACCGAGTCTGCAAGCCAACCCGCAACAAAAACAACAACCACTAGCTGACTGACTTTTGCTTGTGGTGCAGTCAGTGCTGCTAGCATGCCATGAGATTTGTAATGATGTGCGCTGAGCTTTATGCTGACCATTATTGTGTTTTTAATTTAATTAAATTTATAATTTACAAGTACAATGATGAGGAGCTTTATGTGGAAGCATACATATCTATACTTCCACACTGAATGTAGGAAGTTCATATATAATATGTATGTTTTAATGCTTCATTTGCTTCATTTTGTCAACAGTAGTGCGGAAATGATATAATGAATTTGTTTTTGTGTTCAAAATAAAAACTTATAGAATGTTAATCTTCATTATTAAGTACATAAAAGATAGAAAAAGTAGATACTAACGCTATAAAAAAATTTATAAAAACTAGATAAGTGGGTTGAAGAGTAATACTTAGCAATAAATTGTTTAAATACTGTTTTATTTATTTTGTAATTATATCGGATATTTGATGGTACTTCATTAATACCACATTGCTGTGAAATAATGAAGTATTAACATTGCATTGCCTATGCATGCCTTTATTTTTTGAAGAGACACTAAAATCATTCAATAACTGTATAAGTAACTAACTAAAATACTATCACTAAAAAGAAGCTTCAATGGACATAAGAGATTACGAAATGATTTTTTGGAAGATTAAGGAAGATTTGGAAGATTAAAAAATTATTAATTTTTGGAATGAGATTTATTTCCTCTTCTTGCAAAAACCACTGTCACTAATTTATGTTATTGTTATGGTATTGACATGAAATTTCTATAGCACGACATTATTCACTCTGATTTAATTGAAATCGCATGCTATTTTTTACCAAGGTACATGTAAAAATATGTCTCTTTCCAACAAATGTATCTGTACAGGTCTACAACTTTGCTTCCGCCGTTTTCCAATAGATGTCTCTAGGGTCAAGCACTGGTCGATTAAATCGATTAATTCGTTTTATATCGATCTTTGACATTTGTGTTAACATTAATCCAACAAAATATTTGTAGAGATCTGTTTGCATCCCAAACTTATTCTCAACTGAAAATGTCACTTTTTGAGCCGAATTCTCGAAATTTGCGGGAAATTTTGCTTTTCTTTTTTAATTCCAAAAAAAGTGCGGCTGAGGCTCATCGACATTTGTAACCGTTTTTATACAAGGAAATCCTTAAATTTATCCTATCCATTTAAGGCATCGTGACAAATTCATATATATACATCTTTGCAATTATTACATATTTGTAATACTTAATTGTCTCTTGTTTACTCGAAAAGTGTTTTTAGTCAAAAAATCTAACAATTTATTCAGTAAAAATAAAAAATTAAAGTTTCATAAAAATTACTCATACGCCGTGCTCCTTAAAAATCACGAAAAATAATTGCATAATAATATATGTGGAAAAAATGTATTTAAAGATGTCTTGAACTCTGAAATATAACATATTAGTATATATAAGTTTAAATTTAAGGGTATTTTTTGTCAAAACTGTTGAAAAATAGCCAAAAAATGGAAATTTTATGAAGTGGTTAGAGGTAATCAGGATTTTCAAAAAATCAATTTCTTGTTTTTTTGAATTTTCTTTAAGTGTAATATCTGTAAAATATTTTCTGAAAATTGTAAGTTGATCCGATAATTACTTTTCGAGTTATTCGACAAATAACAAAGAGCGCTCGGTCACTCCAAAATGCACGCTACATGCAGCTAGCGGCAGCTGCAAACAACCGATTAATTCGTATTTCTGTACGTAAATCTAGTGTTAAACTTTAAATTCATTTTTCTCAGAACTACCTTTTTTGAACTGGTGACAACTGATACTCGAAAATCGCTCAGTAGATTTTAATGAAATGTATACACATTTTAGAATATATAATAAACTCAGGCCTTATCGAAGGCTTTTTCAAAACTGTTGATTTTTTCATGAAAATCTAGAAAAAATTTCCTGAGGCCGCCATTTTGTTAATTTTCCAAAAATTTATTTATATTTTTTTTAATTATATATGTTTTTTAATTCTCGTGACATCAAGTCACAACATTGTGTATTAATGCCATATTATTACTTTTGAAAATTCTCACTTTTTCGTGTCTCTGACTACTTCTAACCCCTTAGATTGCCGATATAAATTGTAATTTTTATTTTTTTTATTAATTCAATTCAAGTTTATTTTTCGCTTTAATATTATATTGGCAAATACATATGTCCCTTCCGCCTTTTTGTCTTTTGAATTTCGCGGCTATGTACAAAGCGCTATAGAGCTCGTATCTCGACGCTATGCATGATTAGTTTGGATATTGCGTTCAACAGTTATAGACGTTCCGTGAGATTAATGGAGTTTTGGGGGATGGTACTCTATAACTTCGAACTGCGGAGGAATGGTTTCGAGGATAAAGAGCGGGTGAAAACGACACCATGGATAAGCAAGCCGACGGAAGACCTGTGGCCACAAATACCGATCAAATCATGGAAAGCATCGAGTTAGTTACCGGCATGAGACATCTCGTGACATCGCCCAGGAGATGGGAGTTAGTCACCAAACCATTTTAAACCATCTGCAAAAGTCTGGATACACAAAAAAGCTTGAGGTTTGGGTGCCGCTATGAACTGCTCCCATATGGCCAGACGCCTAATTCTATCATATACTGCGAACAACAGGACCGATTGAAGCAGGCGATCGACCAGAAGCGTCCAAAATTGGCCAACAGGAAGGATGTAGTGTTCCACCAGGACAACGCCAGACCACACACTTCGTTGATGACTCGTTAGAAGATACGGGAGCTACGGGATGGGAGGTTTTATCGCATCCACTATATAGCCCGGACATAGCGCCAAGTGATTACCACCTGTTCCTGTCCATGGCGAACGCCCTTGGTGGTGTAAAGTTGAACTCAAAAGAGGCTTGTGAAAAGTGGATGTCCGAGTTCTTCGCAAATAAGGAGGGGCCTCTACGAAGGGGATATTATGAAGTTGCCGTCTAGATGGAAACAGATTATCGAACGAAACGGCGCATATTTGAACTAAACCTGATCACTGTAACACTTTTTATAAAGCAAAAAAGCGGAAAGTAGATATTTGCCAACCAAATATATCTCTAAATGAAAAAATCTTTGTTTTAAAGATAAAAAAATGTGAGAACTGCAGCAGTTTTTTAAACATAACTAATATATCAGAAATATGTAAAAATTAATAAATGTTGAAATTATTAGTTTGGTAAGATACTTTGAGCCTTTTTTGTTTCTGATTTGTGCACCAACAAGTAAGTACTATTCAAAAATTATACTCTAAGCAATGGCTGATGGCCAAGATAAAGCTACAGAATATTTTGACTATTGTCTTAATGCAATTAAAATATATTGTAAATCTCTTAATTTAATTCAATTTCATTAAAATATAATTATTTGATTTCGACAATTTCACAGTCATAAAGAATCTTGGACATATGTACATATGTCAAATTTTAAGACAACAGCTCTTCTACTTACACAGGCATATCTCAAAGAGTTTAAAATATTGAAAATGAGTTAACTTATTTTGAAACTTACCAATTAAACGAAAAATTCGAAAATTGCATAATAGAGTTGGTAATTCAATTTATTATTTGTGCAGTTTGCATTTAAAATTCAACAGATTATGGCACCTAGCAAATGTAAAGTCTACAATATATGGCCGAAGGCGAACTAATTTCAAAGAAATGCGAGTAGCAAAATAATACAAATTATTGATATGCAAATTAAATTAGAGCAAATCGAGTTAACTGCATAATAAAACTCGAACTGTAGACAAATACACAGTTAGTATGTGTGTGTTGTTGTTTGTGTGGGTGTATGAACTTTTGCTTCTAGACACGCCATTAAAATGTCGAATCAAAAATGCTTCGCTTTCTTGCACTAGCTCCGAGCGGCTACAGTTCCAAAGATGGCCCGTAAGCGTCAGCACGCAAACACAAACAAAAAAGTGTAAGGCAGAAATAATTGTTAATTTATAAATATTTGTATGTGTGTGTGTTTGTGTGCATTGTGCTGCATTCACTCACACATATTTGCTTTTGCTGCCGGCGTTTGCGACGAACAATGAAACCGCAAATTATTTATCGCTGCCAATAATGAGAGCGGAGCAAATACCACAATCACATAATTGCATACATATTTAGTTACTAGTTACTGTTGACCACAATAATTTAAATATGTCATTGGAATATTATTTATTAACTCGCATAAATTTGTTGGATATTTATTTATTTTTTTGTTGAAATTAAATACTTTCGAAATACTTTTACATATTTATAAATATTTATAAGGAGCAATTATGAATTTACTTTAGATGTTAAGTCCAAAGTCCTAAAAAGGCTCTATTAATTGTGAATTAAATCATTCTAAAACATAAATAATAAGATAATAATTAGCATCTACAACTAAAAAGTAGAAAATGTGTCAATACTAATACTTTACCAATCGAACGCACTTCAACAACCCTATAAAGAAGAACCCAAGATCGGTAACTTCTTAATATGTACTGGTGCTCGGATATGCATATATTTTATGAGACAATAATTGTATGTTCAACTTAGTCCTTTAACAAACAAGCTTTCACATATTTCTCAGTAAGAATCTATAAAGATGAGACACAAATAATACTATATTTTGTTCAAATGCCTGGAGTCTTTGGAAAAAAGTTTAATTTTTGAGCGAGTCGATAATTGAGCGTCCAATAATTCAGGGGCTACTCAGATAAATGCAGCCTTATAAATGAATCTAAACAGGATTAGATCACCGAAATAACAGCACTTGGTAGAATAAAATCCTTGTCAAATCTGGTAATCTAAAAACTGGTGTTCTGGGCATCGATCGTGGGAACATCCTTAGTTAATGTACCCAAAGAATTATTATATATTATTTATTATCGCCTAGCTGACAATATTCTCTGATTTTAAAACTTATTGCAACTAAATTGAAATTCTTTCTTTTAATTTTTTTTTAATTTTGAAGTTACTCTCTAAACTTCTTTAATAGTTCCAAAATCGAGTGAGGATGATGATACGCCTACGCCAGATACTATGTCAATATGAGAATCAATTTAAAAATAGAACTTAAAGACTATAACAAAACCCAACGTCGCGCTAACTAATTTTGATAAAATGTAGCTCAGCAATAAAGATCGGTCGCTATTTTCTTCTATCTGTACCCAACGAAGGTATTTTAAGTGACTATACCAGCGTAACCCATGAAAAATTAGGCGATTTTCGTGAACTTTTTTAATAAAAGTACTCGATCGAACGCTTCGAAGTTTTTTGGGCATAATAAGGTATATTTTCAGCTATATTTTGAGATTTTTTTTTACCAAAATATTGAAAAATAACGGGTCTTCGGGGATGCCAAAAAACGTTCCCCAACTGCTGACATGAGTCCGGCGTAATGAGTAGCTGAAACAAAAAAATTCTAAAAGATTATTAAAGTTGAAAGTATTTCCTACACAATGGGCTACGATTTTTGAAAAATATCAAAAATCAGCAAAATGACGTAGTACTGAAAAAAATATAGTTTTTTTGACAAAAAATTTGTAATTTTTTATGCCAAATTGACAATTTTCAAGCAATCAGGTTCGTAGGTCATTGTATAGTAAATATATACAAGAGTACTCAGTTTAAATTTGAAGTCGATCGGTCAATGTATCGCTGAGTTATGATGTCAGCAATTTGGAAAATGTCGTTTCGAAAAAAAACTCGTTTAAAGTTTCGACTATAGCGACTTATCTCTTTACAGCGGTAGCTCTTTAGAACGCGGGCCATTTAAAAAATATTCAAAATACGACATTACCGCGTTTACATAATATTTTTGATAATAGTATACTATCAAATAAGCAAAAACTAAAAAAATCAAGTTTTTGAAAGTGTCACACTGGTATAGCCCCTTAAGCAACAAGGAAGATATCTTATACATTTTTTATAAACTTTTCAAATATAATGATTTTTTAATTCTGGGTATTCTTATCTCCTCCTTTACTTACACATTTGTTAGTTATTATAAAATTATTATATCAGGATTAGTTTGAAATGTATACTTTTTTTTTAATTTTCACTCCTGAACTTTAAAACTAAATTTATCAGTTAAAACAAGTGATATTATAGTAATGCTCCACATGTATTTAATAACAAACACTTACAAAAGAATTGTACAACATTTTCATTGATTTCACCACAATCACTCGAAACATTTATAAAACACCCACTTGAATCAATGCAAATAACAAGTATTGGAAAAAAATTAAAAAAAGTAAATACTTCTTAATTGCAAACTATAGATTATAATTACGTTATTCAGCTCCCAGAAGCAAGTGTGCTGTGGAGTGCTCACATACGATAATGACATACTCACGGACACACTCACACATATTCATAAATTGAAACTTGATTAAGGGCTCCTCACTTTCTCACACCACAAACGCGCGCAAATGAAAAGATATTTCCACTTCGGCGTGAATAATAATCGTGTTAGTAATTGCCAACAGTAAAATACAATAATAAATAATGCTGCTAGCACGCTTGTAATGAGTAGGGGGGGAAATACGAGAAAAATAAAAAACGCATGCAATATGCCGTTATGCATGCATGTCACGTGCAGTAACTCAACACAGAATGTTGTAGAATTAAAAGTGTTGTTGAAAAAATGCAATGAATGAATTGTTTGCTAAAAAAATATCTAACTGAAAATTGAGAATGGTTTTGAAATATTTTAATTAATCTGCTTAGACATTTTTATACTCTCGCAACAAAGTTGCTAAGAGAGTATTATAGTTTTGTTCACATAACGGTTGTTTGTAACACCCAAAACTAAACGAGTTAGATATAGGGTTATATATACCAAAGTGATCAGGGTGAAGAGTGGAGTTCAAATCCGAATGTCTGTCTGTCCGTCCGTCCGTCCGTCCGTCCGTCCGTCCGTCCGTCTGTGCAAGCTGTAACTTGAGTAAATATTAAGATATCTTGATGAAACTTGGCACACTTATTTCTTGGCACCATAGGAAGGTTGCTTTCGAAAATGAGCAAAATCGGACCACTGCCACGCCCACAAAATGGCGAAAACCGAAAACACATAAAGTGCCATAACTAAGCCATAAATAAAGCTATGGAAATAAAATTTGGATCATAGGATCCCATTAGGGAGGGGCACATTTGGATGTAATTTTTTTGGGGAGGTGGGCGTGGCCCCGCCCCCTACTAAGTTTTTTGTACATATCTCGCAAACCAATAGAGCTACATAAACCAAACTTTCTGGAGTCGTTTTTCTTAGCCACTTCCTAATACAGTTCAAAAATGAAAGAAATCGGATCATAACCACGCCCACCTCCCATACAAAGGTTAAGCTGAAAATTACTAAAAGTGGGTTAACTCACTAACAAAAAACGTCAGAAACACTAAATTTCACATAAGGAATGGCAGATGGAAGCTGCACTCAGATTTTTTTACAAAATGGAAAATGGGCGTGGCGTCGCCCACTTATGGGTCAAAAACCATATCTCAGGAACTACTCGACCGATTTCAATGAAACTTGGTTTGTAATAGTTTCCTTACATCCTAATGATATGCTGTGAAAATAGGCCAAATCGTTTCACAACCACGCCTACTTCCTATATACCAGAACTTTGAAGACGATCTGAATCGTTTACATTACAATATATAAAGTAAGCACTAGTGAAGATATCGGTGCAGAACTTCGCACAAATACTATGTTTGTAGTGGGGCAGCCCCATTCTAAAAATCGCCGAAATCGGACCATAGGTTTTTAAGGCCCCATATATCGAACACGAGGACCTCGGTGCTTCTAACCTAATATTATGGTTTCCAACTTTCAATGGACTTTATACAATATATATAACGAATATGTGGGTCAAATTGTGTATTATATAATATTAATTAAGTTAAATAAATAAATTGCGAGAGTATAAAATGTTCGGTTACACCCGAACTTAGCCCTTCCTTACTTGTTTTTCTTAAAAAAGTGAATTTTTTTTTCAAACTTCGAAAAAATTTGGAATTTTATAACTTCTTCGATATTTTTTTAGTTCATAAAGAAAAGAAACTTATAAAAATTAAAAAAAAAAATTTGTTTGACTGTTTCAGATGCATCGCACGACCTCCATCACCGGCACCGATTTACAAGTGCAGACTCCAGAATCCAGAAAAATACTTACAACTTTGAAAAAAATTTCAATATTTTTATACTCTCGCAACAAATGTTGCTAAAGAGAGTATTATAGTTTTGTTCACATAACGGTTGTTTGTAACACCCAAAACTAAACGAGTTAGATATAGGGTTATATATACCAAAGTGATCAGGGTGAATAGTGGAGTTCAAATCCGAATGTCTGTCTGTCCGTCCGTCCGTCCGTCCGTCCGTCCGTCTGTGCAAGCTGTAACTTGAGTAAAAATTAAGATATCTTGATGAAACTTGGCACACTTATTTCTTGGCACCATAGGAAGGTTGCTTTCGAAAATGAGCAAAATCGGACCACTGCCACGCCCACAAAATGGCGAAAACCGAAAACACATAAAGTGCCATAACTAAGCCATAAATAAAGCTATGGAAATAAAATTTGGTATGAAGGATCACACTATGATGGGGCATATTTGGATGTAATTTTTTTGGGGAAGTGGGCGTGGCCCCGCCCCCAAATAGGCTTTTTGTATATATCTCGGAAACCAATAGAGCTATATAAACCAAACTTTCTGCAGTCGTTTTTTTTAGCCACTTCCTAATAAGTTCCAAAAATGAAAGAAATCGGATCATAACCACGCCCACCTCCCATACAAAAGTTAGGTTGAAAATTACTAAAAGTGGGTTAACTCATTAACGAAAAACGTCAGAAACACTAAATTTCACATAAGAAATGGCAGATGGAAGCTACACTCAGATTTTTTTACAAAATAAAAAATGGGCGTGGCATCGCCTACTTATGGGTCAAAAACCATATCTCAGGAACTACTCGACCGATTTCAATGAAACTTGGTTTGTAATAGTTTCCTTACATCCCAATGATATGTTGTGAAAATAGGCCAAATCGCTTCACAACCACGCCTACTTCCTATATACCAGAACTTTGAAGACAATCTGAATCGTTTACTTTACAATATTTAAAGTAAGCACTAGTGACGATATCGGTGCAGTACTGTGCACAAATACTATGTTAGTGTGTCAGCCCCATTCTAAAAATCGCCGAAATCGGACCATAGGTTTTTAAGGCCCCATATATCGAACACAGGACCTCGGTGCTTCTAACCTAATATTAGGGTTTCCAACTTTCAATGGACTTTATACAATATATATGACGAATATGTGGGTCAAATTGTGTATTATATAGTATTAATAAAGTTAAATAAATAAATTGCGAGAGTATAAAAGGTTCGGTTACACCCGAACTTAGCCCTTCCTTACTTGTTTTATTTGGTTTTTAAAGTTACTTGGGTAGGTTTGGAGCTTCTCAGAATGTGTAGGAAAAAATTATAACCGAGGTCAATTGCATATTATCATATTATAAGTTCCTCTAGACTATGTATTACATATATATTTCATTGTACAGTAATACCACAGTTCTGTTCGAAGGGATCTCTTAAAGCATACTTAGTAATTTTCATATATATTCGTATAACCGCAGCCAACTTCGCTCAACAAAACAAGTATTGATCCCAAACTCCGAAAAAGATGACACGTAAGGGCATTCAGAATAAGAAAAATCTAGTATTGAAATATCGTATCTGAAAGAAATGGGGAGAATCTAGTACCAAAAGAACTGTAAGTATTTGAAGAGAAGATAACTGCTCGAATACGTAAAAGAAGATCTAGAGTTCTCTTGAAGAATGAAGAATAAAGAGTTGAGAACTTACTGCTATAAAAGTAAAAATAAATAAATTAAGTATACTATCTTAAAGCACATCAGTTAAAGACGCTTAAAGGAGTCCAACGACAACTAAAACAATTTATAATATACCACATAAAGCTACCCCTACCTAGGCACACAAGCCATTCGCGTGACTTCGCATATGCGTGACATATTATTTATTTACTCATATGTTCGAAAGTTATAAGCATAAATTCTGCACTTTGATAACGGTAAAAAATTGGAACGACGAAGAATATAAAATAAATATAAAAATATTTACAAAGTAGGATTAAATTGCAAGTTGCTGTGGCATTCCTTCGGCTAATGCTGTTGTAATGTACAGTTGCGTAGCTTCATTTCCCCATATTGGCCTCTATTATTTAGCACCTTAACACTTGACCGCACTTAAACCAACCATGGGCCGCATGCTTTAATATGCATGTTGAAATTGATTAGTGTTGCACCAGCTTTGGAGCAACTTTTTTGCTTTGGTGGACTGCCTGCATGTTGCATGTTTGATGCGGCCAGCGTTGCATGTTGTGGCATAATGTTTATTCAGCATTTTTAATGGCAACTTTCAGCGTTTTCGCTATATAATTTTGCATTTTGTATAGGTTAAGCGGGTCTAAATATTTCGTAAGCTAAATTTATTACTTTTTCAGGAAGAAGTTTTAATAACAATCACAAGCGGTCAATTTATGGCGCTCATGTGTAACACCTGTGTTTTTTAGTGGACCTCTGGTGTGTTATTAAGTTCAGTATGTTAGTGATGAAATACGCTTTGGGAAGGTTTCGAATTTTATGTATATGGTATGCATATGTACTAGAAGTCAAAAGTTAAATAAAAATACTTGATTAATATCGAAATATCATTCAGTTAAGAGATAAATAAGATAAATAACGATGTACCTACATTAAACATTTATTACATTTAATTAAGTTACTGCTGATAAGCTCCTTAGACAACTTATAGACTTTCAAAACGGTCTCTTAAGGCACTTTCTCGAATCTTGAGGGTGTTTTTAATATTTTGCTTGGAGTGTTTTTTTGATCAGTGTTCACAGTTGACCAAGTAGAATATCTTGCTTTATAGGGCATAGAGAATGGCATAATTTAATTTAATTTAACTAGAACTATTCAGGCACCCCGTCTTTTTTTCTTTTGAATTTCGCGGCTATGTATACTATACATCTTTGAAAGGTCTTGACATAACCTACAAAACGCTATGCATGAATAGTTTGAATACTGCGTTCACCATTTATAGACGTGTAAACATGGAGATCACTGACGCCGAAAATCGCGCTATTTTAAAGTTTTCCTTAGTTAAAGGCAATTCCGCTAGAGAAACGTTCCGTGAGATTAATGGTGTTTAGGGGGTTGGTACTCTATCACGATTCAGAGCGGGTGAAAACGACACCAAGGATAAGCCAACCGGCGGAAGACCTGTGACGACGAATACCGATTAAATCATGGAAAACCTCGAGTTAGACCGGCATGAGACATCTCGTGACATCGCCCAGGAGATGGAAGTTAATCACCAAACCATTTTAAACCATCTTCAGAAGGCTTGAAGGTGTGCCAGACAATTAATTCTACCATCTACTGCGAGCAACTGGACCGCTTGAAGCAGGCGCACGACCAGAAGCGTCCAGAATTGGCCAACAGGAAGGGTGTAGTTTTCCACTAGGACAACGCCACACACTTCGTTGATGACCCGTTAGAAACTACGGGAGCTCGGATGGCAGGTTTTATCGCATCCACCATATGCCCGGACATAGCGCCAAGTGATTACCACCTGTTCCTGTCCATGCCGAACGGCCTTGGTAATGTAAAGTTGAAATCAAAAGAGGCTTGTGAAAAGTGGCAGTCCAAGTTCTTCGCAAATAAGGAGTGGACTTCTACGACGGGGGTATTATGAAGTTGCCGTCTAAATGGAAACAGATTATCGAACGAAACGGCGCATATTTGAACTAAATCCGATCACTGTAACAATTTTTATAAAGCATTCAATAAAGAGCTAAAAAAACGGCTGTCTATAAAACACAAACTCATACGATTCTTCGACTGTACAATATATACCGTAAGCACTAATTAATAAATCAGAATAAAAAAACTTTACACAAACAGTGAACTTCATTCAAATCATAAATATTCAAGGTGTCGAATATGAAGCCCTCAATACCTATGGATAATTTTTTAGCGAAAATATCGGTAAATCTCTCAGATATTGTATACAAATTCATAGCAAATATATTTCTTCTAAAATTGGGTAATCGGGGACTACTTCCCCTAGCTCCCATATACTACTTATAAGGATTTTCAAAATTCCGGTGAGCTTTATGCCGTATATATTTAGCAAAATTTTATGAATATTGTTTGGTAGCAAAATGGATGAAATCAGTCCAGGAAATATACCGGCCCTCGTATACTACATTTAATGATTTCCGATATTCTAATGGGCGAATACATGGATGAAACTATGAACTACTATGAAACTATGAAACTTTATTGAGATAACATAAGCCTGCATGAGAAACAGGTTCTTGAATAAATCGGTTCTGACCTTGGTCTTTGGTCTCCATATACCTATTATAATGATTCTCGCCCATCTTGTCTAATTAGCTGACCTTTATTAACAATAGTTAGAAACCTATTGTGAATTGTTTTAAAAATTAATTTTTATAAAGAACAGTTATAGAACCAACTTCAATATTTCAGAAAACTGTAGGCAAAAGCTTCGCACAGTCCAGTCATCAGCACAACTCCACTTAAATATACAACGTTTACACCTTTAGTAACTGGTATCAATGATAGTCCGAGGTCACTAAATAATTATATACTATTTAATACGCGATTTCCTGGAATTTATGCGCCATCAACTGCAATACACTGAACGCTTAACTACTACAACACATGAGCATTGACGATGATCGCTCATTTGCGTTTAAGAAGCGGCCATCGAAAGTTTGGATCCAACCAAAAGAGCAGCGACCAGAAAGTGCAGCCATGTGGAAATAATACAGCAACAACAACAACAATTATGGCATAAAGTTGAGGGTAAAGTGTTAAACTAAAGCTGCGAACAACATATTGCCCCTTTTATGTTGACTCACGAACACTATGGCACTCACACAAGCGAATTGTTGCATGTGGCGCAGCACAGTGCTGAAGCGTTCGCTACCTTTTGGGGCGGAGTAAATGCGAAATTTGCGTGCCAACTAACAAGCAGTGAATGACGAAAATGTGCAAACATGCATTTAGTCACGCACGCACAAACGCATGCACGTACACCTTGTGCACGGCAACAATATATGAGGCAAGTGTATGTACGCCTATATTTATGCAACAAAACATGCACTTTGCCCAGTTGAGTTTATGCATTTCGCGCAAAATGCACTGCGACATAGCATGCAACTGGCAGGCCAGAAACAGAAACGTACATACTCGCCTATGCGTTGTATGCGGTTTTGTATACATGTGTTCACACATAAATCCCTGCACATATGCCCCTCTCTCTAAAAGCATCTGTATGTGTGTAGATGTGGCAAGCAATAATGTGTTCATTTCACTGTAGTCCTTCTTCATACGCTGCAGCAGCGATTCAACGGCATTCAATGCTAGTAACGGTATTATTAGCTACATAAGTAGTTTGACTACTTGTTGTTGTTGAGTTCGAAGTTATTGTTATTTTTGTTAACAATACGGTAATGAACACAAGCAACACGTGCCATCAACGTCGGTAGTATGTCGACTAGCATCAGGCATCTATCAAACTTTTGCGGCAATCAAGACACGCCAAGCGTTGACTCTGCAACACTCCGTCGGTCGAGCGAGGTGTTGGCCTGTGTGGGTGCATATTATGATTTAACCCGATGAAGGTAAAAGTTTGTGTTTACGAAATTAAAATTTCAACATAAGCCAATCGGGGTCACCAAGTTAACAAACAAAATCTCAAAATTTACACAAGCTCTGGCAGATCAATTCGGAATTATTAATTGCAATCAGATTTTTTTTATAAAATTATTTATTTATAAGAGGATGATGGAGGATGGATGGAGGATGGAGTCATATGTAGAAGTTCACGCAAGTGAGGAAAGTTTCTGATTGTCATTCACTTGGGAGTGGCCAGGAACGATTCTTTTACATGTGGCTCAAGCAGCTCACGACTTCCGGTCTTAGACCAAGTATCCTCTGGGTAGCCAACAGACATCCGTCTGGAGGCGAGCTAAAGTGAGAAGGCGAAACCCGCTTATGCGGTTGTGTGTAGGGTTTGGGACCCACCACATAAAAACACCCCCCAATGAAAACGACGAAACAGCCTCGGATGAGAGACCCCAATTTTGATGACGACCACTGCAAACGTTTAAAGGACTACGATTTAAGGGCATGCACCTGGAATGTCCGGACCCTTAATTGGGAAGGTGCCTCTGCCCAGCTGGTTGATGTCCTCGTAAGAGTAAAGGCTGACATCACCGCAATCCAAGAAATGCGATGGACGGGACAAGGACGGAAGAAGGTGGGTCCTTGTGACATCTACTACAGCGGCCATATAAAGGAGCGCAAATTCGGTGTGGGATTCGTGGTGGGAGAGAGACTCCGTCGTCGAGTCCTGGCATTCACTCCGGTGGATGAACGTCTAGCCACAATCCGCATCAAAGCGAGGTTCTTCAACATATCGCTGATTTGCGCCCACGCCCCGACGGAAGAGAAGGACGAAGTGATCAAAGATACCTTCTATGAGCGCCTAGAACGTACCTATGAGCGCTGCCCCCGCCACGATGTAAAAATCGTGCTTGGCGATTTCAACGCTAGGGTGGGTAAAGAAGGTGTCTTTGGCACAACAGTCGGAAAATTCAGCCTCCATGACGAAACATCACCAAACGGTCTGAGGCTGATCGACTTCGCCGGGGCCCGAAATATGGTCGTCTGTAGTACTAGATTCCAGCATAAGAAAATCCATCAAGCTACTTGGCTGTCCCCGGATCGAATCACTCGCAACCAGATCGATCATGTTGTGATAGATGGACGACATGTCTCCAGTGTCCTTGATGTGCGTACGCTTCGTGGTCCCAACATCGACTCGGACCACTATCTTGTAGCAGCTAAGATACGCACCCGCCTCTGTGTAGAAAAGCGCACACGTCAACAAACACAAGGAAGGTTCGACATCGAGAAGCTGCAATCACAACCGACAGCCGAACGATTTTCTACTCGACTTGCACTCCTGCTCTCTGAGAGCACTCATCAGCATCTCGGTATAAGGGAGCTGTGGGACGGCATATCAAACTCCTTACGTACAGCTGCAACCGAAACCATTGGTTTTCGGAAAAGCCAAAAAAACAGCTGGTATGACGAGGAGTGTCGTCTCGCAGTGGAGAGAAAACAGACTGCCTACCTCGCAATGTTGCGATCGACCGCAACACGGGCGGGATGGGAAAGATACCGAGAGCTGAAGAGCTGAAGAGGGAAGCGAGACGCATTTGCAGACAAAAAAAGAAAGAGGCCGAAATGCGTGAGTATGAAGAGCTTGACAAGCTGGCCGACAGGGGTAATGCTCGAAAATTTTACGAAAAGACCCGGCGACTAACTGAAGGTTTCAAGACCGGAGCGCACTCCTGTAGGACCCCCAGAGGTGATCTAGTTATTGATGACCAGAGTATACTGAGTTTGTGGAGGGAACACTTCTCCACCCTGCTGAATGGCAGTGAAAGTACAACACCAGGAGATGGCGAACCCGATTCCCCAATCGACGACGATGGAGCAGATGTTCCATTGCCCGACTGTGAAGAAATTCGAATAGCAATTACCCGCTTGAAGAACAATAAGGCGGCGGGTGCCGATGGATTACCGGCCGAGCTATTCAAATACGGCGGCGAAGAGCTGATAAGGTGCTTGCATCAGCTTCTTTGCAGAATATGGTCGGAAGAAAGCATGCCTGACGATTGGAATCTCAGTGTACTCTGCCCAATACACAAAAAGGGAGACCCCACAATTTGCGCCAATTACCGTGGGATAAGCCTCCTCAACATCGCGTATAAGGTTCTGTCGAGCGTATTGTGTGAAAGACTAAAGCCCACCGTCAACAAACTGATTGGACCTTATCAGTGTGGCTTTAGACCTGGAAAATCAACAACAGACCAGATATTCACCATGCGCCAAATTTTGGAGAAGACCCGTGAAAATAGGATCGACACACACCATCTATTTGTCGACTTTAAAGCTGCTTTCGACAGCACGAAAAGGAGCTGCCTTTATGCCGCGATGTCTGAATTTGGTATCCCCGCAAAACTAATACGGCTGTGTAAGCTGACGTTGAGTAACACCAAAAGCTCCGTCAGGATCGGGAAGGACCTCTCCGAGCCGTTCGATACCAGACGAGGTTTCAGACAAGGTGACTCACTCTCGTGTGATTTCTTTAACCTGATGCTGGAGAAAATAATACGAGCTGCAGAGCTAAATCGAGAAGGTACAATCTTTTATAAGAGTGTACAGTTACTGGCGTACGCCGATGATATCGATATCATCGGAAACAACACCCGCGCCGTTAGTTCTGCTTTCTCCAGACTGGATAAGGAAGCGAAGCGTATGGGTCTGGTGGTGAACGAGGACAAGACGAAATATCTCCTGTCATCAAACAAACAGTCAGCGCATTCGCGTCTTGGCTCCCACGTCACTGTTGACAGTCATAACTTTGAAGTTGTAGATAATTTCGTCTACCTGGGAACCAGCATTAACACCAATAACAATGTCAGCCTGGAAATCCAACGCAGAATCACTCTTGCCAACAGGTGCTACTATGGACTAAGTAGGCAATTGAAAAGTAAAGTCCTCTCTCGACGAACAAAAACCAAACTCTACAAGTCTCTCATCATTCCCGTCCTACTTTACGGTGCAGAAGCGTGGACGATGTCAACATCCGATGAGACGGCACTAGGAGTTTTCGAGAGAAAGGTTTTGCGGAAGATTTATGGTCCCTTAAGAATTGGCAACGGCGAATACCGCAGACGATGGAACGATGAGCTGTATGTGTTATTCGACGACATAGACATAGTCCAGCGAATAAAAAAACAGCGGCTACGCTGGCTAGGTCATGTTGTCCGAATGGATGAAAGTGCTCCAGCTCTGAAAGTATTCGATGCAGTACCCGCTGGTGGAAGCAGAGGAAGAGGGAGACCTCCACTCCGATGGAAGGACCAGGTGGAGAGGGACCTTGCTTCGCTTGGAATAACCAATTGGCGCCAAACTGCCAGAAGGAGGGATGCGTGGCGCGCTGTTTTGGACTCGGCTATAACCGCGTAAGCGGTGTCTACGCCAGTCAAGAAGAAGAAGAAGATTTATAAAATTGACAAAAAAATACACATTTAAGATTCACGAGCTATGGCAAATACATTTTTGTTATGGAATGGAATGACACTGTGCACATCATTTTATACTACCGAACTACAGTAGAACACCCAGTAGCCTCAAGCAACTCAACAAATCCTCGATGGATTTCCAAAATTTATGGTTTGTTGCCAAATACGTTGAATATTCTAACTTTATAAACCGAACTTCCGCAACTAATAGCAAAATTATTTAAGTAAAGAAGAAGTCAACATTAATGACTGAGTTGGGAGTAGCAAATTGCATAGGGTTAACATAATAAAATAAAGCTAAAACAAGAATGGCTAATTTCGGGTGTCACCGAACATTTTATACTCTCGCAATTTATTTATTTAATTTTATTAATATAACATAAGGCATAAAGTCAATTGAAAATTTGAAAACCCTAATATTAGGTATATGGGAGCTAAGGGAAGTTATGACCCGATTTCACTAATTTTTGGAACGGAAACATATTATTAGATGAAATTATTCCCTTTGAATTCCTTCAAAATATCTGAGAGACTTAACAATATTTTCGGTAAAAAATTGAAACTGAGGTTCCCATATTCGATATATAGGGTCTTGAAAACTTATGAAGGGCGATCCCACTCTTTAAAATCAGTATTTTTGCAAAGTTCTGTTTCGATATCTTCACTAGTGCTTACTTTATATATTGTAAACTAAACGATTCTGATCGTCTTCAAAATTCTGGTATATGGGAAGTAGGCGTGGTTGTGAACCGATTTGAACTATTTTCACAACATTTCATTGGGAAGCCAAACAGAATTTCCGAATTTCATTGAAATTGGTCGAGTAATTTCGGAAATATGGTTTTTGACTCATAAGTGGGCGGAACCACGCCCATTTAAAATTTTGTATACCATTTTGAGTGCAGTTCTTCGTTCTGGTTTTTCAACATAACCTTTGTATGGGAGGTGGGTGTGGTTATAATCCGATTTCCTCCATTTTTGGACTATATAAGGTAGTACCTAAAAGAAACGGCTATAGAAAGATTCATTGATATAGCTTTAGTAGTTTAAGAGATATGTACAAAAAATTACTAGGAGATTGAGAATTGTCCCGAAATTGGGATTGGGATTTCTAATATCATTGATGATTTACAATGATATATACGAAAAAATAAGTTCTTCAGCTTCTTAGAAGTGTATTAAAGATACTCGAGATTGTTTCGCAAATCAGTTTATTTGATAATCATTTTTAAAAAATTCATTTTATAAGGAATCTTTAAATCAACTATTTAGGTAAAAAAAATAGAATTTTTAACCATCCAGATAATCTGTAAAATTAATTTCCCACAGTCTGGTTAAGTTAGTACTCAAAACGAGACAAATTAAAGATTTCTTCCAAACCGCACATAAGTCCTTAAAGGGTTAACTGCCTGCTTATAATATTTATGACACTTTTATTGCGCATTTTATACGCAATTCGGAATAATAAATTTCAATCAATTTTTTTTACGAAATCGATCAAAAATGTACATTAAAGCTTCACGTGCAATGGCAAATATTTTTTTTGTTATGGAATGAACACTCTGAACACCATTTTGTTGTACCCAATTGCAGTAGAATATCCAGTAGTCTCAAGCAACTCAGCAAATCCTCGATCGATTTCCAAAATTTTTCTGGTTTGTTGCCAAATACGTTGAATATTCTAACTTTATAAACCGAACATCCGCAAATAATAGCAAAATTATTTAAGTAAAGTAGAAGTCAAAATTAATGACTGAGTTGGGAGTAGCAAATTCGTTGGGTTAACATAATAAAATAAAGTTCAAATGAGTCAGTATCCTCTCAAATAACACCGCTACTTAAAAAAATGTATTTCAGATAAACTAAACATTAGATGAAACTATGGACATCGATTCTCCGTGGCACATATCAGCACAGTCTTTCATAGACTTGAGAGTGGGTGCTGTTATGTAATGATTTTGTAATTTTTTTGTCGGTAAAAGTTCGTCGAAAATTTCAGCGGTCGCTATATATACAGTATAACAATATAGTTTTCAAGTAAGACTAGAATAGTCTTTAATGCATGACGAGATTCGCCTGAAGCTGTCGGTAGTTGATTTTTGGTAATTTAAACATAAGAATACTTATCATAAATCCTTCCTAAATTTACGGAATTTATGATAATGCCAGAGCTTTCTAGATTCACTTATTCGAAAACATTCTTCAGATTCTTAGAAGTACATTCAGGATCTCAAGATTATTTCTCAAAGTAGTTTATTTAATAATAATTTTTGGAGAATAGATTCCTACTGAATCATCTAAAAATCACCATCTCCGAAGCGTTTAATTCCTAAGATGCCAGACATTTAAAAATGTGTTTACGAAACTAGGCGGTCAAAAGATCGTCTATATTGGCAAGACTATCAACAAATGTGGTTTGAACAATAGCATCTATAACCTATTAGATAATTTGTTAAATTAATTTTCCAAATTTCAGTTAATATTTTAAACTAGACAAATTAAAGAATTCCTCCAAATCCGCATTTACGTCCTTAAAGGGTTAACTGCCTGCTTATAATATTTATGACACTTTTATTGCGCATTTTATACGCATTCGCTGGCTTAACAGCAGCGATGCAAATTAATTCGATTAATAAATTTGTTTGTTTATTGCGCTCAAATAACGGGAATTAAGTAGCTACTTTTGCTGTCGGCGCTGTTGCACCCTTAACGGGCTGCCATGCTGTTCACTACCGTATTGTTTACAGTTTGCCAACTTTTTTTTCGTTATTTTTTCTTTTGTCATACAAATTGATTTAATTTCCTGAGCAGCAAGTTACCGTGGCTCTGCCGCACATGTGAATGTGTGTGTGTGATACTTTAAAAACGCCCGTTTTCGTTTCGTTTCGCCGCGTGTGTGCGTGTCTCGTCACATCACGTGTCAAGTGATCATAAAGCGAACGCCAACTTGTGGCCATTTAACAAATTTCGCCATCAATATGAGCATATACTTCGTCGCCAATAACGGTGAACGGGCATATGCAGGCTGACATTTTGACGTCGTACTCATCATCGTTCGCGTCCACGTCATGGTCGTCAACAAAGCCGCGCCTTCACGTTGCCTGCGAGCGCATTAAATGCAACTTACTTTCATATCGCACTATATGGATATATGTAGAATGTATATATGCAGTTATGTGTGTATGTTTGCATGTATGTGTGCTGTGTTTGTTTGTAAGCCGACTAGCCGCCACTCGACAACGACATATCATCGACGGCAAACGATAAAAGCTATGCTCATGATAGCCAACGACAACAGCCACAAGCCGTAATGCATACCAAAAACAACAGCAAACACACGAACAAAAGAAATAAGCAACGCTGGCGATAAAACTCGGCGACAAGACCGAAATTGATGACGACATCAACGTTGTTGCGGTTAACCATAACAAACATGCAGCGCAATAGCACGCATATTAACAAGTGAATGTCCCCTTACATACATACACACATGCATACTCTTACACTGAGGCGTTCCAGTGAGAGTACATATGTCACATGCAGCGTTGTGATGACGAACCTCAGTGCTGATTCACATTATAAAGCTGCTTAACAATGTTTTTATTGTAACTCCGGGATTGTTGTTGTTGTTGTAAATATATTTTGTTGTCGATTTACATTACGTTTGATTTAATTTTTGGTTGCCTTTTTTGAGATTGAAGTAACCTCATATCATGTAACTAATCTTGTTAGCCTAATCTTAAGGAAATCGTTGTCAATTATTTTAAAAAATCTGATTTCAAAGTGAAAAAAAAATGTCATGGCGTATACGCAACATCAGCTGTAATATTAGATACCCGACGTTACTCTACATTACTAGATTTTAGGACCATTTACTGTCAGCTATTCAAATTTATAGTATCACGTATTAGGTGATATTTAATGTACATACGATATATTTTTTAGAAAATTTTGTAATTCAAGGAAAAGAAGGGCATGCCGTATACGCAACATTATTTTTAAATTCATACTCATAGAATTATAATTCAAGACATCAATTTTTTGTTTGACATATATTAGACCAAATATCTCCCTTCAATACCGATCAAATCATGGAAAACATCGAGTTAGACCCACATGTGGCATCTCGTGACATCGCCCAGGAGATGGGATTTAGTCACCAAACCATTTTAAATCATCTGCAGAAGGCTGGATACACAAAAAAGCTTGATGTCGCATGATCTGACGCAAAAAACCCTTCTGGACCGAATCAACGCCTGCGATATGCTGCTGAAACGGAACGAACACGACCCTTTTTTCGAAGCGGATGGTGACTGGCGACGAAAAATGGATCACAACAATCACGACAATATCAAGCGAAAACGGCCGTGGTCGAAGGCCGATGAATCGTCCAAAACAATGGCCAAGCCGGGAGTGACCAGGCCAGGAAGGTTTTGCTGTGTGTTTAGTGGGATTGGAAGAGAATCATCCACTATGAGCTGCTCCCATATGGCCAGACGCCTAATTCTATCATCTACTGTGAACAACTGGACCGCTTGAAGCAGACGATTGACAAGAAGCGTCCAGAACTCGCCAACAGGAAGGGTGTAGTGTTCCACCAGGGCAACGCTAGAAGCTATGGGAGCTCGAAGAATGGGAGATTTTATCGCATCCACCATATAGCCCGGACATAGCACCAAGTGATTAGCACCTGTTCCTGTCCATGACGAACGCCCTTGGTGGTGTAAAGTTGAACTCAAAAGAGGCTTGTGAAAAGTGGCAGTCCAAGTTCTTCGCAAATAAGGAGGGGGCTTCTACGAGGGGATATTATGAAGTTGCGGTCTAAATGGAAACAGATTATCGAACGAAACGGCGCATATTTGAACTAACTGAGGAGCAAAAAAGCGGAAGAGAGATATTTGCAAACCTAATATATCATATATTTTTTATGTGAATAATGTTCGAAATTATAACTGCTGGAGAGAAGTTAGGCGGCAAGCGATCCCACTTAACAATACAAAGCCCAATCTTGTTTGAATAGGGGTATAAACTGTAGACTTAAGGGGTTAGTGGGTTTCAAAATTTCACAATTATTTTCTTATTAAATAGTGCAATATGTTTGAAATATTATCCAAAAATCAATCCGAATAATATTCCAAGAGAAGTTCCTTTAGAAGTTCCGCCCATCAGCACAGGTCAGTATGAATGTAAAACTTTAAACGCGTCTGTGGACACGATTTCTCGAATAGTTATGAAGCAATTTTGCTCAAATTTTGCATATATCACATAGTTATTGAACGACGGATTTTTTGTATTATTTTTATTACAACTATTTTTTTTCGAGCCAAAATATGGAAAATTAAAAAAAAAAATTACCTAAAAAGTGAATTTTTTAGTTAAAATTCAAATTCCAATATTTTTTTCCTTCGTTCTTTGACTAGATTTATCCATGTGCTATCGAATTGTTTTTAGATGAACTAATCATGAGTTATGATGTCCACCGGAAGACCTTTTTTGGGACACTTCATGGGAGATGAGATGCCAACGGCTGAATTTTCGGAATTTGTAAATAAAAATGTCACAAAATACTGTTTAAATATGTATTTTTGATACGCTGAATTGTTTAAATGCAATAAATATTTGTAAAAATAAAAACAAAAATTGTAAAAATACTCTGTTTTTAGCCTCTGAAACCCCTTAAGGAAGTATTTTGAGGTTATATATTTAAATAAACAAGTAAGGAAAGGCTAAGTTCGGGTGCAACCGAACATTTTATACTCTCGCAATTTATTGAAGAAACTTACAAACATACAAAATTTACCCATAAATTCGGCATAAAGTTTAATAGAATAACGAAAATCGCAATATATACTATATGAGGGCTTAGGTAATTCTAATATTAACCAATACATATATGCGGAATAAAGCCCACCGTATTTTTGAAAAACCAATAATTAAATTATGACCCAATTTTAATAATTTTTTTAACAGAACACTATTAGAAAAAAACAATTTCCTATGAATTACATTAAATTATCTGAGAGATTTACCATATTTTCGGTTAAAATTTACCCTTAGGCGCTGAGTTCAACATGTTCGATATATGGGGCCTTGAAAAGTTATAGTCCGTTTTCGACAATATTTTCACGAGTGAAGCCAGAGATGATATGCACTATTTGTGTAAAGTTTTATTCCGCTTTCTTCATTGTCTTCTTATGTATATATCACAAAGTGATGGAATAAGATGGAATTCAAAATTGAGTTATAAGGAATGTAGTCGTGGTTGTGAACCGATTTCGCCCATTTTTTGTCCGTGTTATCAGGGTGTCAAGAAAATTTAGTGTTTCTGACGTTTTTCGTTAGTGAGTTAACCCACTTTTGCGAGTTAAATACAAATAACCGATTTGTGGGTGGGGCCACGCCCACATCCCCAAAAAAATTACATCCAAATATGCCCCTCCTAGTGCGATCCTTTGTTCCAAATTTCACTTTTATAACTTCATTTATGGCTTAGTTATGACACTTTATATGTTTTTGGTTTTCGCCATTTTGTGGGCGTGGCAATGGTCCGATTCCGGCCATTTTCGAACTTGATCTTCTTATGGTGCCAAGGAATATTTCGTCAAGATATCTTAATTTTTACTCAAGTTACAGCTTGCATAGACGGACAGACATCCGGATTTCAAATCTACTCGTCACCCTGATCACTTTGGTATATATGACTCTATATCTAACTCTTTTAGTTTTAGGTGTTACAAACAACCGTTATGTGAACAAAACTATAATACTCTCTTTAGCAACTTTTGTTGCGAGAGTATAAAAATTTTTTACATAGCACATAGAAAATTATAAATTTATTGTACATACATAAATGGGTTTCTTTGAATATTACTCATACGGCATGTAGCACCTTTATTCATAACAATCACAGTTCAACTAAAATTATGGAAACAAAAATTAAATTATACTCAAGAACGTAATACTTTAATCCCACATATTGATATCATAGAAACAAATAAATATGTACTACTTTCTCACATCAACCACAATTGCCAAAGAAATCAAAGGTGCCAATTGCCAACCAGATATTTATAGTATTTTCATGGCATCATTACTAGCGAAGAAAAAGCTTGAAACAATAAAAGTTCGCAAAGCCTGTTTTATAACCAACAATTGAATACTTTTATTTTTCATTACACTCGTAACGTAACAGTGTTGTGCTTTACGAAATTTCATTGCGCTCGTACTAATAGTAAAACTGTCAGTGGTTGTACGAAAAAAAATGTCATTAAATTCCAGCTCATCGAACAGGCAGCCACAATGGCACGAACGAACGCGCGCAGCACACCGCAAATACACTGATAATGCCGAGAGGGCGCGAATACAACATACAACAACAAAAAATTTCAAACTCGACACTATATAATAGTTTCTATATGTATGTATGCAGTTACATGAAATGCTGGCGCATGGTTTTACAATGGTTTTACAGCTAACAGCTAACGGCAGCGATGCCAATAGGCAACCGGAAGTGAAAGCTAACGACCGCATTTAATGGCATTTATTTTGTTCAAACTGTTGCATGCCACAGACAGCTGGTCTTGTTGCAAACAACAAGTGTTAACAGTGATTGGGTAACCGATCATAAAACCCACATATGTACATAGATATTGAAATACAGAGAGGGCTGTGGGTATACTCTAATTTTTCATATATATGTAATATAGAGAAAAAATTTAAATAAAAAAATTTATTATTTAATAGTTATATTCAAATAATAAATTTCTTTCTCAAATACTTATAAACAAAAAAAATTATCAAAATTATTTTCCACAAAAATAAATATTTTTTTTTTTTAATTTCAATTTTACATTTATAGTAGAAATGCCAGCAGTACAAATTTCTTAAAGTAAATATATGTATATAGAAACATCTTAAGGCCAAAAGGGAGAAGTATAAAGCGCAAAGTACATCCATTTAGTAACTGTAAATAATCACGTCAAATAAATTTAGTTATTTTATGCCACATTGTCAGCTCAAAGTGTGGCATTATGCTGCTTCACCTGCTCCTTGACATCATCATACGATATTATTGACTGTGGAAAAGATAAAAAATATTGAAAGAAAAAATTAAATTTCAGTAAAAATATTTATATTAAGTTAACAGTTTATACAAATATGCATACATAATACATTTGGGCTTTGTTTTTTGCTGCCACGAGACAATTAATTTAAATAACACATGCAAAATACGCAAAATACACAAAACAATGCAAATATTATGGAATATGATATCCTAACAGCTTGCATGTGAATAAAAAATATGAAAAACAAAGCATAGATAAAGGCGCCAAATGAAGCGCATAGCCGCACTAAATATACATATATGTGTATGTATCTAAGTATATTTTGTCAGTTGAAAATGCTGAAAATGCATTAATTTGGAAATGTGTAAATTTAAGCGCGAAAATTCGTGTATTTTCGGTGCATAAAAAGCATTCAGACATGTTAGAGTGTTAAGCAGACACACAGATTTTTTTTTAATTATTTTGACTTTTTTCGAAACAGTCGTAGATTATTTAGTTATAAAAAATAATTTGTATTTTTCTCTTAATACACGGGTTCTCACACATCAATAATCAACACCAATTTACACAAAAATATGAAAATTTTTCGCCGAAAAATCGAAAAAATTATTGTTAATATTTTTAATATTTTCAAGCATGTTATTGTAAAAAGCTATAACAACAATATATGTATATGTAAATACATTTATTAAATATTACATATTCAACAAAAAACAAACAAAACCAAAAATTTCAATGCTTTTTTCATATGAAACATACATATTTTTTAAGAATCACTTTTTAAGCAAATTTTTAATGAACAAAATATCGAGTTCTATTTAAATTGTTGCATGTGTTAATTATTATGTAAAATTGCATTGTTTATCTTAGTATCATATTTTATATATACAAAATATTAAATTTATTTACAAATTCGCTTATGCTATTAGCATTCCATGTATCTACTTACAAATTTATGCATGTAATTTTACGCTAAAAATATTTTGTGACAGCTTAATTTAGATCAATTAACTTTAAATGCCTTCGTTTACTAAAATAATACGCTAACTCATAATTATGAAAAATAAATAAATTTTGCGTTCGCTATTAGCGCTTTCTAAACAACATAACAGTATCTTTTGAAAACTTGTCGCTTGATAATTTCATTTATTTTATACGAAATTAACCGGAATGCAACCACTTTCCAATATTTATTTATTTATGTTTTTTTTTGAGTTATGCTATTCATCTATTAAACAAGTGATGTATATAGACATACCCTGGTAACTATAAAAAATAAACATATTTGGCATCCTTTTAAGTAATATCAAAAAGTTGAAACATCTTTCTAAAAGTTTAAATATCTATTAACTTAGACACCAAAATATAACCTATGAATTAATATTACTCATACGACATGTATCACATTTTTTTCGCTACACATTCTCACATTTTGAAAAACTGCAAATAAATGTTTTATTATAACTTATGCATATATATTTTAACTGCTGACTAATGAACTCCTGCTAATAAACAAGAACCCTACAACTTCCCTACCAAAAGCCATGGTATCTTCCCAAGCAACCAAACGATCTTTCAAGGCGAAATAAATTTCCAAATTTTGATTGCAATTTTTCATTAATTTACATGAATACTCTCACATGCTTGTTTTTAATAATAATTTCAACAACTTAACTTTTACTACAATTTTATTTGAGGAAATTGGTTTGCTCATATTTAGTGGTGGAGTAATTTAAAGCTTCGGCTTTAAAAGCAGAAGTGAAAACATATGGTGCATTCCATGTCAAGGGGTTTAGGAAAACAACAAAAATAGAAAAACATTGAATAAGAAGAGGTATAAGGGTATATGATACTTGTACTATTTATTTCATACTATAATTAATTACAATAGTTAAACGAATTATTTGTATTTTAATTAAATTGTTTCAATAAGTGGCAACCTTGTATACATTTTCCTTCGCAAATTTTTTTGTTATTCATTATTTGATTATATTTTTTCAACAGCGCCATATTTTACAAATTGAGTGCGTGACGAAATTTTGTTACGTAACACAATTTCGTTGCCAAAAAATCCGTAAATTTTTTGTTATTCATTATTTAAATATGTTTTTATTACGCGTCATATTTTGCAAATTTCGTGCATGACGAAATTTCGTTACGTAACACAATTTCGTTGCCAAAAAATTATTATCGAAAGTATGAACTTAGCGAAGTTCTATAAAAACCATTAAACACAAACCATAAAAAATATGTAAAATTACTAATAGTCACTATATAGGTACTCCTCCTTTCATAACAGAAAATTCTCCTTAAAACTTTTGAATGGGAATGCACCATATAAGCGCACACGCATAAGCATGAGCAGATTTATGCAGTAGTTCTTGCTCTACACATACTAAATTTACTAGTTTCTCCGTGCTGATTTTGAAAAGTAAAACAGACAAACTCACATATGTATATACTTACGTTTTGATGTGTGTTTGTAGTAAACACCGTATTATTTGCGTAAATTTAAAAGCAAAACAAGCGTAAGAGATTAATAATGCAAGCATTCATGCTAATAGCTTCATAAATTTACAAATACATGCACATATGCACCCCAAGCACTTACATTTCTACATAAATAGTGCACTACAAATAATAACTAAACTGCTTAAGAGCGAACAAGAGAAGCGAAATTGAGTTGAAAGGTCCTTTCTGCTTTGCTTTAGATTATAGGTATTGTGACTATATATTATGTCTTAATTTATTATATAAATTTATCAATTATTAAAAACTATTATTTATTTATTTTTGTTTTTTTTGTTTGTTTTCCCTATATATTTAATTTATTTATCCTTCACCTTAACAACTATCAATTATCTACACTATCCAATTTACTAACATCCGGCAGACTCTCTGTGCGTCGCATTCTCCAATGTTTGCGCTCATCGATCGACACAACATCGAAACAATCACCTCCTTTTTCCACAGCTATCTGCAGCATTTCCTCAGTACCCGTCTGTTTGTCTGAAAGTACTCTTCTTTCGACGTCGTACTTCGTCTCCACAATTAATTTCAACTTGTTATCAGGCCCTGTTGATGGGTAAATTAGCGCTGCTGTCGACACATTCAATCCCAACAACATTTTCTTTAGCCCTTTGGCATTTGAGAACGGCGCCAACTTATCGGCATATTGCAAATGAAGTTTAAATGTCAACTTCGTATTCAGCAGAAGCCCCAAATAACCGATCTCTGCTTTAGCTTCGACCAAAATATTGCCCTGTTTTATGCGCTCTTGTTCGACTTTCTTTATGCGCGACTTCAGTACCGCATCTGTCTTGTTCTCGCCGAGTTGTAGACCTATTGAACCTAGCCAGTCTTGTATTAATATCACTTCAGTATTGCTAGCGCTCGCAACATCCGCCAAATGTCTCTTGATTACCTCTAGCGCGATATCGTCGGCAGCACCAACTATCTTCGCCACTTTCGGGTTTTGCTGTCGTGCAATGGCTTCGCTTATGGCGTTCCAATGTGTTTGATTGTGAATAGAGGCTTCTATGACATCCAAATCTTCTACGACGTCCGTGAACTCATTCACGCTGCTGAGATTGTAGTTTGTTTAGACTCGCTTATATTAGTATGGTATAAATTTCGTCAGTATAAAAAATACCTTGTGTTATCTTGTTTTTGTTGTAGCGCCGCCATTATTTGCGCCCAGTCTGCTTTGTTATAAGCGTTTTTCACATTCAATGTAACGACGCGATAGTATTCTTAAAAGCCATTCTTTACCCTTCTACCTTCAATGGATTTCTCCGTTACACTCTCTACAACAGCCGTTGGACCTGAGCTTACTTGATAACTTGAACTGTCTAAGGTTTCTTTACAACGATTTCTTGCTTGGTTTTCTTTCTATTGCTCATATAAGCATGTAAGCGGAGTTGGTTTTGTTAGTGTTCAACATGAAATTGCGCAAGTTTTATTTTTCTTTTTGAGTTATTAACTTAAATAATAACAAGTTCAACAAGCCAAGCACTACAATACTTACTTTTTGAGATTGCCATATTCCAACACATTACACAAAATTAAAGATAAATATTTACAACAAAGAAAAAAACAGAAACATATAGAATTTACAAAAACAATAACAACAAAGCATAGCCAATTCATAAAGGAGCCTCAAACCAAATATATTCATTCAAGCCCACTGACCTTCCAGTAATCATTGTCCCAGGAAGGGAACATGCGTGTAAACACTCGCGGCTCACTGCCCTGAACAATACGAATGACGCTGATAGTATCGACAGAGCGATCGGTAGGCTCTTGTTTGATGTATTTCTAGAAGATAAAAACGAAGGGTAAATATTTGTAAAGATTTCTTCACTGCATGACTAATTACCCGAGCCATTTGCAAGATTTTGGCATTTTCCTCGATGGAGGCGCCGGAACCAACCCACATGTAAATTTCATCACCAGCGTCTAACAGCATAACGTCGTCAACATCGAGATCCTTAAAAAGAGCCATATTATATTACAAGACTGCATTATAAACCAAGCATTTGCTAGATTACTCACCGACTGTTCGAAATCGCGCACCTCCTCTACCTTAGTACGCCAGGCCACCAATTGGCAGTGGAAGAGACGCGGCTCCAGCAAAGGCGCACCGAGATCAGTTACGCTGCGATCATATTCACCTTCACCATGTAGTTCTTCCCAGAATTCCGAGGGTTCAGAACCTTCCTCAATTATCTCTGTTTTGCCATAAGGCCAGTAGTGCGCAAAGCGTTCATTCGCAGAAGATTTCTCGAAATCAGAGGCACCCTTTGAATGCAGTTTGTTAATCAATTATATTTCACTAATTTACTTCAAGACACTCACCTGTCCAACCCAAATGTAGACTTTGTGATCCGGCGTGATCAGCGCAAAGACATCACCTGAGGCTAACGAAGAGGCATCACAGTTCACTTCGGTCGCATGCACATCGGTCGCGTCTGTGCCACGTACGCGGAAGAGTTGTGCACTCTTTGGCTCCTCAGTGAATGGCGTAATCAGTTTACCCTTAAAGATTTTCAAGAAATGACGTGGCTCATGACTTTGTCCTGTGCGTATCAATATGGCATTCTCCTCCTGTGCCATCGCCAAACCGTCATTGAAGGAACGCTCCTTCACAGCATCACTGGCTCGTGCACCTTCCCACACATAAATTAGTTTACCAGACTCACCGCTCTTAGCACTAAACCTATAGGTGATGATGTAGGCATATTGACCAATGAGAGGTGTTGTGCCCTCAAAGTCTACAATACTGCGCACCACATCATCATCCGACTCCGAGCTGAACTTGATAATATGTTCAATATCACGCTCGCCATTGTCGGGCATAAAAGCAATGGCGCGTCCACCACTCTTCTTCAGATTCTTCACAACCGAATCCACATCCTCAGGTTCCTCATAGTCCGAGTCGTCTGTGCTGTAACCCAGAGCGGTGCGTACCAAACGCTTGTGGTACACGCCTTGATCATGCCAAGTAGCGAAGTATTGCTTGAACGGCGCCGGTTCGCCATCCTCCACTACACGATGTACCTGTGTCCAGGCTGGATATGAATTGCTCTCTAAGAAATGCTCGGCAGCCTTCATGGCGCTAGTCTTCTCCTTTTGTGTTGAATTACGTCCAACCCAAACATAAATGCCGGAATCAGTGTCGAGTATGAAACTGTCGTCTGTGTTAAGCATTTCTTGACGCAATGGCTTTTCGGATATTTTCTCAATTTCCAAAGAACCGCTAGCATCACTAACTTTATATAGTGTAACTGCTTTGATATCGGCCGTCTCGAAGGCGCCATCCTCTTCGTCTGTGCTCTCATCTGGCACCTCGTCAGCCGAACCAGAACCGAGTGTGGTGAAGAAATGCTCCTTCGCAAAATCGGAGGAGAAGTTATCTACACGGAAATATATTAAAACAAATAAGTTTCATTGCAACAATGAAGTATTCAGAGAGCAGTAAGTATGTTGACTCCGTACATTGCTTAAACTTTAATGATATTCAAGAGACGTATCGTTTACCAACTCACGAGTTATTGCCTATATATTGTCTCTGACTTGTACAATAATTTTCGGTTACTCACCAATAATGTTCACTTTCGAACGTCCGTGATGGTCCTGATCACGTATTTCATTTGCAGCGTAAATAGCTTTCAGGCGCTCCAAACGTTTCGCCTGCTCGCCCACATAGACGAGTATCTCTTCGCCCGCATCCAAAATGAAACAATCGCCGCGATTCATCGACTCTATAGACAACGCTACTTGACGCACCCGCACATTGCGCTTACCCTTCACCTGGAAGAGACGCTTCTCGCCAGCAGCATTTACATCGACATGCTCGAAACCGGTCGCCACGCCGCCCTTCTCGTAGCGCACACCTACAAGCGATAATGCAAATTAATTAGACACGTCAATGGACCGAGCATACAACATTTGCGGGAGTCACCCCACGCACAGCCATTAGCGCGAAGGTGCGAACCGTCCGAGCTCTACAACCGATAGTTCGCACACGGCTGTGGATGAATGGTGAAAAGTGCAATTTCATGGAGTTTTTAGTGCAACGCAATTTATATTTGCATTGAGTCGGTGTTGAGAGCTGCCATTACCGGCCGCGGCAAGCGGTCACCTGCCAACAACACGTAGCTAACGGCCAAGAGCTCGCAGCAACTCACCACCAACTACCAACCGCAAAAGCATCGCGTTGCGGAAGTGCATGGCGCCTCATTTGGTCGCTGGAAACTTTTTAATGCGTAATTTTTGCAACGGCAACGGCAACTTACCATTTTTAAAGTAGCTGAGAAACAATTGTGATTCATGATCTTGAACTTCGCGATGCTGCACCGGTGCACCATCCAGTTGGTCGTCCAGTTGCACGGTGCAAATGGCCGCAGCGCCCGCCTCATCGGTGGTCGTCTCAGCGCCCAGCCAAAAGTGAATGTCCCACGAAAGTTTTTGGCTCTTCGGATCTTCGGTGGTCTTTAGCGTAGACGACAGGTGTAACGTGAAAAGCGCAAATGAGTGCCATGGAAGACAACAATAACAAATGTGTTTATAGTTAGAGTATGCGGTGTGATGTGGTGTGTAGCAAATGCAAGAAAAATGGCACGAGCAATGAATTGCTTCGTTCGCTTACTTTGCTCGTGCTTCTAAGACAAATTCTCACAAAACAAATTCAAAGTTTTTCTATTTTCTAAAGTGAAAAAGTATGTTCTTAGCGCCAAGTAGGGTGCGAGGTGAAAGACTATACTTTTATAATATTTCATGGCTCTACTACGCTCTGCTTCCACATGGCTCCAGCATACGTTGCTGGGCAGGTCGTCGGTCTCTCAGGTGTAAAGTCGTAAGTAAATTGTGCAAAATGAGTTTCCAATTGGAAACTGCAAGTTGGGTGCAACAATTTTGACATTACTGCAAATGAGCAAAGAAATACTGGCAATTCGTGTGGCACTAACTGCACGCTTGCATCAGGAGTGGAGGGAGCGCTTTTCATTCTAGTTTGGTTTTGACGCTTAATTTAAAGGGAAGTAACAACTTATGCCAAAAAGCTTTTATAATTGAGCAGAAGTTTGACAGCTTTTTGTCGTTGGAATGCCAATCATTCTGGATATTATTTCTGCAAATTATTTATAAAACCACTCACTAGGTTTGTACGCTAAGTGTTTTTAGAGTTTGTATTCAATTTACGCTATAATTTGGAGAATTCAAGAAAGTTAATGAAACGAAATGAAATTTAACGGCGGTAGAAATCTTATAGACTCGCATAAACTTGTATAAATCTTAGAGACTAGCATAATCAAATTCAGCGAGAATATATATCGATTATAACAGTGTAGTAAATTCGATCAACCAACTGGTACCAATTTACTAGACTGGCATACACCTGATTATGTACATTTTGGAGACTAACATGATCAAATGAGGATACATAGATAGATAGACTGAAATGAATTCGAAAAACCAACTGGTATACATTTTATAGACTGGTATAATCTGGTATAAAATTTGAAGACTATCGATTAGAACCGTTAAATGAGTTCTAACCACCAACTGATCTCTTATAGACTGGCAGAATCTGGTATAAAATTTGGAAACCAACATAATCAAATGATGTTAGACTAGATATCGATTTAACCAACCTAATGAGATAACAACAATCATTTTTGGTTGAGATGTGTTAAGACAAAAGAATAGCATAACTCAAAATACAATAGGTTAGGAAAAGAGAGATTAAACAGAGAGCTAACCCTATAGTTAACAAACTATTATTATACTTGACTCACCTTTAAAATAATGTACGAATCTCCTTCGTAGAATTTACCGTAATATTTGGCTGGATATGGTACTGGTTCGAAATCCTGAAAATAAAAAAAATATTTAAAATTATATTTGAAATTAAATGAATAAAAATATTTGAATTTAAAAATAATAATACTAAAAACAAATTTTAATACTAAAATCTAAATTTCCAATATGCACAAAAATCACAAAAAAGTAGTAATGATTGTAATATGTATAGTCGAGTTGGCAATATAAAAATTAAGACATTACAGAAAGAACCCAAGTAGACTTGGAGATATTCTTTACGAACTTTTACGAAGATATTAAAGAAAACCGAAACGCAGAGGTTTTGTAAAATTTTGAGTTGTGTCATTTTTGTTTAATGAGCAATATATAGCTCAAAAATCAGAAATCATATAGTAAAGACAAAACCCTAAAGTAGCTGAAAGAACTTAAACTTCTCTCGAAAAAAAAAAACAACAAATTAAAATCTTTAAAAACTTTAACTTTACTAAAATAAATATTTATTTCAATCAACAGTCGAGTAAGCCGCTCTTTAAGGGCTCAACATAACAAAATTACTTAAAGCATAAATGCCAGGCAATCAGTTCACACACTTCAATGACTGTCTATATAATTAATTAATACGTTGATGATTCGAGTGTCTGCAAATGCGTCGCTCTTTATAAAAAGCGCTATATATGAAAGCATAAGCACATACAATGAATATACATATATATATGTAAGTATTTGTAGACATGCAGACAACTGTTTTGTATTCATGTAGTACGTGTATATCCTATTTATTCCACATAATTTGCGAATGGCATACGGCTTATAAAACAATTTAAATGTATTTGCTCATCACAACGCTGCTGGCGAAAAAATCGACAAGTCCACACAAACACAAACACACACAGCCACAGTCAGACACAAACACAGCCACACACACGTACCAAATGTGTGTGAAATCACACCGTTAAAGATATTAATTTGTTGTGGAGAAATTTATTTTGCATAAACAGCTTTTAATGTGTTTACATTCGCATTTATCCAGCGCGGAAAGCAAAAAAAAATTGAAAATTGAAAAAATGGAAATTAAATTTAAAATTAAATTTGCTGTGATGTGATTTAATGCGGGCAGTTAGTAATGTTGAATAACTATTTGAAAATTGAAAATGATAAATCTACTATTGAGCATATAAAACGATAAATCATTCAAAGCATTTATTTTGCGTGTGAATAAGCAATGGTTTTTTCTCCTTTTATTATTTTTTTAATTTAATTTAATTTTTTATTTTTTAATATTTTGTGAAATGATTGCAGTGATTAAAATATTATGGCGCATAATTCATGCACGTTTAAATACGGTATGTAGAGTTACTTAGTTCTTTAAATTTTTTCAGTTATAATTATGATTACAGTGAAACATGGAGTTTTAAACAATTTGTCCTTTTTTTATTAATTATTATTACAATAGTGTGATGATCGGTTTTACGTTGTGAGATTTAATATGTAATTATTGTCTTTATGCTACAATATAAAATATTAAAAATATAGAAAAAGTTTCATTAAATGGCATTTAATAAAGGTATTATTTTAGAAATTATTTTTTCTTGTTTTAGAAATGATTATGGTAAAGTGACGAGAGGCCGAATATTCTCGCTTAATTTTGTCTCTACTCTCTGATAAAACGAATGCCCGTGTGAAAACAGCAACAGTTGAATCCAATACAGTAAAGCGTTTAACTTCATTAATAGCGTTTTTAGACAGCCAAATTAATTGATCAATTAAAATTTTGATTGAGAAACACTTTTTTGCCGTTTATACTGCCGCCTACTCCATAACCGTACAGCTGTTATACATTTTTATTTTTGGCTTTCATAAGGAGTTGCTAAATTTCATCGACATCTACCGTAGTTTTTTTTATCAAAAAAAATCAGTCAATCGCAGACAAAGAACGTATATTCGTACGTCTTTGTCGCAGAGTTGCATTTGATTTTCAAGTCGATTAAAATTCAATTAAAAATAAATAGATTTTATTTTGTATGGTAAATCGATCTTAATAAGCGTTTTAATCGAACAGAGGCCGGTTAATTGATCTGTTAGCTCCTGTCTAAAAACGCTATAAAGAATTCTAACTGCTCAATATACTAAATACATATATTCGATTATGTCATTCTATTTGATTTATACCTTTTGTTTGTTCGATTCACTATTTTTCTCCCAACTTTTTTGAAGCGAATATTAGTATGATGTTACTCTATATTTATGTTACACGAATGTTAAATTGCTCGTTTTCTAAAATTCTACGAAAAATAATATTTCATATAATATGTTTAAAATTATGAAATGTGGCTCTACTGCATGCTTGGATGAACCTCTCCCTTCCCCTTTTGGGTTCGTAGTTTGATATTATCCAGCAACTACAATGACCTATCAATACTAAAAGCAAAAAAAATATATATTTTATAAGAAGATCTTTCATTTTAGAAGAGTCTAGTCATTACCTGCAGCATGGAGGACACTGTTAAAAAAGGTTATTGTTCTTGGTCAGATCAGATATCGAATCCACTACACCACCGCGTACACATTCAAACAGGAAATAGAAATACAATTCTTCTGTTTCAAACTTTCCATGAATATACAAAAGTCAGTCCAGATTGGTGTTAAGGGGGGGTAAGGTTTGTTTCGTCGAAAAAAGAACTTTTTTTATGAATTTTTTTAGAAAAAATTATTGCTGTAGGTTTATTTTACTTATTATTATATGAAAGTGCAACGTTTGAAGGATACTTAAAAAAAAGTTTTATCGAAAAATAGCGAGGAATAACGGATTTATCGTCGATCTCTGCAGGCACCTCGAAAAAAAGTTGTTGTGCGGTGACCAGCCTACAGCATCACTGGATCATCCGAAACCAAAAAATCAAAATGCTGTCTTTAGTTTATTAGTTTATCTTTCAACTGACGTCGAGTTTTTTTTAATTTTTCAATTTTTAAATTTTTGGTACCTTTTTCAAGCCAAAATGACGATTTTAGACGAAAAAATCGACCTATTTGTTATTGTAAAATTGTTAGTAATTAAAATGTTTGAAAAAACCCGACGTCATTCGAGAGCTATATACATGTAGAATATTTGTTCAAAATTTCAAAACGATCGATGAAGTAGTTTTTTCTGTAGGCTGGTCACCGACTTTAAAAATGACATATTTGGGAAAATCGATTCAAAGTTTTGTACACTCAGCGCAGTTATTCAACCTGCTGTAACTTCGTTAGTTTTTCTGCGAATGAGCTAAAATTTTAATATAATATTCTTGAGATAATGATGGTTCAGAAAAAAAATTAAAAAAAAAAATTGAAAAACAAAATTTGTCAAACCTTACCCCCCCCTTAAAGGTTCTCACTTCATATATGTATGTATCTCGAATCATATCAACCGTATCACAAACTCATACCTTAGGTACATACTCTAACTCTCAAATCTAAAGAATGCTTTAAATAACAGCACAAGATGTGCCACAAAATATAATACAATAAAATCATGCTCTAAATTATTAAATTTCATGATGACAAAAATGTACTTCATTATAATACCATTTATTTAATTTAAAATTTAAACTACTTTAATAAGAGCTTTAAAGCTTTAGTATATCAACCAATTGTTTGCTTCAATTTAAACACAATTACCGGATGAATTAAGTGATTAAATTTATAACCAAAATTAAAGTAAATTGAATAATGATTTAATACAAACAAATACCAAATATAAACAATAGCATTTAACGGTATTTGTGGGAGGAGAATGAAAAAAAAGTATTGATATGAAAATTTAAATTTAAAAAAGTAAATAAATTCAATTTGTTAGAGATTGGTAAACTAAATGATGAGGAACGAAACAAAAGGATCGACGTTTGGCACTGCAGGATTCAACTTTTTATCGCCTTTCATTTCACTTAAAATCTCAATATACTCAAGACTCGTACTCCTTAGTGTATATTTAAGTTCCGGAAACAGAAAAAATATTATATGAAATTCAGTATGGCTAACATATGGTTATGGTGGTGGTGGTTAGAATGACTTTTTGTTGCGTTTCTTGGCATGCATACATTCCAAATCGATACTTAAGAAAGGTTGAAAGCTACTGCCTCTCTCTCTCTCTTAGTAGCACAATGAATCTCGGAATAATTTCCGCGCCACTTTTTCGATAAAACTTTCGGTAACAGAGATAGACGGACAATTTTCATTAGATAAGGCTGAGAATAATAAGAAGAAGAGAGAAAAGACCTAATAAATGTAAGATGACAAATCTCAAATCTTTGTAGAAAATCTTGTTATACCTCTTACATGAAATATATGGCAACCAATATGTAATATAAGCACATATTAAATTCTCCAATTTGCTTATATTTAAAGCCACCTCAGCTATCCCTAATTGAATGCATTTAATTTGGAAATCAATAAGTTCAGTGAGCTTTGTACCGATTGCACAATAATTCACTAACATACACAACAAGCTTCCGCACACACACACACACACATCACAGTTATGCATGCATTACAGCCACATTCACTGGACGTTTATTATCGCAAACAACATATAATATGACTGTGATTGCAACAAATGTAGTCGCTGTTGTTGCAACATGCAATCTGCCACTGCAATCCGTGTGGCTGCCGCATTTAAATTTCACATGAAAAATAAACGAAAATTGCGCTTAAAGCTGACTATTTGTTTAATTAAAAACAACACTTCGAACAACTACTGGCTAGCACGCCAACATGTTGTTGTTGTTGTGCTGCTGTTGCATGAGCATGCCAACAGCTGCCAAGCCGTGATGTGAGTGAGGAAGGAAGGAAGCTGACGAGCGACTTCACTTGCTCCACATCCGCTGCCAAAGGCGGATAATTCTGTTATTTCTTCACCATTTAAATTTTATTTCATTTCGACTGTTTGATTTTGTTGTTTTTTGTATTTTTTTTTTGTTGCTGATTTTACTCATTCAATAAAAATTAAAAGTAATGTAGAGAATGTACGGCGCTATTAAAAGCATTTGCGTAAGATGTAGTGTATAGAGTAATGGGGGGTTCAGAAACGTGCAATTCATTGTTTTTTTTTTATATTTTATTTTTTTACTATTTTATTTTAATATTATGTTATGCTATTTTGAGTTTAGTTAAGTTAAGTTATGTTATGTTAAGTTATATAATGTTAAGTTAAGTTAAGTTATATTAAGTTGCGTTAAGTTATGTTATGCCATGTTAGGTTGTGTTCTGTTATGTTACATTAAGTTATGTTATTCTATGTTATGTTACGTTAAGTTACGTAATTCTTCAAATCGAATTATTTTTTCACACACTACTTACTGCATGGACTATAGCTACATATATTAGGTCCGCAACTTTGCTTCCGCCGTTTTCCAATAGATGTCTCTAGGGTCAAGCACTTGCATCCCAAACTTATTCTCAACTGATAATATCACTTCTTGAGCCGAATTCTCGACGTTTGCGGGAATGTCTCTAGGGTCAAGCACTGGTCGATTAAATCGATTAAATTGTTTTATATCGATCTTGAACATTTGTGTCAACATTTTTATAAATAAAAACTTAAACTTACAAAAAAAAAACGGCGGTAGCAAAGTTGTAGACCAATATGATATCTATATTACGCATACATATGTGAAAATAAATAAATAATCTTACTCCACGAGAGCAAAATTATAGAATTTTAAAAGCAATTGATTTTCTGATAATATAATTATTTCCATATCAGTGCAGTTATTAAATCAGTTAATTCATTAATACTTTTTTCACAATCAAATCACTCCGAAAACGGTCAACCACAAATATTTTATTGTTGCAAATTAATAAAATACAATAAAATCAATAAAAAGATTTAAATGCAATAAAAAAGTGAATTCTTCTGTTACGAGCGCAACAATGACAATTTACTTCTTTTATTTAATTTTTACTGATTTTTTCCTAGGCAAACATATTATTTGAGAATTGAGAATTTACATATGTATGTCGTATACGCAAAGTCCTGAAAATCACCGTTATTTACGCAATTATATACGCGCTTGGCCGCTGAAGTTGCAACAACTGCGCTGCGCATTGAGTTAATATTCGCGTTTTTAATTAAGGAGCCAGGCGCACGGCTGTTTGCTTATTTATCCTTATGTACATATAGCGATATACATATGTATATAGCGATAGGTAGTTATCCTTGCAAATGACTTGTCATACCGTCGCATAATCAGCAACAACAACTCCACACTGTCGAAACTGTTGCAAGTTGCTTGTTGCATGCTGCAGATTTGCATGCAAGTCCAGCTTTTGCACTTCCACTTCCAGTCGCGGACTTCCACTTCTTCTACATCTTTTTGCACATTATTACCCAGCAGGGTCATTAAGTGTGGTTAATTGTTGGCTGTCACTTATTAAATTCGCATATGAAAAGTACGCATCGTTAATGTGCATTTAAATCCAACTTTGCATGTATGTAAACAATTTCACTTTGTTTGTAAGTAAAAGCATAAGTAAACCCCTTGTAGGACGCATGTAAAACGAGATTTTTACAGTATTCTTTCCTTTTGTACTTTTTAAAGCATTTCATTGCATTCAGTGACCACAATGTGAGTTTCTCCTGCGCAAGTTTCAAGTAAATTCACTGAAAATTCTTTAAGTTTAAATTTTGGAACTTCTTCAACATTCTACATTTAAGAAATAATTTAGAGTTAAAGAAAGTTGAATAAGGTATCCGATTAGCTGATTTTACACACCATCGATAGCTACATTAACTGCAATACTGAATCGAATGAACATTAGCTTCAAATGTAGTATATATTTAGGCGCTTTAATCATTTAATCAACTTTAACGCAGTCGCAGACCTAACTCTGCTTAACAGCTAATTTTTACCTCCTCAATTAACACTGAAAAAATATTAGACTTTTTGAAGGTCTCAGTTTCAGGAGCAGAAAAGGTTTGAAAGCTGTTAAATCCGGTGAAATCGGTGACTGTGGTACGTTTGAAGTCTTGTAGATGATTTACTACTTCTGATTTATTAAAAGCAGAGAATTTGTGTTCCAAAATATGGGACTTTGCTTTAGGTAAACGACGCAAATACCGCAATTGCTATAATTTCATTTATTTGCCAGCGGTAAGAAGTTATTTTAGAAGTATAATACTTGTTGCCATGTAGATAAATGAAGGGCCATCGCTGTTGTGTGCAAAATAAAATATACTTCGACTATTATTCAACGAAATAGGATCAAAATTACACTTAACTTAACAAAAATATGAAATAAACATATTACCGCTAATTTTCCAGATATCCCCCTATGAAATTCTATATCTAATAAAACTGTATTTTTTTCACTTCAACAAAGCCTTTACTAGTTTTTTGGATCTTAAAAAACATAAAAATTCGTATTTTAAATTCGAATATTTTATTTTAAGTTTTTTCTTAAAGCTTTATGATACATTTAACGAATTTGTGGGTGATTTATTTTTTATTCCACGTTGTTCTGGAAGTCATAAACAATGTCTTTTATAATTTTATAATTACGAATAAAATTGAAATCAACAAATCATAAATCACAAATTTTCACTTTCACAAGGTTTTCCTTTATACTCGTTGTAAACAACGGAGACGAAGTGCAATAAAATGCACTGACGTCAACGCAAAATTTGCCTTTGAAGTTGCATAAAAAATTGTATAAACAATTTAAAACCTGAAAAATATCATTTTCTTGAAAACTCAATTAAACATGTGTATAAACATGAATTCGTACTCATGTATATGTAAATATATACATACATTTTTTATATAAACATTGCAAGTGTGACGTGAAATGTTTGTTTGGACAAGCGACACCGCTTTAATACACTTAAGCGTGCACATTAGGGTGGGTCAATTTGTATGGAGCAAAAAAAATGCACCAAGCGGTTATCAAAATCGTAAACTACGATGAATTCTAAGAAAATTTGCCCAAGAAACCATGGGTCTAAAATCAAAATGGAGCTTCCGGTTTTTAACGAGAAACTTTTCATTTTTTTTTTTTTATATGTTACCTATCCACCCATAAAAATTAAAATAATAATAAATAAAATTTGTCCACAATAATAAGTTCCCCATTGTCGTCTTTGAAATCTATATCTTTAAAAAGTACCGTAGCCAAACACGCAGCAACTCTGTCTGACACACCAAATCTGTCGCACATCATAGCATAATTGGGGGTATCAAGCCTTTTCGTATACGGTCCGCGCTTAATAACAATTGGCCTTTCTGCATTTGGTGTTTTGAACATAAGATCTTCATCAACGTCCATATCTGATGAGTCAGGCCGGTAAGATGAATATTCAGTAGCTGTTGGAGCCAAATCCAAATCAACAATATCCGCCAGGACCGCTGGAATTGTCAGTTTCCTCGCGGTATGCTGATCAGTCAAAAATTCGTGTAAATGATCAGGCATCAAACCACATGAGCAACAATTTCTTTGTAAATTGCACTTGCATTTTCCAATATAGAATAAGTTGTTCATAGTCTTGATAAATGCGGTGTATTTTTTAGATGCAGACGTGCCTTTTGTTTCTTTAAAATATTTATTCAGCAAGGTTTTCAGCTTGTTTATTATGGTTTTCTTCGTCATTATGCCAATATTCAATTTGCTCCAAATTTCAATCAATTTATCCGCCACTTGTGGAGTAAAAGATGCGTACGAAAACATTTTATTTGTATTTTTAGACCGATCACTCAAAAAATTTTTTTTAAATGAAAAGGAAAACAGTAACAACTACAAAAGTCGAAAACATAAAGCAGTGACCGTTCAGAAAAATACCGTTATATGGGAGGTGGCCGTAGTTTTTGCCCAATTTTAATCATTTTCATAATCCACCCAACTAGGTACAATCTAAAATGTGTACCAAAATTACACGAAATCGATAAAGTAGTTCCAGAGATTTACATATGCACTCAAAAGTGGGCGGTGACATGCCAAAATTTTCATATAGTCGGATTTCTGGCTGCAATACAACACCGAATAATAAACTCAAGATGTTTCCCTTCAACAGTTATTAAAATTTCTGATCTTTAGTATTTTCAAAAATTACCGTTATATGGCAGGTGGGCGTGGTTTTTGTCCGCTTTTGATAATTTTCCAAATATCGCTTACATAGGCATAATGTAATACGTATACAGAATTTGAAAAAAATTGGTGAGGTGGTTCCAGAGGTATACATATGAACTCATAAGTGGGCAGTGCCACGCCCCCTATAAAAAATTTCTGTACTGTCGAATTTTCTGCTTAAATACAACATCACATACCAAATTTGAGCAAATTAGCTTCGATATCTACAAAACAAGCAAACAATCGACAGTGCAATAGGAATTGTATTTTTTTTTACAAAATACAATATACGAAAGTTTCTCGTTAAAAACCGGAAGCTCGATTTTCATTTTAGACCCATGGTTTCTTGGGCAAAAAAATTGACCCACTCTAGTGCACATATTTAAGCAAAAATATTTATTGACTTACTTATGTACATACAAGAGGTGCAGATGCTGTTGCCTCTTACTCATATGTATCTATGCCACATTTGTATCTACAATGTATGTGTATTATACATGCATATATATTATTTAAATCTATACAAGTATATGTTTATATATATGAGTATATGTTTTCAAGCTTTTATTGACAGCCATAAAAATTTATTTTTTTTTCAAAATTTTCATTTCGCTTTTGAAAATACTCGAATTTTCAACAGCCATTTGTCGCTAATTAAGTGTGTTGCACTAGAAAATATCAACAAAAGTGTATTTACATATATATTTACTTGTATACATAAGTGTGTTGGTACATATATGCACACATATAACGTTTGAGGAGCTCCCAATTATACGGTATTTTTAAATGGCCCACACACAATGTGTTTTCATTGATTTATTATCCATTTTGAAAAATGTGAAATTTCTCAAAAAAATAATATTCATAAAAAGTTGAAAGTAAATATTTCAAAATTAAATTTTAAATATACTTTGGCATGTAGACTTTCAAATTAATTGAAATATACATTATAATATATTAATAAAAGTGAGTGAAAGATTGGATTGCAGTTTGCTGAGGCAAGAAGTGAAACCTAAAAATTGCAAAAGAAAATATCTCCAATATCCATATAGATATCCACATATAATAGGTATTTTTAATAACAAATAGATTCCAAAAAACATTTACGTAAGCTTACACATGAGCTTTTAATTTCAATTCTTATTGAGAACAAGACACATAGATATACATCTTTATTAAGTATATTTAACAACAGAAAAGCTTCGTTAAGCTTTCACATGAACTTTCACATCTCACCAATATTACTTTTTTTATTAGGAAGAAGATACAAACAACTTTGGCATCAAAAAAGTTCAAAAACGCTTTGGATTGAACTTCCATCGGACAAAAATGTTACCTTTCCATTTGAAAATTGAAATGGTGGGGAATTCATATGAAGATAAACTAGAAAGAATGATAAAATTGTATGCAGTGTGTTTCTTAATTGATAATAATGCGCTGAAGAACTTTCGCAAAAGCTTTCACGGGCATATTGACGACCAATGATTTACTCTTTCTATTAAAAACTAGAAAAGGCGGGAATATATATGCCTTAATAGAATTGGATCACTATTTTGAGATCGTAACACGCCAATATGAAAATACGATTTTATATTTCAAGCAAATTCACAGTTATTTTACATAAAATACACCTTTGTATATATTTTTTTCCAGCATTCTTCTGCGAAAGCACTACAGCAAACTCCTCATTACCGAATTGTATTAAAGTGTTAAATCTTACGATCATTAATTGGGAATCACGTCCTTTGCAGTTACCTTCTGTCCGATAATATGCAGGGCACGCGCCAAGCACACATATATATATTCATGCAAAACGCGTAATAAGTAAATAAGTAGCTGGAAAAATACAAGTAGTCAAGGTAATCAAGCGTTCGAATGGCAGTTCTTTCAACTACGGCCAACCCACCGAAGTGACCAAAGGGCAACAGCAGTTATTAACAGATAATTTTATTACCACTCATGGCGAATCCGCATTGGCACTGACGTCGCTACTCACATACGTTGGCACTGGCGTTGGTGGTGGCGGTGGCGATGGCGATGGCGTCAGCGCGCACATAACGCATTAAGCGTTCAAGCGTATTTGCGATTTCCCCGGTGCCGGTGCGCGCCTTCGCATGCAGGCAGGATATGAAATGCAAATAAGTGCGCGAAACCAGATGAGAGCACCGGACTCAAGTGTAAGTAGCGCATAAGTACGACTATCTGTCGAGCTCACTGGCATTTACGTATTTATATTTACACATATACACGTACAATTGTATATATGGACACACACAAGAACATGTGGTTATTGTTGGTCATGAGTTATCACGGCCGCAGGAGTATAATTAAGTTTTAAGTCGAACCAAGAAAAACATGATTAATATTATGGGAATGAAAATAAAAGTACAAAAGTGGATCTGCATGCAAAAATAATAATAATAATAGTAGTAGCATGTGTTGGTATGTGTGCATTGAGGGTGAACTCGTTCAACATTCGTCATCAACTTACTCGAACCAGTGAGCTGCGACGGAGCGTAAAGCATATATGGTAAGTTCATATATAAATACAACTGCAGCAGTGTTGATATCCTTTCACCGGAATAAATTCTTCTTTATATATACATATGTATGTATACTGGTAGCAACAATACGTCGTGTGAGTTGATTGGGTGACAGTAGCTGCGTTATTTATTAGATCAAATCCCAGGCGTGATATAATATTATATAATTTTCTTAAAACCTTTGTATCCAACAACATTTGTTTTTGAAAGAAAGTTTCAGAACTTGAGAATTTTTTTCTAACATAAAAAGCCGTAAGCTGTCAATAAAACTGTCTCTTTAATTCCCAATTTATGAAACTCAGCGAAATTGGTGGTATAAACACCCATAGATAAGTACATTCGGGTCATCACTTGGACACGACGTTGTACGAACAACACTAGTCGTACTAAAAAACAAGTCGCTTCCAAAATAATAAACATATTTTTATGATATTTGTATCGAAAAACTGGAGACAAATTTGAGAAAATTGAGTAATCCAATGATGTTTCACTTCTATCCTAATCGTACCATGGATTTATATATATATATATTTGGCGAAGGAACCGCTTTAAGCGATTATAGCCGAATCCACCAGAGCGCGCCACTCGTTCCTCCTTTTTGCTTTTTGGCGCCAACTGGAAACACCAAGTGAAGCCAGGTCACTTTGCACTTGGTCTTTCCACCGGAGTGGAGGTCGTCCTCTTCCGCGGCTTCCTCCAGCGGGTACTGCATCGAATACTTTCAGAGCTGGAGTGTTTTCTTCCATCCGTACAACATGACCTAGCCAGCGTAGCCGCTGTCTTTTTATTCGCTGAACTATGTCAATGTCGTTGTATAAATCGTACAGCTCATCGTTCCATCGTCTGCGGTATTCGCCGTTGCCAATGTTCAGAAGACCATAAATTTTACGCAAAACCTTTCTCTCGAAAACCCCAAGAGTCGTCTCATCAGATGTTGTCATCGTCCACACTTCAGCGCCATACATCAGGACAGGAATAATGAGCGACTTATAGAGTTTGATTTTGGTTCGTCGAGAGAGGACTTTACTTTTCAATTGCCTACTCAGTCCAAAGTAGCACCTGTTGGCAAGAGTTATTCTGCGCTGGATTTCGAGGCTGACATTGTTCGTGTTGTTAATGCTGGTTCCCAGATAAACGAAATTATCTACAACTTCAAAGTTATGACTGTCAACAGTGACGTGGGAGCCAAGACGCGAGTGCGCTGACTGTTTGTTTGATGACAGGAGATATTTCGTTTTGTCCTCATTCACCACCAGACCCATACGCTTCGCTTCTTTATCTAGTCTGGAAAACGCAGAACAAACGGCGCAGTTGTTGCTTCCGATGATATCAATATCATCGGCATACGCCAGGAGCTGTACACTCTTGTAGAAGATTGTACCTTCTCTATTTAGCTCAGCAGCTCGTATTATTTTTTCCAGCAACAGATTGAAGAAGTCGCACGATAGTGAGTCACCCTGTCTGAAGCCTCGTTTTGTATCGAACGGCTCGGAGAGGTCCTTCCCGTCAGCTTACATAGCCGTATTAGTTTTGCAGGGATACCAAATTCAGACATCGCGGCATAAAGGCAGCTCCTTTTCGAGCTGTCGAAAGCAGCTTTAAAATCGATAAAAAGATGGTGAGTATCGATTCTTCTCTCTCGGGTCTTTTCCAAGATTTGGCGCATGGTGAATATCTGGTCCATTGTAGATTTTCCAGGTCTAAAGCCACACTGATAAGGTCCAATCAGTTCGTTGACGGTGGGCTTTAGTCTTTCACACAATACGCTCGACAAAACCTTATATGCGATATTGAGGAGACTTATACCACGGTAGTTGGCGCAGATTGTGGGGTCTCCCTTCTTATGGATTGGGCAGAGCACACTAAGATTCCAATCGTCAGGCATGCTTTCTTCCGACCATACTCTACAAAGACCTCTTTACCTTATCAGTTCTTCGCCGCCGTATTTGAATAGCTCGGCAGGTAATCCATCGGCCCCCGCCGCTTTGTTGTTCTTCAAGCGGGTAATTGCTATTCGAATTTCTTCATGGTCGGGTAATGGAACACCTAATGGATTTACCTTCATATATTTGCAAAATAGAAATAAGTTATCTAGTTCCATCTCCAATCATATAGACGATCTTACCATCTATGAAGAACTCTTTAAAAACTCTATAAATGCTTTCAGATAAGTTGAAGGACAATGTTCGGTATAAAGGAATTCGAACATTGTTAAACCAAACCGATTCAGACAAGAGGCAAGACAAAGCTGTGAAAATATCAGATATACTAACTGATATATACGGAATGAAATTAACTCCTAGACGTGTGTAGAAGAAAGTCGATATATGTATGTTCGAAGATAACCTCACAGCGAACCGACAAGTTTTAACTGTTTAATCGGCGAAAACTATATTTACATAGGACGCTCAAAATAATCATAGGAGAATTAGTATAGTATTTTCAAGAATAATATTATTCATGCCAACGGGTATTCCAAGAGATATACTGCCCAAAAATGACTCTGGAGTAGAAATTGCTATGATAAACTTAAAAGGGAGCAGATCTTTTAAGGATCTATAGACTGATATCGTGAAGAGCTCAAGGAGCTTTGCCCATGGGAATCGTACCTTGATGAAAATTGTCTTCCGATCGATTCATAAGGAGAAGTAGAAACTGTATGCCAACCATTAGCTTGGAGTTTATACTGCATTCAAAAATATAAGCCCTATATTCAGGGCATCATATGAGGTCATATCTATGTATGTCAGTATTTCGTATTATCAGCTGATTTATGTCGCCCTGGTGTTGGTATAGTAAATATGTGAGGGCAAACCAGTCACAGTGGATATGTGGATCAACATGCACATTTGGATGGCAAGCACTGCTGGCGTTGAACATTGCCTTGATGCCATCATTTGGTCAATGCAAACGCAAAGCAGAGCAAACTGCTGTCATATACTCGTCGGTATTTTATAGACAATAAATATTTTATGAGGACAAATATGAATGTATAAGTAAATAACTGAGTAGTCATGTCTCCACATACCAATGCAGTTTTCAATGTCATTGCAAAATGATTACGGAAATAAAGCATCCTGGCATCACAAACACGCCAGTCATGCAGTAATATTATCCACTCAGCCGATCTAAGTCCTCCTTTCTGACACACAGACAGATCGGCGTTTTTTATTTAAAATGGCATTTGTGTAATATAAAACGGATTCCTTTAGTAAAAGCATTTCTTTGTTTGTTCGACTATTTGATTACACACATACAGGCATAAATATAGCTATAAATGAGTGAATGTTAATGAATGCATCCAACATATGCATTCAAACGTTTTTTTTGCACACCCGCTTTACCGCTTTAAAACACTTCTAATACACACACACACACACGCACACACAACAAACTCACTTAACCAGCCATTTGTATGGTCATAACGGTTGTTTGGGTGCCACGACATGACATTGATGACCACAGCTTAATGCCAGCGAATGAGGCTGTGAATTCCTGTCCTGTGACCGCCTATTCAGTCACCATAAGCTTCATTTAGCTGCATGAGTATGCACACATACCCAAATGCTCGGCATTTCAGCTGCCATAGGAGACGCTCATATTAAAGGGTACTATCATACACATGCCTATATAGGTATGACTAAGTAGTCGCATCAGAATTAGTTGAGGCTTAGTTATGCTCTAGCGCGGTATTTAGCGACAAACGCATCAATTGACAAAGAATTTTTAGCATTTTATTAATGCGGTGTGTGGTGGAAAGAGGACAAATGAAGGGATTATGAAGCCGACGAGTGTGCAGACTTTCGTTGTATATCTCCACCATTATGCCAGTGTTGGAGTTTTTTTCTAACCTTCGTTTTACTTTATTTTATAATGTGTTCCTTTATCTGTTAAAGCAGTCGAAGGATAATCTCTGGCTTTCAAGTTGGATGATCTGTTCACATTAATCTAATAAGCCGAAACCCGATTCAGGTTTAATGCTAAAGCTTGTTAGAATCGAAATAATAATCGTCTACGTTTTTTTCTTTTGTTCTCTCTCTATGTATTTCTCACGCTATCTGTTTGTCTCTCGCTCTACTTTTTACCTCTTTCTCACGCTCAATGTGTATCTCTCTCTTTTTCCCCAAAATGACGAGGCTTACTGCTATCCAATAGGTGAAACCTTTTTTCGATCGCTGGTAAATCAAAAATAATGTAAAAACAAGTAAGGAAGGGCTAAGTTCGGGTGTAACCGAACATTTTATACTCTCACAATTTATTTATTTAACTTTATTTATATTATATAATACACAATTTGACCCACATATTAGTCATATATATTGTATAAAGTCCATTGAAAGTTGGAAACCATAATATTAGGTTAGAAGCACTGAGGTCCTCGTGTTCGATATATTGGGCCTTAAAAACCTATGGTCCGATTTCGGCGATTTTTAGAATGGGGCTGCCACACGATAAACATAGTATTTGTTCAAAGTTCTGTACCGATATCTTCACTAGTGCTTACTTTATATATTGTAATGTAAACGATTCAGATCGTCTTCAAAGTTCTGGTATATAGGAAGTAGGCGTGGTTGTGAAGCGATTTGGCCTATTTTCACAACATATGATTGGGATGTAAGAAACTATTATAAACCAAGTTTCATTGAAATCGGTAGAATAGTTCCTGAGATATGGTTTTTGACCCATAAGTGGGCGACGCCACGCCCATTTTTCATTTTGTAAAAAAATCTGAGTACAGCTTCCATCTGCCATTTCTTATGTGAAATTTAGTGTTTCTGACGTTTTTCGTTAGTGAATTAACCCACTTTTAGTAATTTTCAACCTAACTTTTGTATGGGAGGTGGGCGTGGTTATTATCCGATTTCTTTCATTTTTGGACTGTATAAGGAAGTGGCTAAAAAAACGACTGCAGAAAGTTTGGTTTATATAGCTTTATTGGTTTGGGAGATATGTACAAAAAACTTTGTAGGGGGCGGAGCCACACCCACTTCCCCAAAAAAATTACATCCATATGTGCCCCTCCCTAATGCGATCCAACGTTCCAAATTTTATGTTATGGCTTAGTTATGACACTGTATATGTTTTCGGTTTTCGCCATTTTGTGGGCGTGGCAGTGGACCGATTTTGCCCATTTTCGAAAGCAACCTTCTTAGGGTGCCAAGGAATATGTGTTCCAAGTTTCATTAAGATATCTTATTTTTTACTCAAGTTATCACTTGCACGGACAGACGGACGGACAGACATCCGGATTTCAACTCCACTCGCCATCCTGATCAATTATATATACATATATAACCCCATATCTAACTCTTTAATTTCTTGATGACACAAACAACCGTTATGGGAACAAAATTATAATACTCTGTGCAACATGTTGCGAGAGTATAATTATCAAATAGGGTTAGATTTCTATGAGAAGTTTCTTAAGGGGTCATCACACTTCCTCCACGATTCCGGCTGATTGGCTTATCGGAAACAAAAATTCTCCGACTGATTGGCTTAACAAAAAAAATAGCGGCGTTTTAATCTGTACACTTAAATTTCAAGTCATTCCGGCAAGTCGTTTTTGAGACACGATGGAGGAAATTTTGAAAAACACAGTTTTGAGAAAAACGCGTTCAATGTTTCCAGCTGCCAACTAAGTACTTCAAACAGCTCCTTCTTCTACTTTTTGTATCTTTAAAACGATTTCGTATTTCTAAAAATCATTTCATAATAAATTTTTTTTGAACCCATCTGTTCCCATTTGTTCAATAGAGTGTTATGGAGGCTCACATTTTATATTTTTTCTGAGAAGTGTTGCCATTTAAAAAACAAAAATATTCAAATAATTTGAAAATTTAAATTTAATATTGCAATATGTACATCAAATTAAAAGGTTTTAAGAAAGATTGAATTGTTGAAGAGATTATTATAAAAAGGGTTGCCATCTGGTTGAAATTATTGAATAAATTACATCGATTTTTTATTATTGGTATAACATGAAATGTATTTGATAAAAAATATAGCATACAATTTCTACACAATACGCATCAAAATTTGAAAAAATTATATTCACGAAAATGTCCCGTATTTTAATGTTTAAGATACACACAAGGAAATTTCACTTATGTCCCGAGCACACACAATTATTATATTTATTTAATTTTTTTTTTTCTAAATTATTTATCTAAGATTTTCTATGAATCAACTATGTTTATGCATTTACTCACCTCAATACGCCAAATTTCCACACCGGGCTTCTGACCTGCATTAACAAAAGCTTTATTTATGACCGGCTCCATTGTTGTTTTTGTTTATGCACACTACTGTAAAAACTGTTCAGCAAAATCAACAGCTGACGGCTGTTTTGTTCAGTTTACTTTTTTCCAACGCTCTCCAATAGCTTAGCAAGTGACTGTCAAGGCTAAAGCGAAACGCGTAAAATATATTTCTGAAAAAAAAAATTAAAAAAAATATTAAAAAAATAATTAATAAAAAATATAATTAAATAAATAATTGGCGAAAAACGAAACGCTTGAAATATTAAAGTTAATTATCGGGAAATTTTCGGAATTTAATGTATGTGTGTGTGTGTGTGAGTAGGCTCATTAAAATTTAATTTAATTGCCTTTAAACAAATAAATGGTTCAGCGTCTGACCGGCACTTTTTATCGGCACTTTAAATGAACGCGTCAACGACAACGACTGGCAGCTGCCACTATTAACCAACTGAAATGCCCAGCTGTATGTGTGAGCGTGCGTGTGCGTGTGAGCTTTCATGAAAGTGAAATTTTGACATTTATCGATTTTCCTCATGATATGAGAGACGCACGCACACGCCTCGATGAAATCATCAGCTGCCACCGCCGCTAGCTCATAAATGTATGTACATATGTTATGTGGGAATATGAGGCGTCTATAGTATTCACACAACGACCGGCATTTCACATATTTTTTATGATTTTTTTTTTTTTGTTGGATTTTCGCTAAATAGTGCCAAACTATGCCGCGAGAATTTTCGCATATCAGATGCCAATGGCTAGATGATGGGAAAGGCATGTGGGGAGCAGCTTGCAGATACTTTGCATATCTGTATATATTAGTTTCTCTGTATATATTTTAGAGTCTGTTCGGTGTTTTTATTTATTTCGTACGATTCTTAAATATTTTTAGAACCAAATGCGAGTTTATTTATTTTATATTTCTAAACTAAAAATTCATTGACCTATATTTTTATTTCAAGTTTTTAGGGAGTCTATAGAGAATGGTTATTATTCTATAACCGCGTAAGGGGTGTCTACGCCAGTCAAGAAGAAGAAGTTTATTATCATTCGATAGGACATTCATTGACATTTATTTTCTTTTAAGATTATCTCTTTCAAATGTTGGACCGTCTCAAATGGTCCATCTGTTCAGTCCAACATTCAATTACTCGTTCGAGCATTTCGACTGGTAATTGGCGAATGACACGCATGATGTTTTGCTTCAAAACCTGAATCGTAGCGGGATTCTCCGCTTTTAGACTTTAGACTTTACATATCTCCACAGGAAAAAGTTAAATGGAGTGATATCACACGATCCAGTGTGGCCAGTGGACCGGCCCAAAACGTGAACTTATCTGCTCACCGAAGTGTTCTCTCAGTAAAACCATAGACTGATGCGATGTGTGAAAAGTGGCGTCGTCTTGCTGAAACCAAATATCGCCGAGATCGCAGGCTTCAAGTTCAGGCATCAAATAATCCGTTATCATGGCGCGATAAGAGTCCGAGTTGTTGCGAACGGCGCCAAATCGACTCTCAACGGTCTTCGAGTACACTCTCAGCTACGGCTGCTATATTTTCTATATTCCGTGCTGTCTGTGGTCTATTCATGGTAGAATATTATACAATAATGAATGTAGGGTCTCAAGATGGGTGATGGTGTTGTGAATAGTACGCTCGGTAGGCCGTTTATGTTAACCATAAGTTGAGCGAAGCGTTCAAGCGTAAAAAATTATTTTCAAAATATGCAAGTTTACTTTTGGGCTAATTGCGGAAATAAAGGAAAAAATATTTTTCAGCACAAAACATAAAATTTCTGTTGACAGTTCATCACAATTGCATTACGTGCCTGTCAGCTCGTGTGTCTTCTCGATATTTCTTTTGAATTCTAGGGAGCCAACAGTTTACACCATATGTTTTCAATTTTATGCTTCAAAGTTTTTCACTATTTTTTTCAGCTAAAAATAAGATCTGTTATTGTTTCTCCTGCGCCTTTGTCAATAACTTGATTTTTTCCTCAAGATCCCGCATTTCATAAACACCTATAGCGTGCATATTTATGTACTTGTAGCGCTGGTCAACATGTGTGTCGGTGAAAATTTAATGAGCTGTTGGCTTGTGGCGCTCGCATAAACAAAATACGCCGATTCACTATGCACAAGCTGGAAAACCTGGTGCTCAAAATAGATTTCAAATGTCTTGTGTTCAACTGTTTGTTTGTTTATTTCTTTGAAAAAAATATTTTCTTTTTTGCTCAAGTTTTAATTTAATTGTGTAGAATCCCGCGTAGATATAGACAATAACATACTTATGTATGTATAAATTTATTGTATTTACTGCATTAATTAAGCTGCGTGGGTTAGTTAATTATGTGCATACGTTTATAAACAATTCACAAAACTTTTAATTTAGTTTTCAAATTCAAGTAAATGAAGAAAAATCTTAGGGGCAGGCCCGACACAACGTTGAATATCTTAAATTTTCATAATTTTATGATTTTATATCAGCAAAAAACGTGACATGTCTCACATTTATTTATTTCATATTTTTATATTTATTTATTAGGACTAGCTTTATTTCAATATTACTTTTCGAACTTTTTAAAAAATATTTTGTTATAAAAATAATGTTAAATATTTTCGATTCGCTTATTCTCAGTTTCGATTTATGAGCTCTACTCTCTTGTGCAGTAAAGTATATGTAAAGACCACTACAAAGTTATTAAGTAGAATTCAGTGCAAGTGAGTAAGTGGGTATTTCTTTAAACCCACATAACCACATTTTATTCAATAACTATTCGGTTATACCAGTTTATATGAGTTATACCAGTTGTTTGTACGATTCGACATTCTGCGAATATATGCCATATTGTCTTGTCAGTTTAATTTGAAGTTTAACTCATATTTTTATACTCTCGCAACATGTTGCACAGAGTATAATATTTTTGTTCACATAACGGTTGTTTGTGTCACCAAGAAATAAAAGAGCTAGATATGGGGTTATATATATATAAATGATCAGGATGACGAGTGGACTTGAAATCAGGATGTCTGTCCGTCCGTCTGTCCGTGCAAGCGATAACTTGAGTAAAAATTAAGATATCTTAATGAAACTTGGAACACATGTCCCTTGGCACCCTGAGGAGGTTGCTTTCGTTGCAAAATCGGTCCACTACCACGCCCACAAAATGGCGGAAACTGAAAAATTATACAGTGTCATAACTAAGCCATAAATAAAGTTATTAAAATAAAATTTGGAACAGAGGATCACATTAGGGAGGAACATATTTGGATGTAATGTTTTTGAAGAAGTGGGCGTGGCCTCGTCCTCAAATAGGTTTTTTGTATATATCTCGCAAATCAATAAAGCTATATAAACCAAACTTTCTGCAGTCGTTTATTTTAGCCACTTTTTAATGCAGTCCAAAAATGACAATAAATCGGATAATAACCACGCCCACCTCCCATACAAAGGTTAGGTTGAAAATTACTAAAAGTGGGTTATCCGCTACGGAAAAACGTCGGAAACACTAATTTCACATAAACAATGGCAAATAGAAGCTGCACTCAGATTTTTTTACAAAATGGAAAATGGGCGTGGCATCGCCCACTTATGGGTCAAAAACCATACCATAGGACCTACCATAGGAACTACTCGACCGATTTCAATGAAACTTGGTTTGTAATAGTTTCCCTACATCCCAATGATATGTTGTGAAAATAGGCCAAATCGGTTCACAACCACGCCTACTTCCTATATACCAGAACTTTGAAGACGATCTGAATTGTTTACTTTACAATATATAAAGTAAGCACTAGTGAAGATATCGGTGCAGAACTTTGCACAAATACTACGTTTACATTGGGGCAGCCCCATTCTAAAAATCGCCGAAATCGGACCATAGGTTTTTAAGACCCCAAATATCGAACATAAGGACCTCGGTGCTTCTAACCTAATATTAGGGTTTCCAACTTTCAATGGACTTAATACAATATATATGACGAATATGTGGGTCAAATTGTATTATATAATATAAATAAAGTTAAATAAATAAATTGCGAGAGTATAAAATGTTCGGTTACACCCGAACATAGCCCTTCCTTACTTGTTACATATAGTATATTGTATACCAACAACGCACTTCATTTTTCACCAACATTCACTTTACTTTCTACTATACTGTGAATTTTATTTTACTCAATTCTATTGAATTTTAAGTTTTCCAACATTTTCCAGTGCTTAATAAAGATAAATCAACTTAATATATTTCAATAAACAATAATGAAAATACATAAACCTGAACTTGCCGCATTAGCGCCTAAAATGGATAGAACTAGTGAACTGAATGAATTCAATTCCCAAAATGGTATCAAAGCTTGACAATATATATGTATAATACAATTATAGAAACAACATTTTGAGTTCACTAGAAGTGCATTCCATGGTATGTACAATATTATATACCAAATGAACACAAAACAAAAATAGTTACATTTTTATTTCAATCGAAAAAAATATCACGACAAGAAGAAGAAGAATCAGTCAGTTAATGGAGGATCACATCTGGTCAAATTGGTAATTAATATTTATGAAATGTAAGTAGTTCATTTAATTGCTGCAAATTGAATAAAAAACACTAAAATCATAGAAATTCGACCTTAACATGGTCATCATACATTCCAAAATGTTTTTTTTTAATATATAAAGTGCTATTTAATGGTTTGAAATTGCACGAATGGCTTCTAGCTCTTTAATGCGAAAAATACAAAAAATATTTTCACTTTAAATTTTTGTATTTTAATTCCTAAATTTGAAGAATTAAGATACCCAGTGGGACTACAATTTCTTTCAATCAATCCTACATTCCAATCTTAGAACTCAGCAGTAAATTGGCAGATATTTGTATATGTTCATTTTCAAAAATATTTTTTTCAAATCCACTGGATTATTTCGACAAACATGCGGCAATATACTGCAAAAAATACTTTCGAACAAACGAAAGCAAACAAATTCAACAATTTTATGAGCACTTAACAACTGCGGAAACGATTGAGATCATAAAATTAGCACAAAATTCGCAAAAGATGGCATTTTCGCGGAAAATTCGGGGAACAACTTGCGTAGTTGTCTAATCCATAATGCACAAGACATACTTATATACATACATATATTTACTTTATATTTTCTGTATGTATATATATATATATATGTATATGAAATGTCAGATAATTTGATTGAATGGCAAATTACATTCTATTTGCAAAAAAAAATATGTTTATTATGGATATGTGTATGAAATACTAAACGAGAGTTGTCTTATCACTTCTAATAAGGTGAGTAATTAGATTATTTCATAAATATAAACCTATATGTATTTATACACCTTTATCTATAAGTGATAGGTGTGTACATCCCGATATTATTTGGTGAGGGCGCAAGCACTGACGTTCAAGTTTATTCAACTACAGCGAAGTTATCTTGATTACCTATTTGCTATGGGTAGGTTAATATGAGGATGAGCGCATGGTATGATTAGAACTTGAATAGTGTACTAATAAAATCTAACGATAAAACTAATAATTCACATAAATATAATGTTAGTTTAAGGAAGATTCAAATTTCGGTAAGCTTTCACTTCAACCATGACCATTTATAAAATAAATATTAGATATAAAAGTTTAAAGAATGGTCGAAAGCTTAGAAGCTGTTTTTTAAGGTTAAAAGTTTGAAATATTAAGGTTAGGTTTAAGTCCTGTTTTTATCGTTTTTTTTTCTAATTTTTTTCTACGATCAGTAAGTAGATAGATCCTTAAGTTTATTAACATATATTTCGTCAGTATAAATATAAATTTTAAGCTAAGAATATTGTGTAGAACATGAGTTACAACGTTCTGAATACCCCGGCCTCGAAAAATGGGCTCTCACTTGCTTACAAAATTGAAAAATCGAAATTTGGAGAAATATAGTGCGTGCTGAGTAAACAAGTTATTCGATGAAACCGTTTTTGAGATACGATGGATGAAAGTTTGAAAAACGCGTTCAAAATTTGCCAACTCAGCCTTTCGAACTGCACCTTTTTCTAACTTCTGTATCTTTAAAATGACTTTGACTTTTTAAAAAACACCTCACTATCGTATTTTAGACATCTTAAGAAAGAAATTTATGATAAAAAAAATAAATAAATTTTTAAACTATTTGAATGGGTTTCCAATTCATCAATCTTAAGGGCGAGTTAGTCTAACATTTTAACCAACTCGATGATGTGTGGGAAAATTTACTCAAGAAATACAAGCATTTTAGTGACAAATTTGTTTTATGGTGAATTTAATGATTTGGTCTTAAGTGATCATTTCTTTTGACATTGATCCTTCACATAGCTTTAACGAACTATTACAAACTTTTAATAAGTTTTTGTTTCCTCTAGTATTTGATCAAACTTTACAGAAAGACTCTGTTGTTGTTGTTGTAACGATTATCTATCCCTACCGGAACGTAAAGCATAAATCTAGTTGTCGTCGAGGTCATCTAACGAGAGGCCCAAGAAACATGCTGTTTCGACGGTGTCGGACCAAAGGGAAAGAGGTGTTAGATGAGAAGGGTTCGTTTTCGACAATCTAACCCTGTTATGATCGGTGAGCACTAAGTCTAGTTGTATAGAAGGACTCTAGTACATATCACTAAGCGAGAAAAGAGATTACAAAATGTAAGTATGTTTTTTGACCAGACGTTACTGATTATGATTACCAAAAAACTTAAAATAATATATGTATTTCTTATTATGAAATGCAGGGATTGAGTACATCAAAATCAATATAAAAAAGATAATAGATGTGGCACGGCCCACATTTGTATAAAATCTCATATTCCAGCAATTCAACTACTTGATAAATCACAATTTTAATTTTCATATGTAATATTTTAAGCCACCTCGATTATGAAAAGATAAGCTTTGGTAATTGAAAACATTCTTGAACCAACACTCCTGTTGCCACGATAACTACGATACCTTTCAGATTCTTCTACTATAAAATAAAATTGCAGATTTTATTATCTTCAAAATATTCCCTTCTCAGAAATAATAAACATGAGTAAAACTATAAACTCTAACCACATATGTATACTATATATACAGATATGCTACGATAAATAAAACACACGGTGACTCAGTTTGGATAATTAGTGACTGACTTTGAAGGCCTAATACGGGTTAACATGCAAAAAAAAAAACAAATAAGCAAGCAAGATATACCCATATAAATACGATTGTTTAAAGAGTGAGAGGCAGTTAGTGACGTGTACGACACGCTCAGCTCAAACACCGGCCTGAATTGCGCGTCTTATTTGCTTTAAACTTTGTTGCTGCTTTTTATTATTTCCAAATAAAAATGACTCGAGCATAACTTGTCGGGCAATTTGTATGCCAGCAATGCATTGACACTTAAAAAATACAAGCTTTTATCAACAACTCTTTGGGAACTCCGACAACGCGAATTGTCAATCTTATCTTTAAAATTATTTATTTTTTCTTCAATGTTTATTGTATTTACCTTATTACAGCACTACAGAGTTACTGCTGGCGTCGAACACTAAACTAGTTTAAGTATTTTCTTGCAAGTTCAAGTTCAAAGTAATTTTCAAGTTGAAAAATATTTTTTTTAACAAAAGTCACGCTTTTTACTAAACAATTGAGTAATAATATTTATCAAACACTTCACAAATTTGACTGTTCACTGCGAAAGCGCACCGAAAACTGCCACAAATGCCGGTGATCGAGTTCCCAATTAGCTGCCGAAAAACGTCAAGCTCAGCGAGTGCTCTCGCGCTCATCCAGAACAGCGCATTTCAATTGTTTTCTGCTTCTCAGGTTTTTTATTGCTCGTTCAACTTGTTTCTTTATTTACTTGTAATTTATATTTTGTTTACTTGTTGCTGTTTTTTCGGCGCTTGTTTTATCTTTTGAAGTTCTTGCTTGCGCTCTCGCGGTAATAAATTTCCGTTGGCTTTTTGCGAGCACCGCACGGCGATGAGTCAACTCTCGTGCGCCAGCAGCTCGTATGCAATGGGCGCGCATCTCGTGGTGATCGCTCTCTGTTTGTTTCTTGAATCATTTTATTTTTCTTTTTTTTAATTTACTAGTTTCCATATTCACGTGCACTATAGGATTAGACAGTGATTGGTTCTGTAGATCTCCGCTGTTCTAGATAATTGTTTGTAAACTTTTCTATTAGTCAGTTGGAGAAATTTAGTAGCGTTGCTCATAAGATCTATGACTGTCCGAAGGAGCACTTAGATTTACTTATAACTTGTGAAATCTATTTCTATAAACAAACAAAAGACCATATTATAAAAAATAGGAATAAATATGTTTACCGAAATTGTTGAGGGAAATTTAGGAAGAAGGGGTCGCACCCTAACTTGTGGTATGTCTAATATTTTTCTTGTCTTCATTGTAGATATCAATCTAAAGGTAGCGTTATTTGCATTACGTGCGTAAGAGATTAGGCGTATAGAAAGGACCAAGCCTATGGAACTTCAAATTAATCCATCCCTTAGAATGAGACATTGTTAACGTTTTTTTTTATTATTTAAAAGGTGTGATGGTAATATTTTATACATATGTATATATATATTAGACTGAATATAAATGATGATCTGGAAAATATTTACTGTAGGATTATAATAACAAATATAATGGACTTTATGAGGAGCCTTAGGGAAATCTTCACTTGTCTTTTAAATTCCATCTCGGCAATTTAACCATATGTATACTCAAATCCAAAATTATAAAAAAACGTGGCCATTGTGAATAAACAGATTGGAACTTATGAGTGTAGCTTTAGACCTAACAAATCCACCATAGACCAGATATTTACAATACGTCAAATCCTGGAAAATACCCTCGACAAAAAGAGGCATATCATATTTTTGTCGACTTCAAAGCCGCTTTCGATAGCACTGACAGGACTAGAGTGACCCTTGTGCAACTTCGTTCTGGATACTGTAGCAGACTAAACTGCTACCTATCCAGACTAGACCCATGCAAAGAGTCCCCGCATGACTCTAACCACCTCTTTGCATGCCCCCTTAACCCTACTTACCTAACACTCCTTTCCCTTTGGTCCGACCCCATCGAAACAGCTCGTTTCCTGGGCCTCCCGATAGATGAATTCAATGATAATTAGGCTAGGCTTGTCGTTTCAGGCAGGCCTGAGTAACCGCTACAACAACAACATAGCACTGACAGGAGCTGTAAATTCGACACAATGTCAACATTTGGTAGGTTCAGGATGATGGCAATGTATATTCTAAAAGTACAATGCTACTGAGTTATGCGGATAACATTGATTACATTGATAACATTAATATCATCATATCAGCTTTACCAACAGAGCCGTCAGCACAGTCTAAAAAGATAAGCCAAAGAATTTGGTCTGGTAGTGAACGAGGTCATGACAAAGTACATGCAGGCCACACATAAAGATGCCTCGTCTCGTCTTAGGAACTACGTCACTGTTGGCAGCTACACATTTGAAAAAGTTATGGACTTTGTTTATCTCGCCACCAGCATAAATGCCATCAACAATCTAAGCCTGGAGCTCGAGCACAGAATAACTTTTGCAAACAGGTGGTTACTTTGGGATGCCGATCCCTCTCTCGACGAAAAAAAATTACGTTCTATAAGTCTCTAATAATTCCCGTTCTATTATACGGCGCAGAAACATGCACGATGACAACCCAAGATGAGAAGGTACGTAGGGCATTCCAGAGAACCATACTGAAGAAGATGTAACCATTAATTATATGCTCCAGTGAAAAGATCCTTCGATTCGAGTTCCTTGGGCAATGGTAGCAAGGGACCTGACTGCACTTGAGATGTACAACTGGCATAACTTTCAAGGGTTGTAGTGCCAAAAAAGAAGAAGTTTTTTAGAGTCCCATTCTGTCATAAGATCAATAAAAAACTAAGGTAGGATCTCTACCTCTGGCCAATAAATCAGTCAGTTCTACGTAACAGCAACGGACCGGATTCTTATCCGGCCAAGGACTGCCAAATCGGCAGTAAACTTCGGAATAATTTTTGCCGCTACAACAAAAACCAATAGTTCAGATTAAATTGTAGGACCAGAATTAATCGAGTTCAAGGATTTCAGAAATCTTCTCCCCATCAATGAGTTTCGGTATTCATAAATCCGTTTGAATATCGATATTTTAACTTCACCTTACCTTCAACAAAAAAGACAAACTACCCAGAATGTCTGCCGACAGCACTTAATACTTTTAAGTTAACCGCCGTAATAAGCGCTTCCCTAATCAAGCACATCAACATCATCATCACATCAAAGCGCCAGTTGAACGCCCTTCTAATCACATCATTTGCACCAATTACTCACCAACGCTCACCAATGCAACGCAACAGCGCCGATCAAAGCAACGTTTATACCATTTACAACGTCTTCTCTAATATGCATACGCTCGTTGTTGGCGTAATTTCACCTAATATTCAATGGTAGTTTAATCGCATTCCCTTGCGTTTGCTGCATTAGCGCCTAATTTTAGGCTATACCATTTAGTATACATTGCAGCATACACATAAGCAACTCTGCAGGTGCGCCAGTGTGTCAGTGTGTGTGTGAGCGCTCATGAGCAGGCGACGCTCTTCACGAGTGAGTATAATAATTCAATTAATGAAATTGGTTGATAAATTTACGTTAGCGCGCATAATGGCGTTGCAATGCAGGTAAAGTGGTTGCGCTTAACTAGCGCAGCTGGTTGATTGCGAGTCATGAATATATACGGACATAAGTATATATTATATATGTATATATTTGAGCTGTATGTTGGTGGACTCAGAAAGTTATTGGCTAGTTTTTGGAGGCATTTGTTGAGTTTGTCATTATTGTTTATAATTCGTCATATAGTATAATATATGTATGTACATATGTATGTGTTTAAATATACATTTAAGTAGTCTTGTAGCAGTTCTTATCTCTTCACTGTAATCTAATATTGTTTTCGTAAAGTAAATAGATACTCAAATTCTTAACAGTATGCATAGATATACATTTATATACAAATATCTCGTCATCATATTCAATTTTGCGCGATTTTGTTTACTTCTTTGATAAAAAACATATGACCCTTCTCGAAAAAAAAATCGTAGAAAAGTAGCAAGCAAAGAAAAAAATCCTCTTTACTCCAACCACACCACCTTCAAATATCTCCCGAACCGAGAACCAACCGCTATTGAATATACACAGTTCACTTACTATATCGTGAGATATTTATTTTGCTACAACATATGGAATTGCTTACATTACATATGTATGTTTTACAGTATTATAGTTTTGTAATTAAAAATATTATTTACAAAATATAAAGAAGAACGAAAATGAGTACATTGAAAAACCAAAATTATTGCGTTTCTAGCGATACGTGCGTGTGTACGTATGCGTGTGTGTATATAATGTAAATAGAATTTATTTTTAAGCAAAATAAAAATAATAACATTTTATCGAGCCTTCTTCACAAACTTATATAATTACAAATTCTAACTTTTTGTATTACATTTCACCTAACGAAATGCCATTCCAATACCACATGTAATATGTATGTTTCGAACCAGTCAAAGATACCATCAATAGTTGCAAATTCTTGCAAATATTATATAAACTTTTCTACAAATTAAAAATATATATATATGTTTAAACACTTTTCAATAAGCATTAAAGAGACGTCTGAACTGTTCAATAAAACAGTTTAGCAGCTTATAAGCCATTAACACATTTACTCTTCATCATCGGTCAACTCCAGGAATTGTGTGCAAACATCGCGACTGCACTCGCCCTTATTGTTGAACAAGAATTTATAATAGTGACCGTCGGCGCAGATGGCTGTAATTAAAATGAAAAGGAAATAATGTCAATTATTTTATTGAAATACAATTATAATTGTATGAGTACGCACCTATAACAGAGTTCGAATCCGAGCCGAATGCGCAGATGCATGCTGGTCCTTGCGGTATGGAGAATTTAACAAAGCTCCATTGGCTTGAAAAATATTTTGGTATCATAGGAAATGCTGCTTCTTTCTGTTTGGTATCATCTAAATTGAAAACATGTATGGTGCCATGATCCGAAGACACCACGAGCATAGTCGATTGATGATTAAAGTTGATGCAGTAAATATTGGCCTGTAGGTAGTTAAAGAAAATTTGCATATATATACACACATGTCTCAATACAAAATGGCTGCTTCCCACTAAAACTTACATGATTGCTACCGCGCCGCAGCTCACAGAGTTTCTTGCCATTTTCTGTATCGAAAATGCGTATTAAAGTGCCTTTCTCGCTAGCAGTGGCCAAGCGTGTGCCTTGCAAATTTAATGCAATGCAACTAATGGACGCTTCATGCGCGACAACTTCCAGCGGTGCGCGCTCTGTATTTGCCAAGTCCACTATCTGCACATGGCCAGTGCGTCGCCCTGGAAAGGCAAGCAAACTTTTGTTGCTATGTGGGCACAACACACATAAACCATTGGGATTCGCACTTGTCTCAAAGACATGCAGTTGCTGTGGTTGTTGTGTGAAAGTAAACACTTTTATCACACCCTCTAATACTACAACAATACGATCGCGTCGCAAGCGCACTGCTTTGACGGGCTGATTAAAATCTATAGAAATTGCTGGTGATTTTTTCAAATCATCCCAAACGATTACTTTGTTTGGTGGATACAGTGGCCTGATGCCGCCGCCAACAAGTGCCAAATAATTACAACGGAAAAGCATTTCAACGTGGCATAGTCCGCCTTCAGGGAAATATTGACGCTCTTTTTCTTTCAATGGATCGCAATTGTAAACACGAAAACCAGTGTCCGTTGCGCAAGCGAAACATCCTGAAATACACAAAAATATATTGAAAATAAAACAGATTTTCTTGCAAGAAGTATATGAACGTTTATATCCACCTTGATCTTGATTAAATCCGACATATAACAATCCATTTCCGTATGGATTTATCTCCACTAAATTCATCGTGTGTGATGTTGGTTCTTATTTTTACTTTTTGCGTGTTTGAGTCACTGATAATATTTTAGGCACACAATGCTTTTGTTTGATTTAAGCACTTCACTTTGACTTTATTTATTTACGTTAGTATTTCTAAAATATTTTCCACAGATAGTTATTTAAGCACTGTCCAAAAGATAATGAAATATTTTCTTTTCACAGAAAAAAATTGTTTTTCATGTCTTTCCTTTTGTCTTCATCGGAAATCTTTAGCAGGTGTGGCATTGCCAGAGCAAAGAAGTTATCGATCAGCTGAGCACACCTAGCCCAAGAAAAAAAAGTAATCGATACATTTTTCGTAATTTATTTCCCATATAAAAACAAGACATTTGACCGAATTATAATAAAATCAATATTAAATAATCCAAATTTTTAAGTAATAAAATAGTAAATTATTACTTACTTATTTATAATTGGAAGTACTAATAGCAATAAATGTGAGTCCCAATAATTACCGAAAACTGCCGATAAGAAATATGGTACGGTACAGAATGGCCACATTGATGAGCGACAGATTCAATTGGTAGCACTGGCTACATTGGTAAAATTACAACTCTGAATTTTTTCATTTTGGCTTGATGTGCTGTTGGCTTTTTCGGTTTAAATAATTTTGTTAATTGCTTCATTTTAAGTTAATAAAATGTAAATCCAATAACTTAAAAGCACCAGTGAAGTATTGCGAAAAGATTTTACCGATTTCGGTTCGAGTTAATTCATTTCTGTGCATTTTATTTGCGGCCTTCATACCAGAAACAACCTGTGAAACTTGTTTTTGTTGTTGTTGTGTTCGATAATTGAGAAGAAAAGTCTCGGTCGTGTTCTTGTATGAGGAGTGGCTGAATTTGTGAAGAAGTTAAAAAGTGACATAAACGTCAAAACAGCGGCTAAAAAGTGCTTAGAAAATTTGTGATTGGGTATTGGGGAAATCGCAGGCGAAGTCTAAAGAAGACAAAACTGATACCCACCAAAAAGCAGTAAGAACAGGATCAGTAGGTTTGTGCCAACGACGTACAAGTTTAACTTTAAAACACAGGCACAAACAATTGTGGGGCGGTGGCGGCGGCGCAGTTGTCGTATTTCAACCAACTACAAGTTGCTGCATCAACTCTGGCTTGACGTTAGCTTAAAGTAAGACAGAATTAGGATACGAACTGGGAAAATTTATAACAACGACGACGATACCGATTGGACATATAACAACAACGTTAATGAAGTAGATAAGACGCGTGTTGGTGAGAGGTGTCGAAAGTGGTTTGGCGAATGCTTGTGTTCATGTAAAATTTGCTAGCGGGAAATGTTGCGATTTTTAAGTCGTCGGAAGGTGCGTAGCAACTATGTGGAAAGCAGAGGAGGCGTTGCCGGTGGTCCAGGCGGAACTGGTGTCACAAATGCAAACAGTAGTAGCGGCACGCAAATTAAGGCACAGCGTATGCCAGTCAACAAAAATAAAATCGAATGTCGTGTAGTGCTTTTAGACAATACAGATCTCTCCATCGAACTATCAGTAAGTGCGAACACAAAGATAATGTAAATACCATTAATCTGGTATATAAAAGAATGAATGTGTAAATTGAAATAAGATAGCGCTAGAACAAAAAAAAAGAGAAAGTGCATAAACCTGTCATTTCATTAATTAAATTATGCGGTTGGTTGGTTGCACTAGTCAAGCGCATTACTTTTAAATTTACTGCCTGAGTTCAGGTGTTTAACTTGGGCAAAATTTAGTGTTCTTGATATTGTATAGCCATATGTAAACAGCTAGTTAGAGGCAAAAGAACCTTTCTGACTAATAAAAATGTGTTCAAATTTGTAATTTACCACAAAATTAAATAAATTATAAACTAAAACTTTAATTAGAAATTCGTTAACCTTTCAAACTCCGAAAGCTTATTCAATTAAGTTAACTGTGATGACGCAGCCTACTAAAGGCCTAATAAAGGCTGTAATACAATCTTAAAATATGTTTTTTTTTTTTTAATTTTTGTTGCTACCAATTTTGTATGAATGTCATGAAGTCAAGTGTAAAATTTATTAAATTGTAATTTTATTTTTAAAATATCTAATAATATTTTTTTTGTTTTGACGCTATAGAAAAAGGCACTCGGTTGCGTTTTATACGAACAAGTATTCTATGCATTAGACGTAATCGAAAAAGATTACTTCGGCTTGCAGTTTACCGATGCGAATCATGTTAAGCACTGGCTAGATCCTACAAAGCCTATAAAGAAGCAAGTGAAGAGTAAGTACAACTGCTCAAATTGCAAATAAACACAATAATTTATGAAAACAAATATTCTAGTCGGACCACCTTACACTTTTCGTATGAAAGTTAAGTTCTACTCATCGGAGCCGAACACATTACGCGAAGAGCTGACACGCTATCTATTCTTCCTACAATTGAAACAAGATCTACTAGAAGGACGCTTAGATTGTCCCGATGACAAAGCTGCTGAATTGTGTGCGCTCGCATTGCAATGTAGGTTCTCATAATAACCACGAAAACTGTTTCTAACTGTAATATATATATTTCTAGCTGAACTTGGTGATTACGATGACCAGGTACATACAGCGGCCACAGTTTCGGAGTTCCGCTTTGTACCGGAACAAACTGAGGATCTCGAAATTGCCATATTGGAAGAGTATAAAACATGTCGTGGTCTGACACCGGCGCAAGCAGAAACTGCCTACTTAAATAAAGCGAAATGGTTGGATATGTATGGCGTTGATATGCACACAGTCTTGGTAAATATTTTTTACATAAAATTATAAGGAAAATATTTATTTTATGCGCATTACAGGGTAAAGACGGTTGCGAGTATCATTTAGGTCTAACACCAACTGGTATTTTGGTTTTTGAACGTGATCAAAAAATCGGCTTATTCTTCTGGCCGAAAATAAGTAAATTGGATTTTAAAAAGAAGAAACTCACGCTAATCGTTATCGAAGATGATGATGAAGGACGCGAGCAAGAACACACTTTCGTCTTTCGTTTATACAATGAGAAAGCGTGCAAACATCTGTGGAAGTGCGCCGTAGAGCATCATACATTCTTCCGTTTGCGTGCGCCTGTCAAAGGACCATCCGCACGTCAAAACTTCTTCCGTATGGGCTCACGTTTCCGTTACTCTGGCCGCACCGAATTTCAAACCACACAGCAAAGTCGTGCACGGCGCACTGTGCAATTTGAGCGACGTCCGTCACAACGTTTCGCCAGTCGGCAATCGCATCTGCTACGTGATCGTCAGAAAGCTTCACAAGAAGCAGCTGCTTCTGCGGTAGCCGCGGTGAATGCACGTGCCGCAGCAGCCGCCGCTGCCGCAGTTGAACCGGCAAACACTACGCTCGACTCGCTGCTCACGAACACATCCGCAATTGAGCAACCGTCCATCGCAGCTACACCCTCGCCATCCATACAAACGGTAATTTACAATGCGAATGCGGACTTGTTAAATGACACGGCCACCTGCAGTGCGGCTGCTGGGCGTAGCAGCAGCAGTGGCGTGCGTCGTAATTCCATGCGCTCGGATTCGAGTGGCGAAGAGAGTGGCTACACTAAACTCGATTGTTTCAATAAGGAAGGCTTGGCAGTGAAGTGAGTTTTCATTGTTTTTTTGTTTTTGTGTAGTTACATTGCTTATATATATCTGTAGGCTTGATACTGATTCGATTGGCGCCACCAGTAGCGTATATCCGCCAACTACCACGAAGAATGCCGATGATACCAATCCGTTTAGAAATAATGCCTCCTCGCATCACGGTTCCTTTGGCAAAGCTTCCATTAGCTCGGGCTTCAGGTGAATTATTGAAAACTAGTTTGAATTATTTCTCAAATGTTTGTGCAGCCGCCTATACATGTATCAGCTAGTATTTGTTATTACTTCTGTTACAGCACTGATAAAGCTTTTTATGCAATATGTTTCTATCTCGCACTATTTCTTCTTACTGTTTTTATGCTATTAATATTATTTATGTTTTTATTTTTATTTTTTACTTTCTTATAATTTTTTTAGCAATTTCCTTTTCATTTGTAGTTAAATGTGTTATATATACATATATATGTACTAATTTTACATCTGTCTCGTTGTGCAGCATTAGAAGTGCCTTATCGGACAAAGATAAAGAGCTAGATTCATTACTTAAGTCCATTGTTAAAGATCCATCCCCATCTATACTAGCAACTGAAGCTATTAATGATGCTAACAGTATCAGGTAGAGCAAAATTCGCATTAATATGCTTACTTTTAACAGCTGTGACTTGTAAATACGTAGTATTATAAACCTAACCTCACTTTTAATTACTTCGCAGGGTAACGATAAACAAAACTTTCGATATGGAACATAACACAGAGACACTGAAACGTCTTTCCAGCTCGGATAAGCCGAATAATCAAGTGAAGCTTGCAAATGTTGGCGGTGGCGCTTTGCCGCCCGGACATATAAAATGCAATATTTTGAAGGGTAAGCGAGGTTTATATTTTATATATAAATATATAATGCACTCAATACTAATCAAAATCTTTCAATTACAGCGCGCGTTGAGGAAGAGCTCGGCGGGGGTGTGCACTCGAATGCCAATACGAATGCGAAAATGACAAATCAAATGTTTGTGCCCGCGCCAAGCACAGTGCAACACAACAACAGCAACAGCAATAGCATATTTAGCAGTATTAATACGAACAACAACAACAACACGATGTATAGCAGTGACGGCCCAGACTCATTGAATGCCACCTACATCTCTGTGGTGAGTAAGATTTCATTTCAAATTGTGCTGCTTTAAGTCTTAACTGTTGGTTGTTGCACACACACACAAATTAAACTTCTGCACATACTTACTATACTTATGACATAATGATTAATTGTTTTCACACCCATTCATAATTTATTAAATTTATCTCACTCTTAATGTTTTTCCACACGCTTTCGTTTTTTCTGTTTTTTCGTTTTTGTTTTGTGTTTACCGTTTACTTTTGTGTTATCCAAAATTTTTCGTTTTGTTTTGTTTTGTGTTGCGCTTAGGGCGGTGATAAACTAACTTTGAGCATAACGGAACAAAAGCCAACGAGCAGCACCGCAATCACTGTGGGCAATGGCAATGCCGATGCGAGCGCATCAAGCGCATACATTGCTGATGCGTCCGTGGTTTTGCCATCGCCCACATCACCAACGGCGCGCAAGATAACCGCTTCCAAAACGACAATCTCACCATTTTCCAATGCCACATTCATATCCGAATTCAATAGCATGAGTCCCACCAACGCCACATCGTTGTCGTCGTCGTCGTCGTCTTACAATAACAATACGCATACAAGCACAGTTTTCACCACAACCACACAAACACCGAATCCTGCCAGCGCCAACGAAACGTTTTCAATACGTAAAGGTAATGCCAATGCAACAAGTGACAATCTGTTGTTGACACCCAACACGCCAACAACAAATATTGCCACCATTACCACACCGCCACCGACGCCAACGCACACATTCAGCGCCACAGCGGCGAGCAATGCCTCCGCCGCTGAGCGTTTAATTAACGAGATTTTCATTAATAACATTATAAATAATAATGTGCGCGCCACGAATGAGAAGAAGTCGGTCAGCAGCAGCAGCAGCACGCTCATCGGCAAGCACAATGAGGTGGAATTGGTCAACATCGATGGCGGCGTTGGCAACAAGTCGCCGACCAAGCCATCCGCCGGCACAACGCTGTTCTCCACTTTGCGCGAGCAGGAGCGCCAACAGCAGCATGTGAACGATGTGACCAACGAGCAGGAGCGCTGTGAAACTGATGCGCAAATGCTAATGAAAAAAGAAATTGAGAATAAGGTTTGCATTCGTTTTGTTTACTTTGTAATACGTCATTCGGTACTACATACATACATTAGGGTGTTGGGGTTTGTTGCATGCCGCAAAACATACTCACATATATTCATGTTTTTTTTTGTTTTTGTTAACAAGTTTTTGTTTTTGTTTATTGTGGTTATTTAACACTTTTTTCGTTATTTGTTAACATTTATTAAATAATATTTTTATTTTATTAATTTAAATGTTTTTTTATTTATTTTTATTAATATTATTTTTTATTTTAATTTTTTTTATTAAGTTTATTTTTTTTATTAATTTTATTTAAAAAAATATATTATTTATCATAAGTATATATTTTTTTGATTTTTATAATTTGTTTTTTTATTTCTTTCCTTGCATGCCGTTATCTATTTGAGGTTATGTTGCATTAACTAATTTTTTTTCTTTCTACAGCATCAAAACAATCACTCCGTCACACATATACCGAACAACAGTGACATGGTATCACCTTGGTTAGTGTCCTCGGAAGTGGTTTCGGCGCCCAAAGGCAAGGAACCCACAATTATACGAAAATCTGTTATAACAACGCAATTGTAAGTGCTCAATTTACAGAAGATTAAATTAGTTAGAAAACCACAACAAGCGATGTGCAACATTTAAGTTGCATTAAAAATCAAAAAAAAAAAATTATTAGAAATTTATTTATTGAAATTTTCGAAAGTGTATGCCAATTTTGAAATTAGAATATAATTTCATTAAAAAAGTTATATGAAGCATTCCAGAAGTTAGAGCAGTAGTGAAAGGAAGTGGTATACAAGGATATAAAATAATTATGTGACAGCAAGGCATAAGTGCTTAACTTGATTTTATAAAGTTTTGAAAACGGTAGTAAAAAAATTTTAATTTTGAAGTGTTTAGTGTTGAAAATCAATAACAAATAATATAATATTTTTTTCAAAAATATTTTTTTTTCAAATAATTTTCAAAAAAGTTTGGTTTTCAAATAAAAAAAAATTTGAAAATTAAAAAAAACAAGCATACAAGCACGAAATTTAAAAAAAAAAAATTTTTTATTTCAATGTTTTTTCAAAAATATTTTTTTTTCCAGTTTTTTGTTTAATTTTTTTTTAATTTTTTTCAAAAATATTTTTTTTTCAAATTTTTTTCAAAAATATTTTTTTTTTATTTTTTTCAACAATATTTTTTTTTTTAATTTTTTTTCAAAAATATTTTGAAATGCAGCTATTTTACTTCTAGCAACAATTGAAGCGTTTTCTAAATCAATATTAACGCTTATGCCTTTTCTACATACATTTTTTGTTAGCTCAATAGCATTTTAATTACGTTAAACGATATTCCATTGCTAGCATAATGCTTTATGCTTTCATGCGTACTTAATTACAGCATTCCATTTTACTATTTATACATACATATACATACTTACAACACTTTGGCGTAATTAAAATATATCTACATATATGTAAATGTTTAGAGACTATGCGCAGCTCATTATGTACTTAAGTTTACTTCGAAAGAATATAATGTAAAGTGAAAATCACTAACACACATACATGCATACATGTGTATAAACAACAACAACAACTGAACAATGATAAAACGTAACGAATGTTTGTGCCTTATTGTACTACATACATACATATACTATATAGTGTTCCAATATAACTAAAATCTAAAGCTAAAGCAATTGTTGTGCATAAGTACCCGCCTGAAAAGCATTTGAGAAACAAAAACAAAAACTTATCATACATGTCCAATTGAAAATAAGTGATTATAGCGAAACTACTTAGAGACACCAATAATTGGCATTTGAACTTAAACGGGGTTTGTGGTGTTCGAAGTGACAATGTTTTAATTTCATATTGCATTATTTATATACTCTTGGTTAATAATGCAACGCAGTAAGTGTGTGCAGAATGTGTCACATAAATCAATTTGTAGCGTGCACGCTCGCTTGTAAAGGCAATTAATCAATTTTTGCGCGAAAATATTTGTTGTATTTTTTTTTTGTGTGTAGACAAGTTGCGTTGACACTTGCCATAAGCGGTAATAACATCATATTTGATAATGCCACACACTGATAATTTGAAATACTTAATAAATAATAAATTGTTTAACGGTAGTTATAAAATTTGTGGAGCGTAATTATTTGCGATATGACAATGTGAATAGTTGCCAAATTAAGTAATTAGTAATGTGAATTGGAGATATTTGAGATATTTCTCTTTAATAAATGAACATGATCAAAAAGTACAACGATTAATTGATTAATTATTAAATAATTTTTTTTATTCGATTTTTTTTGAAAACGTTCCAACTTCATTATAGTACAATTATGGCAGCTAAAATTGCGCAGTTTTTTATAAATACTTAAAAAGTATAAGAATTCGATTCAAAAATATACATTCGCTTATGGTGCTAAAAGAGCAGCTTAATACTTTAAAACGTCCATTTTTAATTTTATTTCACCTAAACTTGCTCAAAACGTAAAAACAAAATTACAAAATTTTTAAATAATTATTTAAATTAAATAAAAATATGTTTAATATACAAAGCTGACACAAAAGAAAAATAATAACTCGAGAAAGAATAGTTCTTTAAAACACCACAAACCCCCGCCTTAAATAACTAACCCCACTACTACCATGTTATTGGCATTAGACATACTACATACATACATAAATATATAAATACTGTGAGTATTATTTTATAATATAACGTACATCCTCTTTCCATGGTCGCAATTACCATTAAATAACGCAATACATAATATATTTTATCGATTCCGCATAAGAGACAATACATGCATTGTATTCTTTTACCCATTATATACTCTATATATAAATATTTATATATATATATATACCTATATACAATATCTAATATAAAATATTTTTAAAATACCATATACAATATATACTTACATATGTACATTTAGTTTAGCATTTACTGATATATAGATTTTATTGTTAAAAAATATATATTTTTTAATAAAATATACAAATACATATATAAAAAATACTTTTTATGGATTTTTTTTTCCAATTATTGAGAAGAGGGTAATGGTGTCCAACGTTCGATCTGATGTAGGGTTGACACATTTTTGATATTGACGTAACCTATGTCAAAAAATAATATTCACTCAATGTCAAGTTAAGACTGATATCGAAGATCCCCTTGTGTAGAGCAAATAACGCATGTCGAGATATTGAAATAAGTTAATCAAGGTCAGTGAACCACGTTTTATTACTATAATATGGTATTCAAGTTTTTGGCAAATCTATACAGTCCATAAATAACAGGAATTTTCGTTTTTTGAAAAAAAAAAATAATAATAATAATTCGTCTACATTAATGTAATCGCCTTCAAATTTGTCCCACATCGATGTTATACACTTGTGCCAGCGCTTCTTCCAATCGTCGAAACATTTCTCTAACTCGATTTTTGGGATAGCCTTTGGCTATGGCATGCGATTTCTCGCATGGTTTTAAAACGACGTCCCTTTATGGGTCTCTTTATTTTTGGAAATAGAAAAAATATCAATCGCAGTCACGGAGTCTAGCAAATATGGAGGTTGACACATCGTTACAGTATTGTTTTTGCAAAGAATTCATGAACAAGCAACGAAGTATGAGCTTTTGACAAATGAAAATCGCCAAGCTCATAAAAAACGCATCTAACCTTAGTGGCTGCTACTAAGAAAGTAAATAATGAATACAGCTGAAAATTGTACCGCAATTTAAGGGACAATTGGACTCTCCAAACCGCCTAATTTTATATTTCATAATCCCCGTTATTTTTTGACCACAACACATACCACGTCGATTTCTTTTCATTGTTGGGTCGATTGTCCATCAAGATCGTGTGATATCATACCGTTAGCCGTCCAGTGGAGATGGATCCGCTTCGATTCAGACCTTGGAACAACACATCACGCGTGTCATTCGAAGGTTACCAGTCATCGAATGTTGGACTGAACGGATGGACCCATCTGAGACGTAGCCGCGGCCAACATTTGAAAGAGGTAATCTTCCAAAAATAAATGCCAAAGAATTTTCTTTCTAATGATAATAAACATTCCCCATTAAATTTGAAATGTCTGTGTTTTTTTTATACTCTCGCAACAAATGTTGCTAAGGGAGTATAATAATTTTGTTCACATAACGGTTGTTTGTAACACCCAAAACTAAACGAGTTAGATATAGGGTTATATATACCAAAGTGATCAGGGTGAAGAGTGGAGTTCAAATCCGAATGTCTGTCTGTCCGTCCGTCCGTCCGTCCGTCTGTACAAGCTGTAACTTGAGTAAAAATTAAGATATCTTGATGAAACTTGGCACACGTATTTCTTGGCACCCTGAGGAGGTTGCTTTCGAAAATGGGCAAGATCGGACCACTGCCACGCCCACAAAATGGCGAAAACCGAAAACACATAAAGTGCCATAACTAAGCCATAAATAAAGCTATGGAAATAAAATTTGGTATGAAGGATCGTACTATGAAGGGGCATATTTGGATGTAATTTTTTTGGGGAAGTGGGCGTGGCCCCGCCCCCTACTAAGTTGTTTGTACATATCTCGCAAACCAATAAAGCTATATAAACCAAACTTTCTGCAGTCGTTTTTTTTAGCCACTTCCTAATACAGTCCAAAAATGAAAGAAATCGGATCATAACCACGCCCACCTCCCATATAAAAGTTAGGTTGAAAATTACTAAAAGTGGGTTAACTCACTAAGGAAAAACGACAGAAACACTAAATTTCACATAAGAAATGGCAGATGGAAGCTGCACTCAGATTTTTTTACAAAATGAAAAATGGGCGTGGCGTCGCCCACTTATGGGTCAAAAACCATATCTCAGGAACTACTCGACCGATTTCAATGAAACTTGGTTTGTAATAGTTTCCTTCTTCTTCTTGACTGGCGTCGACACCGCTTACGCGGTTATAGCCGAGTCCAAAACAGCGCGCCACGTATCCCGCCTTCTGGCAGTTTGGCGCCAATTCGTTATTCCAAGCGAAGCCAGGTCCCTCTCCACCTGGTCCTTCCATCGGAGTGGAGGTCTCCCTCTTCCTCTGCTTCCACCAGCGGGTACTGCATCGAATACTTTCAGAGCTGGAGCACTTTCATCCATTCGAACAACATGACCTAGCCAGCGTAGCCGCTGTATTTTTATTCGCTGGACTATGTCTATGTCGTCGAATAACACATACAGCTCATCGTTCCATCGTCTGCGGTATTCGCCGTTGCCAATTCTTAAGGGACCATAAATCTTCCGCAAAACCTTCCTCTCGAAAACTCCTAGTGCCGTCTCATCGGATGTTGACATCGTCCACGCTTCTGCACCGTAAAGTAGGACGGGAATGATGAGACGAATTCGAGAGTCCATGTAGAGTCCTTATCGGTTTCCTCTGTTCATGAGAGAGACTGTGCACTTTCATGAACTTGCCTACTTCAGTCCAAGCTGGACTATGTGTTCGTAGCTCATCGTTCCATCGTTGATTAACTCAACTGTTAACATAATCGGCCCAATGAGCGTACTATCAACAGCAACACCATCATCCATCTTGAGACCCAGCAATTATGCCATTGAGAATGTAACCGTCAATGGCGACCGTTATCGCGCCATTGGAAACCGACTATTTGATGCCTGAAATTGAAGCTCGTGATCTCGGCGACATTTTGGTTTCATTCAATGGATTGAGAAAATACTTCCGTGAGCATATATTTTCACGTTTTGGGCCGGTCGCTTGGCCCACAAGATCGTGTGATATCACACCGATAGACTTTTTCGTGTGGGGATATGTAATATTTCAGGCCTTGGAGCAAAACATCACGCGTGTCATTCGCCAGTTACCAGTCGAAATGCTCGAATCGTTAACTCGAATATATATAGTACTCAACTAGTGATAGATCATCGGTGCAAAACTTTGCACAAATTCTGTGTTTTTCTTTAAAATCGAAAGTACGGAACCCCATGTATCGAACATGAGGACCTCCCCCTTCTATATCTGTTTTTTCAATGGACATACAATATTTGCGGAATAAAGTCAATCCGTGATGTGAAAATGATTGAGCCTAATAAATGAATCATTGAAACCGTATCGAAAATAAAATTTACAGTCACATTGAACTTAGCCCTTCCTTACTTGTTTTTCTTTATAAAAGTACGAAGCCTCGAAATGTATCACCCCTTATATCTGTTTTTAACAAATATTTGCGAAATAAAGTCAACCCGAGATGTGAAAATAATAAGATTTGGTATACGAGGCTTAAAGATTTTTTCAACCTTGTTACCTCAATCGAAAATTTAAATATTCGAGGTGATTTTGTAGTCATATCCTTTATAAAAAATATCAAAACTATTAAAATCAAATTTAATTAATTAAAAATCTATTCTGATTGCTGAAAAAGTATTTACTTTCAATTACAAAGAGTAATCTGCTTGCTTTACCCACAGAAAATCAAAGTACCGCATTTCAGACAAAAACTAACAGTAAATATATCAAAGCCTTTCGAGTGGAAAAGTCATAAAGAATTACGCTTTCCAATCTGCATTTAAGTTCATATCTTCTATACTCGTATGCATGCATCGGCCACAATTAATTTATCTCTGCGCGTCCAAAAATGGAAAAGAAATACTGAAATATTTGCCTCAAATGCCGCAATACCCAACAACGAAAACATCTACACACAACACTCTTAACTGTATATTTATGACAGCCAACAAACATATCGATGGGATATTTTTAGAAACGTCATGAATATTTTCGTGTTTATGTAGTCACTGTAAAAACGCAAGTGTGTGTTTGTTTCTGTGGTAGACTACGAAAGATATCCGGCGCGCATCGTGGGTGAACATGCCAGCCGACGGACGGACTATGAACACAAAGAGCGAATAACAAAACCAACGCATAGAAGGGTGAATCACCCACAGCGCACTGCGATGAGCAAGCGAACGCGCTTTATTTGGAAGAAACTTGGTGTGGTGGTGCATGAGCACCGAATGTACGATCGCGTCGGCTTGTGTGCAGGTGTCTAAATATAATACACCAGCGAGTCAAGTGCAAAGGAATAGCGCCCGAAATGGAAATGTGTTGTAGCAGGAGAACTGCATTTTGATTTGTTGCACACTGCCGACTGCCGACTGCATCAGCGCCGTTATTTTTAGACCACTAATGCACTAATGGCAACAACAATGATGTGCACCCGATGTGGGGGGTGGCGGTATATTCTCGCTTAATGGAGATGTCCAGTTGATTTATGAATACAGAAAAATTTTAATGCGATAAATAAAAAATAAAAAAACGAGATATCTTCGTGTTTGTAGATTTGAATAAAATTGTAGGTGTGTATATATATTTTTCAATAATTTGTTTATTTCTTTCATGGGATTTTCAATGCAGTGTTTTTTCTCTTTTTTGATTTATCTCTCTCGCATATAATCGTTTTCTTCCATTACATATTTTTCAATTATCAAATTCCTAACTTCATCATCGTTATTGACGTTATCTTTGGTATAACTAGTAGTGCCGTTGTTCTTGCTACATTTTTGTTCTTATAAAAAATATTTACATACATAATTAATTTTAAAATAAAGTAATAAAATAAAAAACAAATACAATACATAGCAAAGGGGGTTGGTTGGAGCGTAAAAGCTCTCAGTTTTCTGTTTCTCATTGAGCGTTTAGAAGCACTTGCGGTGGACAATGCCTGGGCCGGATTCGTCGTATTCCTGTTTCGAGATCCACATCTGTTGGAAGGTGGACAACGAAGCCAAGATGGAACCACCAATCCATACGGAGTATTTACGCTCTGGTGGGGCAATGATCTTGATCTTGATGGTGGATGGCGCCAAGGCAGTGATTTCCTTTTGCATACGATCAGCAATACCTGGGTACATGGTGGTACCGCCGGACATGACAATGTTGGCATACAAGTCCTTACGGATATCCACGTCGCACTTCATGATCGAATTGTAGACAGTCTCATGGATACCGCTCGATTCCATACCCAAGAATGAGGGTTGGAAGAGTGATTCGGGGCAGCGGAAACGTTCATTACCAATGGTGATCACTTGACCATCAGGCAATTCATAGGATTTCTCCAATGAGGTGGAGGCAGCGGCAGTGGCCATTTCCTGTTCGAAGTCCAATGCAACATAGCACAATTTCTCCTTAATGTCACGTACGATTTCACGCTCAGCAGTGGTGGTGAATGAGTAGCCGCGCTCAGTCAGAATCTTCATGAGGTAATCAGTCAAATCGCGACCGGCCAAATCCAAACGGAGGATGGCATGGGGCAAGGCATAACCTTCATAGATTGGTACGGTGTGTGAGACACCATCACCAGAGTCCAATACGATACCGGTGGTACGACCGGAGGCGTACAATGAGAGTACAGCTTGGATGGCAACATACATGGCGGGTGTGTTGAAGGTTTCGAACATGATTTGGGTCATCTTCTCACGATTGGCTTTTGGATTCAATGGTGCTTCGGTGAGCAATACTGGGTGCTCTTCAGGTGCGACACGCAACTCATTGTAGAAAGTGTGATGCCAGATTTTCTCCATATCATCCCAGTTGGTGATGATACCGTGCTCAATGGGGTATTTTAATGTGAGGATACCTCTCTTGGATTGAGCCTCATCACCGACATATGAGTCCTTTTGTCCCATACCGACCATCACACCCTGATGACGTGGGCGACCCACAATTGAGGGGAAGACAGCACGGGGCGCATCATCACCGGCGAAACCAGCCTTGCACATGCCGGAGCCATTGTCAACAACCAGAGCAGCAACTTCGTCGTCACACATTTTGTTTGATTATACTAATACTGTGCGAGGGAGAGAAAGAGAATGTAAGGGAAGAGAGACGGTAAGTGTCTGTTGTTTTGTGATTTTTTTTAATGTTATATTTTTTATTTTTGGCGTTTAATTTTTTGCTTCTTTTGTTTATTAAATTTTGCGGGAAACAACAAAAATGCTTGTGTAGAACACTTGGTGATGTTTAATATGGCTGTCTGTCAGTCTAAAAACCATGGAATATTTTTTTTATTGTAATTTGGAATGAACGAGTGTGTTTAAACTGACTTTTTAATGCGAAAATTATGGTAAATTTTGTAAAAAAATTTAAATTTTATAATTGAATTTTATATATCAATAAATGCTAAAATTATGACAAATTATGAGAATTAAGGTATATTAAAAAAAAAATATTTTAATTTTTTTAATTTTAATTACTTTTTTAATAGTATAGTATTTAATTATTTTTTTAATTTCAATAAATGCTGCAAAAATAAATTTTGATAAACTTTTTCTAATTTTGAGACAATTAAATAACATTATTTTTGGAAATAATTTTATATCATATTTTTTAAATTTAAAAAGTAATTTTATTGACAAAATTTTTTACTTATTTTTTTCAAAATACCAAAAGACTTTAATTTTAATTTTTTGGCTGTTTTTATAAATAATTTAGATAATAATACTTCTTAGATAAATTTTAATACTTTTATTTAAAATTTTTTTTTAAGTTTTTCTTACAAACAATTTTTCTATAGAAAATTATTACTTAAATTGATAAAAACTGATGCAGAAACATCTATTAAAATAATATTCAAAAGTAAATTGTGTTTTCAATAAAAAAAAATATTTTTTTAATTAAGGGGTGTTTTTGAGATTTATTTCCAATTTTACAAAATTATTATTATTTTTTTTTTTTTGATTATGAAAAAAATATAATTAAATAATATTTAGTAAAAAAATTTTATTTCAATTTTTTTTAAATATTTTCAACACCAAAAAAAATTCCTAAAAAATTTTACTTTTAAATTTTGACACAAAAAATTATTAAAAAAAAAATCTAATTTTTTCCAATTTTTTTAAAAAGTATTTTCAAGATAAAATTTTTTTAAATTAATTCAAAATTTTGTAAAAAATATATTTTTAAAAATTCTCATTAAAATAGTTTTTTTTAACTAATTTATAGTTTTTAAGAAAAAAATTATTTTTTTCAGTTTGAACATACAAATTTTCAAATTCAAAATACTTTTCAAACACAAAAAAAAATATTTTAAATAAAAATTCTCACTAAAATTATAAAAAAAATTAAAATCCTGCAAACCAATCACCAACAAACAGTTTTATTGTTTAAACCGCCTTTTCAAATAATCCTATATGCTTTTCACACATTTCACTTTTTTATTTTAAATATGCATTTAAGCAATGGCACCAACCTTTCTAATTAAATAATGAAATGAAGAGACAAACCTACACTTTCACCGTAGAACTGCGAGTGACTACTGGACAGCCAACCACTAATATTTATACTGTCTACAAGAATCAAAACCAAATGAAATTTTCATTTTTCAAAATCGCACACAGACGAAAAGAAATTCCACTTGTACAAGAACGCACACAGACGCCACAAAAATACACCACGCACACACACACCTACATACATATACATATAAATACACAAAGGCTGCATGAAAATGCCGTAGGTGTGCTATGTGCTATGGGTGTGGGGTCCTAACTGTATACATTGTATGTACGATATAGACGGCTTTTCGACGAGCAATTTTTCGAAATAATTTTGCGGAAGAAGAGCGGTGAACGCGTACCGAAATACACAAATATTTTCAGATTTCTCATACTTTGACACATGCACAGACACACACATACACAGGCACACATATGATTTTGCCTCCGCGATTTTGAGTTTTCAGCGTTTTTCCGTCGATCAAAACATAAATGGACTGCCAGCCGTTGCATGCTGCTGCCGCCGCTGTTGATAAGTAAAAGCATTCCACAAATACAAATACAAATACAAAAATATAACTGTACACTGTATGCTGTGTAGCGCCCCCCACCAACACCCGCTAGCGCATACAAGTGATTTTTCTCCGATCTCGTGCCGAAACGACTTGTCGGCATAGCGGCAGCACGAGTGAGTGGGCCGAAACAACGTTGCGGCGCTGCGCTGCGGAGGCCGCTCGAAATAGGCAATTAATTTTTGAAAATAGAAAAGGTGCCAAATGTATTCCAAACATTGGGGCAACAACACAGTCAAGCAGCCAACAAACACCAATACCGAGGCACAGTGGCAATTCCACTACAATGACAAGTGCAACGACGCTGTTACTGCTGTTGTTGTTGTTGTTGCTGCGGAAAATATTTTTATAAAAATATTTCTTTCGTTCGTGCTGTTGTTGCTGCCGCTTTGTTTTTGTTGTGTGTATTTCGTTTTGTATACAATATTTTGGCCCTATATGCACCCGCGCACTCAACAGCACACCGACTCGTTCGCGACCCCCTAATGGCTAGAATGCTTATCTTTGTTGCTGTTGTTGTTACAATTCAGTTTTTATTTTTCGTAGTTTTTTTGTTGGTTTTGCTTAAAAAATATTTGTAATTTTTTGTAGTTGCTGTTGTTGTTGTTGTTGGCAGGAAACATCTTCATCGCTTGTTGTTTACGTTCGGCATTTTTTGAGTATATTTAAGTGGCAACGTTAGCATGCGATCGCTTCATCCCATAAATGGATTGGATGGAATATTGTGGGCAGCGCCAGTGGCGCGTCAGTACACACATGCGTTCATTCGCACATATAAAAAATATATATTCATAGATGTATGTATGTTTTGTGAATATTCAGTGGAATTTATGCAGTCAGTCGCAAATGTTTGAGCATTAACCCATTCGGTGACGTAAATTACAGACGAATATTTAAACGCACCTTAAATATTTTTAATTAGTAGCATATTAAATAAAGAAAAAAAGTATTTGTATTCATATAAATATTTTTTCTATAGCAGTAGGATTGTAGTTCTCAACTCCAAATTTGGGCATCAATGATATTTATGTATATATTTCATACCTTTGAGCTCTATATATGCGCTGGGTTGTTCCCAATTGTTATTAAAATCTTATCAATTGATAGTGTGACTCAGAGTATAATAAACACACCACTGTTTTCCGTTATCTGCTTTGTCATACTTTGTGGTGAAACACCTCTAGACTGATTAGGTATAGATTAATAGTATTTCTTTAAGTTGTTGAAATAATATCTGTTAATCTGAGTAATCTACTGGTTGGTTTAATTAAGTGATATGGAAATTAACATGTGTTTTATGTATAATATTCTTGTCACTCAACGAGTAGCATATGTAATTTTTGCAGATTTACAAAGATTAATCCAATTTGAGGACATACGAAATTTTCAAAATAGGTTAGGTTAGGCTATTAGGCAGATCTCTGTATGTGCAAGAAGATCTCACTGAGACAGTTAAGAGCGCTGTCCTTTGAGATACCCCACAACTACTAATGGATCAGAAAGACCCTCACGATTCAACAAAATGCTTGGAAGCAATTCCAAAATTCTTGAGTCGGCTAATGTGAATTCTAGCCCATTATATTGTATTGGACGAAACAATTTTTCGATGATTCCATCTCGCTTTCCCCCAAAAAGTTTTGTCAACTTGCATCTACCAGGCTCCTTGGTCTCACAGCATGTGTAGCTGTCGGACAGTGTCCAGTAAGCATACCTATGATAGCGCCGACCATGATAGATTTTGCTAATAGAAAGCAGTTTGAAGAACATTTTATACTCTACTGTGGACCAAAAGGACCTAGCAACTGTGATGTCTGTAAGTCCAGCGCTTGTGCGAAAGTGGACCTTAGAATACCAAACCAATCTCATCCAGGGGTGAATGTTGCTCTCTCTTGCAAGTTTGTCAAAATAACATTTCCAGAAAAGTGGAGGCATAGATCTCTAAAATATTTCATTTGCATCTACGAAAATACATACAACTAAATAATCAGGGCCCGAGGATATCGGTTCCAGTGAGATATCGATTGTTGACTCGAAAGGATAACATGATCACAATGATCTATGCTCATAGACCAGTTATGACTGAATAGTTGAAATCAAAATTAATATATTTCAAAAAGTAATACAAAATAAAACTGGACCTCATGAGGCAAAGTCTCCGTGATCATCTGCCCGAATGCTCTTCAAACACAATGAAAGTTTACCATTAAAATGTAAGATCCTATACTATGATAAGCTTCAAAATAGCAAAACCGTCGAAATATGTGGAAGAGCCTTTAGATATCTTCCTATCGCCTTGAAATCGTTGTTCGATCAAACTTCGTCCCGAAAATCCCATAGAAGGTAGTAAAATTATTCTTTGAGAACTAGGGATGTATGGTTATGACGTCGTAAATAACATTTTGATATTGATCTAAAGATGAAGGTAAAACTAGAAGATTGGTGGCCTTTACGTAAAAGTAGACGTTATATAATATATATTTGGTGTACTCGTATATATATGTATATAACGAGATTTGCTTCACTCAATCATGCATGAAAATTAAAGAAAGAATAATCAAATCTTTAAGAACCGATTGATAGCGTGGAGAATAGTAACTACAAAAATTTTTATGAGGCATGATCAGATTCTCTGAAATAAAATAAATACAGACATCCTTTTGTTTAAACATATTTTAAAGAATAATCAGTAATAGTTAAATTCTCATTACAATACTTTTTTCTTATTTTTCGAATTGTTTTATATTCAGTTCGAAAGTCCCAACTGCAACAACTTTTCTGATTATTTATAGTTCAGTTAATCACTTTCAGTTCCAAATTAGTATTCCTTCTGATTACTATGTATATTATTTCCCTAAGTATAGTAATATACTAGGGACCCCTCAAAGCTTAAAGACTCAAAAACAAAAAGAAAACTGTTACTGGTTCTTTAAAAAAAGAGATCTCTTTACTTTAGAAGAAATCCTAAATTGTTCAACTAAAGAAAGAAAAGACTTCTCAATGTATCCAATGTGGATCTGGAAAATATATTAGTTAATGAATATCTGGTACCTATTATTACATCTTATTGATTTTGTCACATTTATATTCTAAAACAGTAGCTATAAGTAATATTTCTCAAAAATATATTAGTATTTTGAAGGATATTATAAAAAGGAACACAGCTCAGGTATTAGATAATATACACAAATTAAAGCTATTATATAAATAAAACTAAAAATATAAGTAAACAAATAGATTTGTACAAACGTATACAGCAAAAAATTAAAATTTATATTCATTCAGTCATTCATTCTTGCTCATTACTGTCTCTCATGAACAAGGACGCACTCATATCTTAAAAACTATTTAAGGGATTAGTTTCATATACCAAATGAACCCAAATCTATTTATAAACGCCGATTCTCAGTGGGATAGGTCATGTATGGCATATATCCTATTAAGAAAAATTCGAAACAAGCACAAACGAGACTTTCGCTGATACTAAAGTGAAGAAACTTAATGTATCTCAATCTATAAATGCACATATACCCTACACAACATACAGAAAATAAAATTTCGAAAGTGTTTTTTAGAAAAACGAAAAATAAAAGAATTAAAATTCCGAAGCAGTGAATAAAAATGTTTATTTAATAAACATATGAGTGTAAGAATCTCTTTGATTTCATATATTCTTTTTTCGAGGGGTATAAACTGTATAGAGACATATATTCATTGGGCAAAAATTTGAAAAACCCAAAAGAATGAAAATAAAACGAATTCCTATTTTTTACGCTAGCAGGTTGGTGAGTGAGTGAGTTTCGGTTGTAAAAATAGAAAATCTGTCAAATCAAGCACATTGATAAATATAGCGATTTCGGAGTCTACTAAATAGCTGAGTCCATGTACATACATATTGGAATGAAAAAGTTCAAATTATTAGTAGATATGGGTGTTTTAAAAATATTCGTTTAAATGTACATTTATATTTTCGATTCTATAAGTATATATGTAGAGAATAGTGGACTTATATACAAATTGATATATTACCAAATGTTTCATATAGAAATGTGCTTGTATATGAGTTTGTTGGCTTTTTGTTTTTTTTTTACACATCATCATGTTGGCTTGTTGGTTGGAAATCATAAAAAAGTTGCCTCTTGTGAATCACCAAGAGTTGTTTATTCGCCTCCCGTGACGTTTTCTAACTTCTGAAACTCACTGATTCGCTTTGGAGAACCAAACATACGACGATTAAGACCTTATAAAGAAATGTGTTGAAGGTGATCCCACATTCGACAAAGCCTTTTTACCAAAATTGATGTGCATCAAAAAATAATATTTTTTTTTACACAAAACAAAAAACAAAAATCGATATGAACATTTATGAACAACGAAATTTTTTTTTGTTGTTTGTTTCCATTTTCAATTTGCGGGAGAAAAGCGTATTTTCGTAGACGGATACCATTCGCCTACATAGTCGAGTGTTAGCGTTTGAAGCTAGCTGAAGCATTGAAACGATCCAAATATTTCACAAAATTGCTTTTGTTAAAAGATTTTTAATAGTTAAAAAAAATATTTCAGAAACAAAAATATGTATTATATTTAAATTTATATATTGTATATATGTTATATGATTTTTTGAAAAATAAATAAAAATTTTACCAAATTTGACCCGGACTGATAAATTTCACTTAACGCGCACCCGTTATCTGTGGAACATAATGTTATTTTGAAAAAAAAAATGTACATTCGTGTGAAGATTGATCAAACAGTTGCTATTAGTGAGGTTATGATAGCTACTTGTTTATAATGCAGAATGTTGGCTTGTTGGTTGGAAATCATAAAAAAGTTGCCTCTTGTGAATCACCAAGAGTTGTTTATTCGCCTCCCGTGACGTTTTCTAACTTCTGAAACTCACTGATTCGCTTTGGAGAACCAAACATACGACGATTAAGACCTTATAAAGAAATGTGTTGAAGGTGATCCCACATTCGACAAAGCCTTTTTACCAAAATTGATGTGCATCAAAAAATAATATTTTTTTTTACAATTATACTCAAAGTCATTAATTTTTTTATAGATTTTATGGAGGAATTATTATACTTAACGGAGACAGTAGTAAAATGATGAAGACGACCTTTATACGGTTAGATTCCATTATTATTCTTTATGAGGAAAGTTATGTGATAAGTATTAGATCAACGTCACCTTTTAACTAACGGATGAAAACCACAAAATTGTTAAATCTATCATTGACCTAATAATAGCTATGTGACAACTCATATAAAAAAAAACTTTAGAAACCATATTATGTCAACTTCAACAGTTAATTTTATCAAACTAGCAATAATTTTATCATGGCAATATTTCAGTACCATCGCCGAGTATTGTTCCAAAATATTCGGTTGGTCTTCTTCTTCTTCTTATAAACCGATACAGTTATTCGAGTTAACCATTACTGGAACGTAAGTTTGGGATGCAAACAGATCTCTACAAATATTGTGTTGGGTTAATGTTGACACAAATGTCCAAGATCGATATAATACGATTTAATCGATTTAATCGACCAATGCTTGACCCTAGAGACATCGATATATATCCTATATAGCTATCGATGAGGTTATACCAAATAATCCGTAGATGCATTTTTTAATAAAAATCTCGCAGCTTTTAAAAAAGTGAGGTTTATAAAGACATCAATGGCATGATGGTGGTTTGACTAGGACTTTGTCGCCTAAATCGGGCGTGTACACAGCCCTTATTTGATGAAACATTCAAATGTTATAGGAGAAGAAAAGGGAAAATCCATTTTTATCAAGGAACGACCAATTCGAGGAGAACTAAGTACTGAGCGATGTGATGAACCTAAGATGAAGCCGAGGAGTTGGCGAAAGTAACGTTTGTACCATTGTTCGGAGGATTTGAGAAATTGGAATGGGCCAACAACAACATTTTAAGCTGACAATAAAATATTACCATTGCGGTGTTTCTGAATAAGATATGGAAATATTATTTGTATTACGATTATTTTTTTATTATTTATTATTACGATTTTTTTCACTCAATGTGCTAGCAAAGTAGCATTTATTTGGGCAATCGTCTTAGGTGAACATTTGTTTACGTCCCTTATTTTGTCGAAATCGCTTGAATCGTCTTAGAATATTGGTATAGGAAGTCAGTCTTGCTCAATAATAGTAATTATTTTTTGTCACAAAAGAAAGAATTCTTTAACCACATTATTTACTGATTACATTTTAAGATGAATCAACTAGCAAATTTAAATTAAAACTTTTATAAAATTAACCATTTGAATTGAACAACTAATAAATATTATAAAATTGTAACGAATTTTAAAAAATATATTGAAAAAGAGGAATTCCAAAGGCAACAGGTGGCTGGCTATGAAGACAACAAAACATATATGTATAAAAATATACCAACAATACTCATACATAATATTTTCTGCAAAAATTATAGCACCGTGGGGGTGTACATATTTACATAGCGGAATAATTAAAATAATAAAACCCATATGTCAACACATATGTACAGTTACATACAATAAAATGGTTGATAGTGCAAATTAATTGCATAATTACAACAGTTTAGCGAGTAATGGTGTACTAAATTCCAGTAGTCAATTATATTTGACATATATAGACATACATATGTGCAAAGTCGAAGTCAAAGTCAATTTTGGTAGCAAGAGAACTAAATGCCACTGGTGTTGAGAGCAAACATCGCTCTTAAACCAAAGAAACCGAATAACTGTTGTTTATTATACAAAATTAATGACGTCAATAAACAGATTGTATGAAATGCAAACTAGCAAATAAAATGAATATGTATCTATATGTATGTGCTTGAAATGTACGTGAACACATTAAAAATTACTACAAAATATATACACACATATGTATGTATGTATAAATATACAGTTACACTTGCACTAAAGTAGATATTTATGTTTCAACGAATTTTATGCCTTTTTGTAACTTGCAACAATTAGCTTTTTCACTTATTTGCAATGCATTTGCTACAAATATACAAAAATATACATATGACTGTATGTGTGTGTGTGAGTTTAGCCACCTGCCGAGGATGTTGTCACGCGCTAAAAATTAACATACACAGTGTAGAAACCAACAAAATAAAAATAAAAAAATAAGTAACAAAAACAAAAACACTGCTACAGATAGTTCAAGTGTGGGCGCTCAACAATGTCTCGTTTGGCATAAAGCGTAAAGAAAAGAGAAAAACAAAAATAAAATCAGTTTTGTAAGATAAACGCCACAAAATCACACAATTTCGTCTATTGCTGCATATTAATTTCAAGGCTGCCTAATTTCCTAGTTGGCTTTTCGGGTTTATTATTACTCATATAAAAATAATTTTATGAATTTCCACAAGTGTTTGAGAATTTCCGAAACAGCTGATCATAAGCTGATGCCCCTATAATTTATATTAATTAGTAATAATTCATCTTTATGGTTTTAAGTCATATAAAATTCTCAGGGGAGTAACACTGTACTACAGCTAAATGATTTTATTTTAATGCGTTTAAATTACTGACTTTTAAGAATTGTGAATAATACAAATATTTATTATTTTGTGTATTCTAGATTTTTTTTGTCCCAAATCTATATACTCTTGCCCTGGAGGAATTTAAAACGCTTGCAATTATGAATCGATGCCTCTTGGCACCAATGTTATGTTTAGCTTAGCCTTAACGTCTTAGTAAAGTGTTTTTTTGGATAAGTGGTTTTCAAAACGAATTAAAACACATATAATATAATGGTATGAAATCAAATTATTATAAATATAAGGGTTTGCCGTAGTTGTCCAAAATAAACTGTAAACTTAACGCCTTATTAGTTCCGTCTCCATAACTCTTTGAAACAGCTGATTCAGCCAACGTTATATGCAACACTGTAACTTAAGCCATAGATCATGAACAGCGGATTGTAAATTTTCTAGGTTTTTTTTTCTCATCATTTGCCCTATTCTTGGTTCTGGTTAAATTCAATATGTATTTTCGCTTACTATTTATTTATGATGTCTAGTATCATTAGGGTTACTGCAACAAAAATCGACGATGGTACAACATTATTAAGTCAACCTTTAAGTTCTAACCCTAAATTGGTCAATACTTTATCCAGTATTGGTTCAGTATATGCTCATTGAAATATTGTCAAATAATTTTATTAAAATGTAACACATACTGGTGAAATCAATCATTTATCTCCAAGCCTCTTTTTGAGTTCAACTTTACACCACCAAGGGCGTTCGCCATGGACAGCAACAGGTGGTAATCACTTGGCGCTATGTCCGGGTTATATGGTGGATGCCATAAAACCTCTCATCCGAGCTCCCGTAGCAACGTAGTGTGTGGTCTGGCGTTGTCCTGATAGAACACTACAACTGCTTCAAGCGGTCCAGTTGTTCGCAGTAGATGGTAGAATTAAGCGTCTGGCCATAAGGGAGCAGCTCACAGTGGATAATTCCCTTCCAATTCCACTAAACACACAGCAAAACCTTCCTGGCCGTCAATCCCGGCTTGGCCACTGTTTGGGACGATTCACCGGTCTTCGGTCACGACCGTTTTCGCTTGATATTGTCGTATGTGATCCATTTTTCGTTGCCAGTCACCATCCGCTTCAAAAATGGGTCGAGTTCGTTCCGTTTCAGCAGCATATCGCAGGCGTTGATTCGGTCCAGAAGGTTTTTTTGCGTCAAATCATGCGGCACCCAAACATCAAGCTTTTTTGTGTATCCAGCCTTCTGCAGATGGTTTAAAATGGTTTGGTGACTAACTCCTATCTCCTGAGCGATGTCACGAGACGCCACTTGCCGGTCTAACTCGATATTTGTCAACCTAATATAAGATACAAAATCAAACTGACTGATGGATATTCTAATATTCGATATGAACTTTATCCTTATATCTATATTATTCCCAAATGACAATGCTTCATAGCAATATACAAACTTTTTGATAGATCTCTCAATGGCTGATATATACCGAACGAATACAAATAGAGAACTTTGAAAATTATTAAGAAAGTATTATATTATACATACAGTTGAACTTTCCTACCTCGAATCACCATAATCTACAAAAAAACTTCGAGTTAGAGAGACTTCTGAGTTACGGAAGGTAATTTGTATGAAATTTGACTTCTATTGTCAATTCAAGAGTTCAAAATATGTAGAACTTCGATTATAGAGTTCGAGTTATGGAAATTCTACAATATTAGGAAAACTAGATAATATTGGTGGAAGAATAGTTATATATAATATTAAAGATATCAAATTCGCTATGTTGTATCTCCATATTGATGTTCGATTTATATTTCATTTAGTGAAATATGTTAATGAAATTCAAAAACGCAATGTTATATGAAAAAAATAGATTATTTAGTCCGATTTTTAAACAATATCAATAGGTCGTCGTAGAGGTCGTTGAATAAAATAAAATGTTCACCTTAAGAAGATTGCCGATAGACCCTTTCTTAAAGTGGTTACTATGAAGGATCAGATTGCAACAAAAGGGATCAAATGATGAATAAGTCATAAAACTTCCGGTAGTGTCGATTATAAACACTTTGAGGGCGATCGAGTCATACCTACAACAATTTTTTTTTATTACGACCTATAAATTTTTATTTTAGTTGCTCCAAACAACCATTATATGAACATAATTATAATACACAAATTTATATATACCCTTGAATACAACAACTCTCGACTAAATTTAAATCTCTGAGCTGTTAACAGGTGTAAACGAATGAATTCACCGAATACAATATTTCAATATTCCGCAGATTGCAGATGATTTGCATTGGCAATTTCATGGTTTTTTGTAGCCAAACTATTTAACATATTATAAACATTTGTAAGAAATGAATGAGCGTCGATACTGCAGCAATTAAACAAACATACGAACACAGGTGCATTGATATGACTGTTTATAATATTTTTTTTCTACAAGCTGTATGTAAGTAGGTGTATGTGTGTGTGTGTGCTAACAAAGTTGTCCACCGTGTGATTAAGCGCTCACCTCAATTGCTCGAATATTGAGAAATTTGGTATGACATTAATTCAAATTGAAATGCACTTGTGTTGCTATTGATGTTGTTATTGTTTGTTGTTGCTGCTGCATATAGGGATGACATAAATAAGTATATTTATCATCTATCATCTAGAAATAACAAGTGCCTGCAATATAATATATGTATGTATATTTGTATCGAATAGATGATGAGCGAATATTGTGGCGGCGCACCTTTTAAGGATGCGTTCACCTTTTCGTCTCAAACGATGCGTTGTTGTTGTTGTTATAGTTTTGGCTTTTGCTATAATGTATGGTATGTATATTTATAATTTACTAGCGCGCTACGACCGCTCTGGTTGTTGTTAGTTTTTCCCATTGTTGTTGTTGTAATGTTTTTCATATTTATCGCCTAACGAATTTATGAGCGAGCTCTGCAATTATTTTTAATTCGAATTGTGTGCCAAAAATGCGTATAAACACATATATTTCGTATAGTTCCGTTGTGTGTACGTACATATACGCCAAAGCAACGAAATGCAACTCAATGAGCGTGTTGTTTGGCGCGAAAATTAGAAAAAAAACATATTTATAAATAAATGAGAAAAATAAAAAAGTGAAAAAATTGGAAGAAAAATCGCTGACATCTACTTAACGAATGCGAAATAAATGCATGTCCGTCGAAAAGTGTGCTGCCAATTTAGGTGATGCACACATAATGGGCACCCATACACATACAGACATATGTATGTGCAGCAGATGCAATTAATTGTGTGTGTGTCACTCGAATGCACAGCGTTATTAATTTTTTTTTTGGGTGAAATTTTAGAAATTATTTGATAATTATTTTGCAGCAGAAATCTTGTAAGTTGGTTATGCGATCGGCAGCAAATTTAATCACATAATAATGTGTTGTACTTTAGTACAGTGGTGGACAAATAAAAATAACAACTGACTTAGAGATAATATTTAAGAAATTATAGTTTCTTTTAGACTATTGAAAAATATTCCTGTTTATCATGCAAATGAGGTATTTTAGGTTATATTAGTTACTAAACTTTGAAAAAAAAATACATTTCAAAACTAGCCTTTCACTTACCCAATCCGCCTCAACAGAGCACAACCGCATGCCACTCATGACTCTTCTAAATATTTTTTTATTTAATTAAAAATAATAATAATAATGGACCAGGTCACGATTGCGCTAATAGCTAGCATTACCATTTAATTTCATAAAATACTGACCATAAATTAAAGCATGCAACAGGTGTTTCTCACATAAATATTTATATTTAATTTAATGTAAATGGTGCAATCGTCGTGAAAATAAAGGCAGTGCCGCCCTCAAGTTACTTTTTATTTGCATATAAAATAAAGTTATACATTTTATTTAATATAAATAAATACTTTCAAAGTTAATTATGATGTACTAAACATCGCCATATTGCAGGTGCGCCGCTGGTGACATTTCATTAAATATTTTATTATATTGTATAACTAGTAAATGACTGGGAGTTTTGTTGGAATACTTGCATGGAACTGTCTGATACAATTTTCATACAAAAATGGTAAAACAAATGCGACAAACTAGTTTTTATTAACTATTTGAATAGTTCTTCTTTTCATAAGTTGTTTAGAATGGAAGTGAACATTAAAAAAAATTATTTTAAAAAATGTTTATTTTTTTAATTTTTAATTTTTTTAATTTAATTTTTTAAATTTTAGCTTTTATTTTAACATTGAGATTATATTAAGATTTTCCTATATTAATGTGTTACGACTAAATATAGGCAATATTGTAATGCAACAATAAAAAATGTGGCCTACATTTAGGATCATACTAAAAATAACTCAGCTAATATTGAATTTAATGCGAAAGTGCATACAGTATAGAATATTTAATCGTAAACTAAATCTTATTTAACAGAATTGAAGAATGATTGTATAAATTAATTAAATTTAGGATTTTTTGAGAATTATTTAGGCACTAATCTATATAAAGAGGAAAGATTTGTATGAATGTTTGTAATAAATAAACTCAAAAACTATTGTGTCGATTTCAAAAATTCTTTCACCATTGGAAAGCTACTTTCATACCGAATAACATAGGGTATATTTATTCCTAGAATCTCAACTTTCTGGAAATAGTTCTCAGAATAGTTCTCAAAAAGACTCCGTGATGGAGAATCTTAATCTGAAACTGAAAATCGTCTTGCAGTAATTTTTTCGCATCGCAATTGCATTCCACAAAGTCGAGGAACGAGCGCTCGCAGCTGCTTGCTGAACAAAATTTCAAAACCTATAACTTATAACTTTTGAAATGTTTGTTTAAACCCGTGTGAAGCCGGAGCGGTCTACTAGTATGGGTTATAATTAAGCGATATATGATTTTGTGAGCATTTTTGGCAGAGTTCATAACACCTTCACTCAGAATTCTTTCAATCACAGCTATTATATGACTGAATATATACAATTTAAACCCTTCTAATATCCCATTCGAGGAGAGTTCATCGCTTAAAAAACCGATGCTCTTCCAAAAACCATCTTCAGAAATTAGTCACGACAAAAAGCAATGTCACAAATATAGTAGAAGTAATAAAATGGAAAAAAGTCGGTATCAAGGAAGTAAAAAAAATTTCTATGGAAATAAAAAATAATGTTGTCTTTCAAATAGGCGTAAGTGTATAAATTATAGAAAATTAGTATACATTAAATTAAGAAAAAATCTGGTTAATCAGACTTTTACTTTTTTATATAATAAATAACTCTATAATTATTTATGTCTATTCACCACTCCCAATAATTAATATTAATATAATATTTTATTTAAATATTAATAATTATTAACTTTATATTTTATTTTCTTTAATAAAACAAGTTTTTAAACCAGAATTGCTGCATTAAATCTGCATGTACACACTTACTTACTCGCATATGTATGTATGTATATACATAGATACATATTGAACTGAAAAAATTGTCGAACTGTAAAATAAACTAATAGGAACTAAATACCAACAACGGCAATTGTTTTTAACAACCACCTTCAGTAATTGTTTGAAAGTTCAAGAATGGTTTGTCTATTGTAGTTCGGAGCATGCAGAATGAGAAGTGTACAAGAAATAAGACGCCTTTTTAACCACTCCTTTGCATTGTCGCGTTTGTTTTTGACTGAAACCAAAGCCATGCAGAACATTTCTGCACTACTCGTATGTACTGTTATAAAAGCACGTATGTTCGTATGCATTTTTGCACTAAAGTACAATAACCGTTGTTGCTGTGTGGCATGTTGAGTTAGCTGAATGAAGGCAAATAAACCGTATTTATTGATTGACTGTTATAATGCAAGTATTTTGTGTGTGTCTTTTTTTGGTAGCAATGTATTGCAATCAATAGCCTAAAGCACATTTGTTTTTGTGATAACAAAAAGTTACAGTCCACATTGGTAAATAATGGAAATGACGAACAATTTTAAACAAGTAAGGAAGGGAATTGTAACTGAATTGTTGGAAATATTCGTATATACATATATATATATATATATATATCTGTAAGTTCTAAACCACATCTAAACGAAGGATTTGTAAGAGAATTATTTTTATGGCAGAAACACGCTACTTGCTTTAAAGTTGCTTTTTGTTTTTTTTGTATTATTTTTATTTATTTTTTATTTATGCTTTTGGTCGGAAACTGGGTCATACTTAGTGGGAGTGTCATAAATAATAATAGTAAATAAATTTATAAACGACCTTCAAATTTGCTTAATGTATAAAAGCAACATTTGTTATAGTTTAAAATGTAATATTTATGCAGACATGCCCAGCATCAATCAGTCAGTCTACTTTAAGATGTTTAACAGCTCTGAAGACCACAAAGTTCAGTTGACAATGGGTTACAAAGTTTTATGAATGAAAGTGTTTTATGATTTTATCAAAAATTTCATTAAAATTATACAATATTTATGAAATTTTTACTCTTTTACTTCACACCGCTCAAGTGTAAACAACATTAGAGTACAAAAAAAACAAAACATTTTGCCTACATTTAGGAAAATATTAAAATTTAGCAATTTAAGTACTTAAAACTCAAAATTTCTAGTTTTTAATTTTCATATTGATTTTTTTTTTAATTTAATTTCTTATGTGAATATACATACACTTGTGCTCACACAATTAAGGGGTTATATACCTTTCGGTATGAGAAAATTTACGATTTTTTGCAATTTTTTTAGTATTTTACATTATATATTTCCAAAGGTAAATCAAGATAAATCAAGAACAGGTTATCTGAAATACATGAACTAACAAAAAACTGTTAGTTTGTCGTATTAGGTACACTTTTTTAAAAATGTCGATTTTTGATATTCTCAAAATTTAGTTTTCCAACCAAAAAAAATATTTTTTTTCCAAATTAAATTTCACGAACTAGTCATTGTTAATATAATATATGTAAACAACACCTGAAAATTTCAGAACAATCGGTAAAATGGCTTCCGAGAAATCATGCTCACCGTTAGGCAATTTTCAAAAAATAGAATTTCGAGACAATCGAGCTCAAAGTTTCAACTATGACACGTTTGCGCTATAAAGATCTATAACTTTGGTTCTATACAGGAAAAAAAATGTCAGATAAACGAAATAAATTTTTTGTTTAAAAAACTTGCTTTATATACTCTAATATTTTCTTGACTTTTTTGCAACATTACATCCCTTCTATGTTTGTTATATATACCACAATGAAGCTTTATTCGATGGTTTTCTCGTCGAAACTATTCTTTTAATAATCCCAAAGGGAATTAAATTCGGGCTATGGGCAAATCACTCGAGACATTGGATATGGCTCATCTCAAGTCAGTCCTTGATGACCCTAGGGTAGTGCTTCTCGTCGTTATTCTCTAGATGCAAGCTAAAGGTAAATCATTAGCATATTTAGCCCGTTAAAATATTGCCTAAATGCCTTTGTACATACGACAGTCATTTTACCCTCAATTTGCACAAGTGGACATACCCTATATTTGGTGAAAATGAGGTTTAAAACGTAGTGGCACAAGTGTATAATATGGGATTATCTACATAACATTGGTAGTAACTTATAATTTCATGTAGAACTTTTGAAAATACAAAAATTGGCAATATCTGAATACGTTAATTTTAGAAATATTGCTCTCTTATTTAAAAAACCGCTGTCAGACATTACGTAACTATCTATAATGCACATTAATAAATATATGTGAACACTTAATATGTTACATATAAACACACTTTTATGATGTGAATAAATTTATATACATGAATGGGCTACTTTTAATGAGAAAATTAATTCGTCACAGGCAGTACCTTATACAATACCAACTCATATGTACATGCATAAATATGTAAGACATATGTGCATGCATTTCATTGTGAAGTGAATTCATCAAAATTGAAGTTTGTGCAGCCATTATTATTACCAAATTTATACTCTTAACAATGATCAATATTAGATTATATTTCTTTTTTCAAAAACTAAGTATATCCGCAATGAAAATCTATTATTCTCTTCAGTGTATAATACTTGCTCAACTATTTCTGAAATGAATCAAGGATTATATAAGACAATTTATTCATTCCAAAAGCAATAATCGCTCCAAAAAATTTATATTTTTTTTCGCAATGTTGAAAATATTTGGTTAATAACTTAATAAATAGAGTTGGTAATAAAAGCGTATCAAACACACCAAACAATCATAAAGCTCTTTGTTGTGATGTATGTGTATTCGCCATAAATAAATCAACATTTGTAGGCGCCTGAACAATACCGTTAGTAATTTAGATGATAAGTGCAATTTGCACTCCATTCCCAATATGGATTTAATAATATGTGGTTAGACAATTACAGATATGCCCTGAAGCTTTAACTGGTGAGGAAATTTAGTAGTTTACAATTACAAATGACTGTCGGAAATTGAACTGGATAGAAGTATGACTTATGGACATGGCTTATACTAATTAAAGAGCGGTTTTCCAATTGGACTAGATGATATGCTTCACAATCGAATTATAAATTGTTTGTCAATTTTTCCAACCGTTATGACACTGGTCCGAATAGTATAGTCGACTAACTAGTAAGCTTGTGTTTCACACTAGTTGGAGAGTAGTTTACAGCTACTTGATTTGACTTTAGGTTATGTATAATTATCCACAGTATTGGTATCAATATATGCAGACATCGTTGCAAATTCAACACCCTCAAAGCGAAAAGGTCGTTGCGAACCTTTCAAGAGTGCGATTTCACACACCAGCCCATATATACACATACAACTATGAGCCGCAAGTCAATTCTCAGCAACCAAAGCAGTGATATAATAGCACACCAATGCACTCGACAACACTCCACACCTTTTTTTCCTCGTCTTTAGTTTGTTGGAACGGCGGCAATTGTTGTGAATGACGTTGAATGTCGCAACGATCTAGATAATTATTGTCAGACTGTCATTCATACATATATAACTACATGCATATACACACGTACATATGTAGTTATACTCAAATCCACTGTTACCGTTAGCGTTTAAAGTGTTTTGCATATCATACGAATCAATGAGCGCACCGCCAGCAGCAACACACACACATACAAACACTTAAATTTGTGTCTACACTTCCAAGTGCCATGCACCCACAACCCGTTAAGTGTAACACCGAATTAAAGCGGAAACCGTACAATATTGTACACCTTCGAGCGTTTTTTTGTCATGGAGAAAGCTTTTAATGGGCCACTTTTCTTGTGATCGTTTAAAGTGATTGACACAATCAAGTACAGTTACAAGCGAAATCTTTATCCCTACTCACCTGAGTGTGTATAACAATAAGCACTTGTGCACATGTGTGATAATTCGACGAATTCAACAATAACACAAAGGAAATTATTGCGCAATAAAGAAATGAAGACAAGTAATATTTTCGAAAATGTTTGTAAACAAATTATTATGTCTGTATGTAATAAAAATTATTCTTGGAAATTTCCAGCAGTTACTATAAATTAACAGTTTAAAAAGCTTAATGTTGTCGCTTCTTCCAATCCAGCGATTTCTCATGTGATTGTAAAACGACGGTTTCCTTTAAGGTTCGCTTTATTTGAAAATCAAATCGAGTATATTACTTTTTATACCACCTACTTCATGAGAAGATTTTCCCTGGCAAGAGTCCATTGGAAGATTACGTGTCGAAAGACAAAAAAAAAGTTTAGAAAAAGATATTTGAAATTGATCCAATACTAGCATAAGAAATATCCAATTTAAAGCCAAGATAGCTTACTTTCGAGTACAAGCGCAGTCGGATATGAGTTTTGGGAATATGAACTGAAATATAGAGGAGTTTTTTGTGTGCTTCAGTTACTGAAGAGGAAGCACACATCAAGAATCAGTCCAGGAAGTGAGCTTTATGGGACGACCTAATAGATTCTATAGGCTACCATTACCGACACTAGTAGCCATCCTAGCTTCACCAGGAGTGCGACAAAGAGTTCCATATTGCCTTGCGAACTGACGAACTTTGGCTGTCACTTGGAAACAGTGCGAATGCACTAGGTAGATGCATCCTATTTATATATGTTGGCTTTCGCTAGCACTTTCATATAATGTATGCATCATCACTCTACCATGACCAGGAGCGCGACAATCCCGGTAAGGCAGATAAAGGCTGCGTCCAGGTAGACGGTTCAAACGCTTCGGATCAGCTGGAGGATGCTTTGTGCTCCACTAATCAGGAGTAATAGCCATCCAACGTGACCAGGAGCGCGTCCAAATACCGTTTCCGGTATACCGATTTTTCACTTTGACGCGCCCGAAAGCGGGAGTTGGCTCAAACGTTTCGGATGACCTAAAAAGTCGATTCTATTGGCTACAATTACCGACACTAGTAACCATCCTAGCGTCACCAGGAGCGCGACAATCCCGGTTCCTCTGCTATACTTCTACGAGGGCTGCTATATATATTTCTGACCTAGGCAACACTAAGTGTTGCCAGGTGCAATCTGACATCTGACACCTGACGGAAAGTTTGACATTTTTTAGCATAACATCACTCAGAACGTTTTGTCATTTAATCGTGAATTGTTTTATTTACAGGGAATTAAAAAATTCATCTCGCCCAAAAAATGGAATTAACTCGTGAACATTTTCGTGCGATCATTTTTCACAACTTTCGACGTGGATTATCGCGACAAGAGTGCATCGATGAACTAAAATTTTGTATGGCTATGAAGCACCATCCTAGCACTGTGAAAAACTGGTACAACAAATTCAATCGTGGCCGACGCTCGCTCAAAGACGAATTCCGTGAAGATCGTCCAAAAACAGCCGTTGTGCCAGAAAACATCGATGCCGTACGTGAACTGATAATGCAAGACCGTCATGTGACATACCTTCAGATAGAGGCATGCCTATGCATTTCTCCCACCAGCATACATTCGATATTGCATGAACACCTGGCCGTAAAAAAGGTTTGTTCTCGTTGGATCCCGCACAATTTGACAATCGCTCAAAAAAAGACTAAAAAAAAGTGCTTCGAAAATTGGTTTGAGCGCATGTAAAAGTGTATAAATCTTGATGGAGAATATTTTGAAAAACAATAAAACCATTTTCGTTGATAAATATTCCTATTTTCATTATCAGGCCAGAAATATATATAGCAGCCCTCGTATGGATATAAAGTAAAATGTTTACCGTCTTTAGACTTCTCCCAAATTTTTTTGCTTCGCCCAAGAAGTCAATTATAATATGTTGGGGTTGAATGTAGAAGATTACTGCGAAAATTTGCGTTTATTTTTTGAATATAGTACGAAAGAATTTTTTTATATGATCAAAAAATGTCAGTTCTATCAAACTACCTAGCTTAAAAAATAATTAAAAATCAACGTTTAACTATACTTACACGTGTCTCATATACAGATCAACAGCATAATAGGTGTGAGTACCTATTTAATAATAATTTCATGGAACTTTTAACGCTTCATCACTAATGAACCGACACCGAACGGTTGCATGCTGCTTTTGGGCGAATTTCGTAAATGAGCTACTCGGTTATGCGAAAAGGCAATGCGCAATTAATCTTGCCGCCAACTGGCGCAGCGGTAAGTGCAACAAAAAAAGCAAAGTACTCATTCATATTTAAAAACATGTATTTATCTGTTTAACCACCGTCGTCGGTTAATTTAACATTCCACACAGTTTTTTGCACGAATTTACATGACTTCGTGTGTCTGGCAGAGCTTCATGCTGTTTCCCGACACCTTAAGGTTACTCAAAACAAAATACACAAGACATAGAAATGCGCACGCGCAGCTTCTGTTTGTTTGGCAAGTGCGCAATTGTTTCGCATTAAATTGGGATAGTAATGATTATTCAGCATTACATGGCGTTTAAATCCTTTTAAGCATTAATGCATTGTAGGTGGCTGGCCCAGCAAGGTTGGTGCGTAATTCGTTTTGTGATTACGGTAAATTCACCGAAAAATAAGAGCACAATGAATTTGTATTCAGTAAAAGGTTTTTTGTGAGTTGTTTTGCGTAGTTTGTTTTTATTTTTTTTTTTTTAATTTTTTTTTTTAATTTTTTTATATTTTTTTTTATTCTTTTTTTTTGGGAAACTAAGTCAGCTGAATACAATTAAATTAAGTTAACAAAATTTGTGTGTGTTTTGATTGCTGGTTGTTTGGTGATTGTTGTGTAGGCGTTTGGCAATCACTTTTATTCAGCCAATCAAAGCCCTGTAAATGCCTAACTGCTCATTCTTCTATATTACATAATTAACCTTTACAGCTAAGCAAGTTCAACTTCGTTAGCTATTGCCTCTTTTATATTATTGCCTCTGTCATATTATTTTAAAATTCAGTCTTACTTCACTTCGCATGCCAATCCTTCGAGTTTCAATTAATTCGGTCACATTGGAAAATATCTTTTGAAAACACCCTTCAAATTCTTCAAATTCAGTGGGAATTTAAATAGCACTTTTCGTTCAACCTTGACGGTTGATAAGTAATCTCATACATATATACACGCAGACACAGATATTTATGAGCTTATAATAGAGTATATAAAAATTGCTTAGTCTACTAAAGCTAGATACACGACCGCAAGAAAGCAATTAATAAATAATTAATTAATTAATACAAAGAGCTAACAAAAAATCATTACTTTAAATTTGATTTTTTTTTGTTCATAGAAGAATAACAGACTGAGCTATTTCATATTAGGTTCTTATGCAATAATAACATTAATAATTTTGGTATTCGACAGAATTCTCGTAGCTATTTGGAAAGAACGTCTAAAGGTGAATAAGGGCACCCCACATTATGAAGTTCGTTCCTCCTTACTATGGTTAAGATGGAGATACTTTAATTAAATTTAGCCCTTACGGAAACTGAAAAACTATAGCATACTTTGACAAGATTATATTAAATGAGCTTAGTCAAGTACACGAGATGTGTTCAAAAAATAACGGGAATTTAAAAATATCTGAAATTTTTCTTTTGAAGTACGATAAGTTTTTCAGTTGCATTCATTGTTTACTGTTTGTAGCAGTCGCTAAGCTTAGACGTGTTTCTATGTGCTTGGCGATTCCGTTTGTTAATGGCTTCATGAAAAATAATACTGGAATGATGTCCCAGCCTACATATTCGCCAGACTCCGTGACTCCGTGTGATTTTTTCGAATTCCAAAATATAAAGAGAATCCTAAAGAGGCGTCGTTTTAGAAGCATTCAAAAAATCGCTGAAAGAGCCAAAGGCAATCCCAATAATAGGGTTTGAGAAGCGTTTCGACGTTTGGAAGAAGCGCTAGCATAAGTTCACTATCGGATGGGGACTATTTTGAAAGCGTCAACATTAATGTAGACGAAAGAATAACTTTTTTTTGTTCAATAGAGCCAAAATTTACGACTTGCATTTTCCATTAATTCGATTTTGACTGAAATGATTCTTTTTACGATGTAAAACATAATCTTGGAGGTGTCTCTTCTCTCAGTTATCATATATATTGTCTCAATCCGGCCGATAGATATATATATATATATCGGGGGTGGTTGGTATCAACTTCAGAGCTGGAAATCTGGACTGTAATATGCTTTTGTCTTATCAATGCCGAAAGCCTTGGTTCTTAGACTTGTATTTATCCAAGTCAATTTGAAGAAATAATTTATTTAAGTAGAATTGAGATGGATTTAAAGCCTTCTGTAAATACATGACATTTTCGTCTTTGGTACTACAAAAGACTTAACTTCCCAATTTTCATGATGATAAACAACTGTGACACCAAATCTAACCTGACCTAATATCATTGAAGTATTTGGATGAAAATTTCCTTTGCAAAAAAATCACTTTTAATTCGAATTTTGAAGTAATTTTTCGATTTGTCATAACGCTTAATATATAATAATTTTTTTGTAGGTTTTGAGCTTATTTCGCCAGGATTTGGACTCACAGTCCAAAGAGTTGTAGTCAGAAACTCAACTTCTTTGTTCAAATACTAATTCATATCAACAAATATTTCACGATCTATATCGATTTAATAACAAATTGGTTTTTTCAATTTATCCCAAGAAAAGCAAAAAAATTCAGTACACGATTGTTTTAATACTGTGATCCTCAAGAGTATCGTGATCTCAACAAATAACTTTATTCAATAGTCTCTTATAAAAAAAGTTTACTGCAAATCGACGTTAAGCTTTGATCTCAGAAGTGGCTCAGTTGACACTTAGTGTTGCCAGGTGCAATCTGACATTTCCATTGGAAAGTTTGACATTTTTTAGCATAACATCACTCAGAACGTTTTGTCATTTAATCGTGAATTGTTTTATTTACATGGAATTAAAAAATTCATCTCGGCCAAAAAATGGAATTAACTCGTGAACATTTTCGTGCGATCATTGTTCACAACTTTCGACGTGGATTATCGCGAAAAGAGTGCATCGATGAACTAAAAAAAAAACTATGAAGCACCATCCTATAGCACTGTGAAAAACTGGTACAACGAATTCAATCGTGGCCGACGCTCGCTCAAAGACGAATTCCGTGAAGGTCGTCCAAAAACAGCCGTTGTGCCAGAAAACATCGATGCCGTACGTGAACTGATAATGCACGACCGTCATGTAACATACCTTCAGATAGAGGCATGCCTATGCATTTCTCCCACCAGCATACATTCGATATTGCATGAACACCTGGCCGTAAAAAAGGTTTGTTCTCGTTGGATCCCGCACAATTTGACAATCGCTCAAAAAAAAGCTTCGAAAATTGGTTTGAGCGCATGCAAAAGTGTATAAATCTTGATGGAGAATATTTTGAAAAACAATAAAACCATTTTCGTTGATAAATATTCCTATTTTCATTATTAGGCCAGAAATATATATAGCAGCCCTCGTACCAAATGTGTGATGCCCGGATATTCGAAGTAATTACATATGTGACTTCAGTCATTTTCATTTCCGTGTGGCGCGAGCGAGACACATTTATTTCAAAACCAATTTTTAACTGTCACTCTGCTGTCAGAGTAAAGGTGAAGTTATCGCATTAAAATTACCAAAAATAAATTAAATTTGATGATATAACATGTGAAATTTCCCATGCGACTAAAATTTAATATTCTAAAAACGTAATTATACTCGAGAGCATATGTGTAACAATAAAGCTAATGAGTGAAGGAGTTAGTATGTGTATATGATTATGTCAGTATGTGAGTTTGCAAGCAGCATCGGACAAGCGTGTCTAAGATAATAGAATAATTGATTTTATGTAGCAAATTTCGTAAGAGATCACAATAATATAGAACAAAAGGTGGAGTATGAAGAACAAAAATAATAAAAACATAAATATATATATAAATATTGTTTAATACATATATGAACATATGTGTACTTGTTTTGCCACCTTCGACTACAGCTTTACTATAACAACAACAACAAATATAAAAAATGTATGTTGTACATAATTGAATCAGTCGCTATGTCTTAAAGCCATCAACAAAAGTTCAGCATTCATTTTTTTCCAACTATTGTTTGGTTCTTTTGCACGCTTGTCTCGCTATTCATTTTAACAATTTACGGTAAATTACATATTTTGTTTTGTGCGCTTTAGCTATGATTTTCATATTCAAGTGCAGCAGCGCAATTCGGAAATCACAAACACATACATACATATATATTCACAAGTGACTGACAACAATTTTGTCTGGCGCGACTAAGTGGCTAACTGAAATTACTATACCCCCCTGCTGTGGCGCCGTCTGTGTCTCTGGTCCCACAAGAGGGGGGTGGTTGCTTGCTTGTGTTGATGTTGGCATGAATTGCTATTTTTATACACTTTATTGTTGTTGTTATTTGTATTATTTTCTGGTGGCAACTGGCATTTAAATATTGGTCCCATGCGGCAATCAGATTGTTAATGCCAACTACCAAGCGGTTTCGGGCAAATTGCGAAGGCTCGCTTGATAAGTCGAGTAAACGGGTGGCAGGTCGTGCAACAGATGTTGCTGCAGCGAGTTTGCGCTTTTTTGCGGGATTTAATTTTTTTTTGCTTATTTTGTTGTTTTTTTTTTGCTTTTTTATTTTATTTTATTTTTTGTTTTATTTTTTCTTTTGTATTTTCATGCTTTTTAAGCGCTTATTTTGATTTTGCGCAGACCAAGCCGCAGCATGACATTTAAAGGCTGGGTTTTTGCTTTCATTTGCCACAAAAGTGTGCACACTTGAATACATACAAACATTGTTATGCCTACTCACTTAATAATAATTGAATTTTCACTATTATTGTGCAGACCTTTTGCACTCTAATGTGCCACAATTAAATTGGAGAAAAAAAAATGATTCAAAAAATTCAAAGTTAATTGTGCATGAACACTTTGTTAGGCAGTTTCTGAGCCTCTTTTGAAATCACCGCTCAGCCGAAGCATAATCCAATTTTTTTGTTTATCAAAAGCTATCACTTGAGTACGCGCTTTGCACACTCACTCACATTCACTTGTGATATTTAAAAACGCACTCGCTTTCATTTGTGCCACACGTGTGTAATTCAATATGAAATCTGAAACTAAGCATCACATATAGCTCAAAAACCCATAAGTCAGCACATACATATACATATTTACATATGTGCATTCATGCACTGCACGCGCCAGTTGACGCACAATAACATTGTTTACAAAATTTTATGTCCGGTAAAAAACGTAAAGCAAGTGCAATACAAGTTTATATATGGATATATATAACATAGTCAAATGTATATGCGTATAGCCACACGCGCATGCGCAGCGTATTAGTTAAGCTTCCGGTTGCCATGACGCGCCGCAGCTCAAATGGCATCGAATTCACTCAGCTCCGGTGTGCAGGCGTTGGAAAGGCCAACGCAACACGCACGTACACACCACCACCATGACCTCGAGGCAGCTCCACTGTCAGCTGGCAAAAGAAATCTGCAAGACCACAGTATGTAAGCGCAGTATGTGTGCGCATAAACAAATTATATTGTGTAGTGTGAGTCAATATGTGTAATTATTAATTTTCGCACCCACCGGTGTGATTAATTGAAAAACGCCTTTTTGTGTGTTTATTATTAATATTTTAATCAAATTTGTTTCACGCAGATATTTCTGAGGTGTTCGCACTATTTTCAGAGATTGTGTTTAATAGTATGAATTAATCTTAAAGATAACACAAAAGTAAAGGCTAAAATTTAGTATTTAGTATTTATTATTTCATTTATTTTATTTTTTATAACAACTCAGAAACATTTCAAAAAAAAATATTAATTAATTACTTAATTTAAATCGAAATAATAATTAAGCCATTTGACTCTTAATTGATCAATTAAGCGAATTTCTGCAAATAACCCTTAATTGTTATGAAATTACCATTTAGTAGAACAATTAACTAATTATTAAATAAGTATTTAAAACACATCAAATTGATTTAAAAGCTCCCATGCAACCCTGTGAAGTGTGTTTAATTAGACGAAGAAGCGGATTTTCACACACAAAAACTAAACAATTGCTTTATTTTTATTATAGTTAATTATAATTTAATAATAAATTGAGTATGTTCGAATACCCAACTCAATTAGTCTATCAACATTTTAATTGTCTCAGCTAATTGATATCAATTAAATGAGGTGTTGATAATATAAAATACTTTTCGAAGATGTGATATATGCTTTTTGCTTTAGGATTAAGCTTGATACTAGATATGACAACAACAAAAGACTTAAGCAACGAACTCGCATCCCAAATAATTCAAGCGAGACTATTATCGTCAATCTGTGTTGGACTAAGATTTATGTAAAGCCATTTTTTTATTAATTAACAAATAGTTACATCTTGTCCAGCGTAATCTATACTACTATTATAAAGAGAAATGATTTGTATGTATGTTTGTATTGGAAAGCTACAGTCACCCCCAGTAACATAGGCTATATTTTTTGCAAGAATCTCAACTTTCTGGAAATAGTTCCCAGGTGAGGGTATCAAAAAAACTCCGTGATGGAGAATCTTAATCGCGTACCAGAGAGTCGAGTAAAGAGCGCTCGCAGCTGCTTGCTGAACAAAATTTCAAAACCTCGCAAGTACGCGCATGAGAGTCGAGTAGGGAGCGTGTGCAGCGGCTTTAAGAACAAAATATTAGAAATGGAAAAATACAAGCTCGCACTAGGGCGTCGAACTCTGAACGTTCCCAACGCCTTCATAATCAGAGATAAAGACATCGGATACCAAAGACTATTATAGATTGTAATCAAGTTTTAGTTCATTGCAAATAAAATATAATTTCATGTTCGAATTTTCCTCATTTTACTGTTTTAAAATGAACCTAATATTAATGTATTTAATTTTTTCCTTACGGTCCACCGTCGTTTGATGTCTACAGACGGCAGTCAATGATGTCAAAGTGGGTTACGTGCGTTGACATGCCTTTAAATAATAGTGGTGTTTCAACTCCTCCATATTTTACGTTTCTGCCAATTACTTAGTCTTTATTATACGTGACGTATTTACGGCCTGTCACTGAAAACCATCATTTTAAAAAATTGAATTTTCATTATATTTTTTTCTTAAGCAATACAGTGGCCAAATTTTGCATATTACACATAGCGAAACAGAAAAAGATATGTTCTCAGATGTATATTAATGGATGGTATATAAGATATTTATCATAACTATTAACATTTTTTCAGTCAAAATATATGTTTTTAGTTTGTGGAAATTTGACGGATCAATATAAAAGTGATTCAAAGAATCCTTTGGTATGAAGAGCAAAATAGTTTAGATAGAAGCATCCTTTTTTGTGGAATTTACAAATTGTCATTTATATTCTATTGAAAAATCAAAAAATATTATTCAGAGAAATTAGGTGTGGTTACTTTAATCAAGTCATTTGTGAGAAGCAAATATGTTTCACTTACAGCTTCCTTGATTTGCACTATAGCTTATATTAAATGAATACTTTTACTAACTTTCACTATTAATTATAGCAAATATTATATTTTATATACTTAATTTTTTTTCTCCTCCCTAAGGACACTGTGAGACTTTAACGAGCCTAACAGGCGCTAGTCTTCGCAACAAAAACTGCAGTTAAAATAGGCAGCTCCGCTGGTGGGCATTTACAGCCATATATCTACATACATATATCGGTATATAATGATAAAGAAAATAAAAATAAAAAAAACATACATAAATATGTAGCCGTTTAGCTGCATGCTGCGAACCACTTGCTGTACCAGTAAAGTTTATTTTGCTTAGCAAATTCACAAAAAATCGAACTCTTGTCTGTATACCTATTTAGCAATGCGTATTTTATGCCTTTAGGCGTTAAATTTTATTATTTATTATTATTGTTATTGCTACTTGATTTTGTGACATATCGATTGGGTTCGCTTGCAAACGATTATGCAAATGAAATTATAGTTTTGTGTTAATTAAAACGGGTCATGCATATTCAAAAAAAAAAAAAAAAAGATTTGAAGCAATATTTTTGAATGGTAATTTAATTAAATTATTTGTTTTAGGTATGATTGTTAAAAAAAAATAAACTTTTATTGTTATTTAATAATTTTAAAATAATTATTGATAATTTTGATTAAAATAAATACTAAAATATTATATGAAATTTTCTTACGATCATTTACTAACAATTTATTTTTTTAACAGTAATAAAATAAAAAGACTAAAACACTATGAAATATATTAAGAGTTGACGTCTGCTGATTTTGTAAGCGGCACAAAGAGCAAATCAAGACGAAAATATCCATAAAGTAGTTTGAAACTGCTAAGAGTGTGAGAAATAAAAAAATGTTGCAGTGAGGAAGCCCAAAACGAGAGTTCGCGAACATTTTCAGCCAACCACACTGATTTTCCACATCATTTGTATGTTTGGCATGAAAAATAAACGGTTTTGCTTATTGATTTTGGCGCCTCACTGTTTTACTTTGTTTACATTTCATAAGAGAAAAGTGAACAATGAAACAGTACAGTGAGCTTTTGAGATTAGCAACAATTAATATTTAAATACATTTACTTTCAAACTTAAAAAAATATTAAAATTTAATAATGGGAGAAGTGAACGACAAAATGGTACTATAAGAAGGAATACGCACTCTGGACGAATGAATCTATTATCTGAGTTGCCGGGTGTACGTTTAATGTGGAGACGGCTTGGAAAAGGCTCCTTCTCACAATACCACCTAAGATATGGTAAGTAGTGCTCTAGTTCCTTCATTTGTACTCAACGACCGCAGTGATAGTATTTGGTAGTAGGAGGTGGACAGTTCATCCTCTCAAGCGAGTTATTTTCATACGAAGGTCTCCTTCGAGTTCTTCAAACTTATTCTCTTTTTTATTTTTTATGGAGCGCCACTCCTCTCTCACACCAAATTTATAAGTGAATGGGGAATTATTCAGGGAAATTTAGCATGAAATTGAGATCTCACTTTAGTTGTCTGGTAATTTATTGGGGAAATAGGACGAAATGACTGTGTCAGTTTTATTTACTTAGTGCTCAATTTCTGTGGCATTAAAAACTCACCACATGTTAAATTTTGCAGAAAAAAGGGAAGGAAATTTAATAAAAGAGAGGTTAAACTAAATTACATAAAACTCAAATATATTTAGTATACTTCAAAAATTTAATAAAAGAGAGGTGTTGGTATAGTTGGAAAGGACTTTACCGAATTTGTTGGCCTTACGAACGACTCAGCCCACAGGAAAATCAACCAAACTTCAAAATTCAAATAACAAACCACAATAGTTTCGCGAGACTTACTGTATCAAAGACACTGAGTGCAACGAAACATGCGCCGACGCTCTTAACGAGACCCGCAACAACTTTGCGTCGGTACAATACCGACTCACCAAAAACCAGCGCACTACTGGCGCATACGAGAAACCAGCTGGAGGGAGCCACGAAGTCTCAACTCGAATTGCATACGCTTGGTATTCGCATTGAATGGTCTCTTTGTTTGCATATGGATTTCAAGAGATCGCTTTTTATACAACTATTTTTCTTTGATTATAGCATAAAGCTTGTTGTGTTTGTAAATGAGCCGTAATGCTGCCACAATGAGACTGCAGTAATCTCAACGAAGGAGCGCCCGACTTGATTGGCTATAGGGTTTCGCTATAGTTGTTATTGTTGTTGCTGGCTTGAGTATGGGTTTTACACTTTGTTGCTGCTGCTGTTGACGGCTTGTTGGCTGTTTGCCGCCACTTTTAAACTGAGCGTATTAATTTATAGTCAAACAGTTACTTCGTGGCCATCCAACTATACTGACACATTGCGCATGCGCGCTGCCGACAAACAGCGTTTACCACACAGTCGAGCCGAAATATAACGGTGTAAAAGTAACGATTTTAATTTCGTGTAAAGGAATTTATTTTTAGACACTTTATACAATTCTAGAGTAAAAATTTTAATTGAATTGATCGGTGTGCATTGATTAGTGGTTACTGAAGCTAAGCAATTAACGGCTAATCCGCGGAAAACAGTTGCAAATGTAAGTGTTTGTTGTGTGTGTGTGTGTGATAACGACATACGTGTCTAGAAGAGGAAGTAATTATAATATATAGAGTAAAAGTGGCGCGCTTAGAAAAGAAAAGTGCTCGAAAGAAAGTGTTTAAATAACAAAAAAAAATAAAATAAAAAATTAAATTAAAGAAATCAAAATAAACAAATTAAGCAGATTTGTCTGCGGTGAGATGAGCTACGTGCTTAATTGAGTTGCTGGATAATCGCTTAATAATTACATATGAAGCTGCGTATGAATGGCGCGGCACAATTTGTTGTGTGATTTGCTAGTTTAATTGTTTTTCGCTTTTTTATGACGGTAATAAATTTTCTAAAACTGTATGCAGCTGTTAAAAAATGCCGAAATAGAATTTGCAAAATAAATGAAAAAAAATCACTAGTAGAGTGGCTATCGAAAGAAAAAAATCAACAGCGAAAGAAGATTAAAGCAAAACGTGCGCGAAAATACTTTCATTAATTATGTAAATTATATTTGCGGGAAACTGTAAAAAAAAAGAAAATAACTTTATTTTATTGCCGTTTGATAATCTGCAAAAAATACGCACTAAAATATTTTTAAATTTAAACTAAATTTTTATTAACCAAAAACTAGGTCACTGCATAGATTCCCAACAAAATGTGCTTTTAGTTATAAATTTGTATTATTTATGACAAAATTTTGTCACATACAACAACACATTCACTTTTGTAACACTTCTCTCACTCCCTTTTAAGCGAAGGTCTAATGTCCCATTTTTTTATTTTTTTTTAGTTTTTGTTAAACCTACTTTTATGCAAAAATCAGCCGCACAATGAAATTTACATCACAGCACCTTGACAAGACAACACACGAAATACATATAAAACAGCAACAACAACACATACAAATAACTCTTACACAAATTTATATGCGTTTAAATTAACTACAGTTGACCTAAGTTCACATTCTAAAATACAAAATTTCATTCATCTGTGCATGCGCGGCGGCGTTCACATTTAGTCAAAGACCACGCACGCGTTTAAAACATAAATTCTATATTTTACAAATTAGTTTAATCGGAGTAGCCACCGAATTGCGACCTTGACAAATTTACGCATATGCTCGTTTTTTATAGGCTTAACTATGTACATACATATCTGAGCTCTGTGTGGTATAATACAAAAATTTAATTTATGAAATAAAATAAAAAAACGTTAAAAAGTCTTCGGCAGTGTTGGTTGTTAAGAGTGAGTTATTATATTTTATATTATTAATGACAGGAAACAATACAAGCGTGTGTACTAGCAGTGGCGTAGGTATGAAACTTTTACGTGGGGGACGTTGTACGAAAATTTGTGTTTGAGAGCCCATAGAAAATTTATTACAATTTTTTAAGTGGTGAATTAAAAAAAATTTACAAACGTTGTCCTGCATTATATTTCAAGGGATATTAAACAAAATATGAAATTAAACACACATAATAAAATAATTGGAATTAAAATATAATTGGATTGAAGGTTTGGTACACAGACAGTAGCGACAGCCAATTATAAAACATTTCCTAAGAAAAAACAATTTTACCTTTAGGCGGTTTCTACTCAGTAACAATTGCACCATCTATTTTTGGCAAATATAAAACATCAAACAAATTTATAAAAGTAAAATTAATTAAATGCACGATTGAAATAGGACCGAATGGTGACTACAAACCATTCTCGAATATGCCTGAAGACACACCAAAAATTTCATTCAAATCGGTCCAGCAGTGTAGGATAAGTTCAGTGACACACACCCGAACAAAATAAATTTATATTTTATTAAAAATGCATACATATATATTTAATTGCACAATTTAACAGTTAATTAAACCGCATATAAATTAATCGTTCAATTAACAAAATAATGCGGCCAGTTGGAAATATATCAAAACGCTTCTAAAGAACTTAACAGACACACTTGAGACAAATAACAATTGAAATTTTGAAAAATTTTATATTTTAAATAAAATAGGACGATATAAAATAATTTAATAAATGAAATAAGAAATGTTGCATTGCTTTTAAATAAAATATTTAATAAAGGTAGATATATTTTACGATAACATATTTGATGAACCGATTATGTGTGTAATACAATCCAATCCAATCGACGTTTCTAACTAATCATCGCCACTTTATATCATAAAAGTCCTAGGAGCTATACCATACTCCAGATTCCTCCAAATATTAATCTCTTCATATAAAGCTTGTGTGACGGTAACTCAAAGGTAGATTATTATGCCTAGTGAATTAAGTATTTTAAATTAATATAAAGAGTCCAACATACATTTTTTATATACTTCTTTCTGTTACTCGGCAATACAAGTTTCACTCTTTTTAAAACAGTTCGCTGAGCTCAACATAATTACCTTCAAATATAATGTTCATACAATTAAATTATACGACGTGTGAAAATGCTTACAAACGATGTGTTTATTACACTGATTTTATCTACTTTATTACCACATAAAAATGAGCCTAATCTTTGCTTCCAAAAAGTTTTAGAAATAAGCAAAATGTTTAGTATTTAACCACTAAGTTATGCATGTACGCATGTGTGTACGAGTATGTACATATATCTAGAGTCTTAAGAAAATAAATAAGATATTAATCGCATTCGAAACATCGAAACCATAAAATATGTTAATCCGACTTGTAAAATGCTTATTAATTGAAGCTTTGATTTTAAATAATTTTTCTATCGTTTTGAGAACAAATTTGTACTAGTTGGAAATGCTTTTTGGATTAGAGCTGAAGTTTTGTTGAGTTCAGATAAGTTATATATATTAATTTAGCGATTATTTTCTACCAATGCAGACAATTTTTAGCTGCATAATAGCTATGACTATGAACTCTAATTTCTAGTCTAAAATATTACCCAAACACTATCCATATTATTTCTAGATTTTATTTATTTAATATATGGCAACTCTAATCAGGGTATGTGTCTAAATTGCAGGCTTTTTAAAATCTTTCCTTTCTTCTTAAACACAATTTATATTTTTCTCCCATTTTTTGATGATCGAATTTTATGATAAACAGTAACTCCTTTTCAGTATAAATGTAAAATTGTCTGAATTCTCTTCCAAAAAAAGTACTTACCAGGGGTTAGGGGTAGTCAGAGGCACGAAAAAATTACAATTTTCAGTAATTTTTTTTTTGCTATTAAATCATGTTCTTATACAAAAGTAATAATATGGCATTATTACAAACTGTTTTGACTTGAAGTCACGAAAATTTAAAAAAAAAATTATTTCCTAAGTTATAGTTGTTTGTGTTGACCCAGGCCTTGCAGTGACAATGATAAGTGCTTGTAGATTATTATAAAATCAATCGAATAAGAAAAATTAGGTTTATAAATAGATAATTCAGGGCCGGATCGAAGTTTTTTCCAAAAATTAGCAAAATGCCGGCCTCAGGAAATTTTTTTCTAGATTTTCGGGAAAAAAAAACCCTATTTGGTCTATAACTGTATATTGGTCTTAAAAAATTAAAATTTTTGAAAACTAAAAAGCCTCGATCTCGCCCAGGATAATTATGTTTTCTAAAAGCTGTAGAAATTTAATTAAAATTTATTTTCACATGTTCACATGTCTTAGTTCTACATTATCGGCTGAATTTTAAGAGATTAAACGCATTGCAGAAAAATGTTAAATATTTTACCATTTGTAAATTTTGATAATCCAGTCTACCCAGTTACAGCGAACTAATCGATTAGATCGTTTTGCTGCACAATCAAAAGTAGTTCACTTAGTTACTAATAATCCATGTATGGTCATTCAAATGGTTTATTCTTTTCATTTTTACACCTGTCTCTGCCGATGCATTTTTCAAGCAATTGCCACCAAGGCGGACGGTCCAAAAGCCACACATATTTGGATTGCTCCGCATTTTCGGTGAATTTAATTAGGGTTTGGACATATACCACTTCAAAAGTTGCGCCTAAATGCGGCTTTGAGCTTAGCAAAACAAAAAAGATTAATTCCATTCCACAACCTTAATGTCGATCAGCTGGAAAAGGTTGTGTAAAACCAATTAAAATTGTTGCCCCCGCCAATTGGCAATTAATGTATTTTCGAAGGTATCAAGGTAATGGAGAATGTATGTGCAGAGGTGCATAAATATAGATAGATAGGTATATGTATATAAATATGTATATTTAAGTTGAAATATACAATTAATTGCTAGTATGACGTCATCAAAGCTGTTGATTAGTAGACTCCTTTACTTTTCATTTTATTTAAATGTAGAGTTGTCACCAATCAGATTCCTTTTCGGCTAGACACACACATTTAACACTTCATAGTCGACATCTCGGCATATTACCTAAATTACTTACATAACCGCACCGCATGCATCACCAAAAACCGAAAATTTCCTTAATATGTCAATTGATGTCATTATTTTTCGAATTTTTTCGTCAAACTCTTCCTACTGTGGCACCAATTCCTGTGGCATGCAATTCCTCTAAACCAATTTGATCGTTCATTGCATTCAAATAGTTTCCCAAATGTGTTTACACATCAATCAAGCAGGCCACTTTAAGATAGATACTTATTTTGGTTGCCGAAACCAATAAAATGAGTAACGAAAAATTTCTGGCAATTATGCAATATCTCGCCGACGTGCAAACCACATATGGCAATTCAGTCTGTACGCCCATAGTGGTGAGTCTGCGTGAAAAACGCGTAAAGTATTTGAATATTTGTTTTATTTGCGAAAATTCGTTTGCGTTAACAGTGATAATGTGCATATACGCCTGCTGTGCGGCTACAGCGCAGTCCAATCGACACTTCGTCGCCGGCATGCGGCAATCCAATGTAATGCGGTTAAATGGACAATTTGCCGGCGCACTGGGTGTTTGGCGCAAGCGCGCTGTCACAACGTTTAAAATATATCTAATTTATTTTTATTTTTATATATAATAAATATATACATATATTATATATATGTGTAAACTTATGCTGTGTTTTACAAAGTGACATGCACATGATTTTAGTCAAAAGTTGACAATTTTTACTTGACTGCACCGCATTAATCTGCTCGCTTTAGGTGACAGGTGCTGACATGGACAAGTTTATGAATATTAATTTTGTGTTTGTTGAATGTCAAGTTTACTCAAATATTCAGTTATATTTATTATATATGGCATGACTTTGCTTAATTTGTTACGTATTTGCAGCGAGTTTGTGTCTTAAGTCTTTTGTTTTAGAGGAAATTATTTTGCTCTCCTGTTGCGTTCGAAATAATACGTAATTTGGATCATTTTTTTTACATTGGACGATGTTTAGTTAAACTTAAGCAAATTACCGCAGCTATCTAATAAAATAAAATAAAAGTCCAGAAGTCCTTTTATATAGATTTTTCTTCTTCTGCTTCAAAAAAGTGTTCTGTCTGAACTACCCCATAACTGTGAAATGAATAAAATTAATATTTCAATTGTCGCTTATAGATATTGTCAGGCTTCTGAACGGTATTTATTATTCCCTTATTATTCCAAATCATAAAATTATTATAATATAAAATTGAGTGCTCCAGTTTAACCAAAAAATAAATGCTACCGATTTAAATAGCTTTTTAATGCTTCTGCGCTAAAATATGTGTTCAATTATGGCGATTTTAGCTCAAACCCGGATAAAAAATGTATGGATCTGTGGTTATCAATCGCAGAAATTAGGAACAAACTATACTTTCTTCTGATCTAGAGGTTACAAATAAATGGTTTATAATCGGCGAGGATTAAATTCTATGTATCTTCATTTATACTACCTTAACATACTGTAAAATCGCAATCAAAACTCAATTAATAGTTGGAACATAATCGAGACTTTAACGCTGTTCTTTGCCTTCTCACTAGAAAGTGGGTTAGGTTAAGTGATTGTCCAACGACGCACCTAGGCCTTTGGGAGGCCCATTGTGACACCACTAGGACTGTGATCCCTCACACTATAGAACCACCCTGTGGTCTTGATAAAGTGAAATAGTTCACACAATTTGAAATGATCAACTTCGCCTACATCATCGAGAAAACCGCGTCCAATAGTTGCGATTCTTTTCCTATACAGAGCCTTACAGTCACATAGAAGTTATGTAATCGTTTCTTCTTCTTCTTCTTATTGAGAGCTTCTATATATAATAGTAATCATTACAAGGTATCCCCAGTCTGATGGCGTCTCTCCCAATCATACAGTGTCTCGTTAACACCCCTACAAGGGTTCTTGTGTCTTTCATCTTAAATTTCAATAAGCGACAAGTGCCTCTCTTATTCCACTCAGGACACGTTTGTATGCTTATGGAGCATACACGTTGCCAGAGGTTTATAAATTCACTCTTTATTAGCATCCAACTGCAGGTGGTGGCTAGTTCAACCACAGTTTCCAGGAATGTCACTATGTCCTCGGACCCATTGCAGGTGTATAGTGAAATATGATGTCATAGTTCATAATAAATCCAAGCATTATTTCAGTATCTTTGATGATATTCTATGAGACTTTAGTGATTTTAAAGCCGCTTTACTATCCGAGAATATGAATATGTGTCTAGTCGTTAACACTCTTTCTAACAGAACGAGTTAATTGTAGTGATATCTGCTTGGAAAACACTGCAATGATCCGGTAAGCGATTCTGCACTAGAATGTAAAAATAATGAATTCTCAGGAACACTATCAGAAAAATTTTAAGCAGATTAAAGACCTCCGAAAATACTAGTCTCCCCAGCCAGCAATACTTGTCTCACCAAATATAGCGTCGTAAAATAAATACCTTTTACAAACTTAATGATTTTATAATTTATTCCTGGAATATAAGATTACTCCAAGCCACTAACTAAGTTTTTGAATTAAAAATATCAGTGCTATCTCTTAAAACCATACAATCCAGAAGCCTACAGATATCATACATATGGTATGCCTATTGCTATCATTACTTCACATCAATAAACCATTGGCAACTCAATCAATATTTCAACTCGCATTAATCCAGATTATTCAATTTATAATAATTGTTTGAAAAGACCTTAATTGCATTGTGCCGAACTTGTCAGTCACATCTCTTGAAAGCAAACGTTGCCGGCTTGATAAGATTGCTGAAATCGACGAGTTGCACGCGATGAAACATTGCAGACAAGCAAAGCAACTCAACAACAGACAAATCTATATATACTTGAGATGTAGCCTTGAGAGTGTGACTATCACACGATATGCGGTCAGTTCAAATCTCAAAAATGGAAAAGTAATCAAGATAGTATAAATGTTTTCTGTGGTAAAAATGTCTTTAAAAAATCATAACTTGTTGAGTGGAAGCTTATACGTAGCTTTGGTGAAGAATTCACTAATAATTGGATTTAACCATAAAATAAATTAAAAGAAAAACTCGGCCAATCACTCGTCAAAAGTGTGAGCGCCAATTACAAGATAAGACTATAAATATACTGCCAATCATTGCAGCTGCAACACCGAATGTGAAGATGCATAAGAGGCAGAAATGACATTTCCAACACACCAAGAAGGTGATGAATACACACCAACTTGCGCAAATTGGATCAACTTGATTGCTGCAAAAAGCAAAACCAACAACCAACAGAAATGAGAAGAAATGCTTTAAAAAATTTAAAAAAATAGCAAAAACAATTTTATGAATGTAGATTTATGCAAGTATGTACATACTAGCATATCGAATTCCTACATATAGGCCACGCAGCTGGAACGCAGTTAACGCCAACAAGACTGCCAGGTGCCCAACAACAAGCAAATCTTCTACATGTGATTGTGCAAAATTCACAAACGACGTTTTTGCTAGTCTCGAGATTGAGATATTAAGAGTATATACAACTATGCATAAGTATTCAGTTCACTTCTTGGCACCTACTCAATTTTAGCCCAGTAGCAGGCGTCGGAGGTTTTGTGGCAAATACTGATAAAATTACATTAAAAGGTATTTAATGCAATTTTCATGCGTAAACAACAACAATGCTATCAAGTTAAACTCAGCACAATAAAGTATGTAAATACCTCATTAAAGTGGTGCAACCGGTATTATATCTGTATGCAATTATTCCACTTATACTATTTGTTTGTGCGATTCGCCACTTTTCAAGGTTTAATGAAAACAAATAAACAATGATTGAATAAATGTAACAGTGCTACATTTTAAAACTTAAAAAAAAAATATTCAAAAACAAAATCTGGAACTTCACTTAACCACTATTTATTCCCGCCAGCGACTCAGTCCTACATAAAAACTTACCACCAAGCCATTGACTAAAGGTGACATACATAGCTTGCGCTAACGAACTCAAACACTAATCCCAGCATAAGCTCGCGTATACATACTCGTATTTACTTGTACTACTGTGTGAAACTCAATAATTAAGTTATAAATTGGCAAGTATAATTGGCGAATGATAACAACTTGGCAAGCAAACGAGTTTGATATTTCGCACATAGTCTATTTGGAAAAAGTATTTAGGTGAATTTCAAAACTACGTAATAGTCATTTTTATATTTCGACTAGTGGAAGTTTTCTGCACTGTCATGATTGCTTAATTAAATAGAAATTATCGGTATTTCGCTATATGAATTTTATACATATATATGTGTGTATTTTAGTAATATTTAGTTAATTTCACTATAATTAAAAATAAAAAATGTCTTCATGTTATATTTTTGTATAACAGTAATAACAGTTATAACTGTCACACTTCCTGAATCCTGCGTAAATATTAAATGTATAGTAATTGAAAGAGAGCTGAGTGCTGATAGTCACAGAGTAGTGAATAGAATCCAGAATTGTTTTATAAATATCGAAATTTGGCATACTTACGAAATCGGTAAAAAAATTAGCGGTAAATTTCGGTTTTGGAAAAAAATATTTATTCATTCTTCTATATTAACGTTGTCGCTTTAAAAATAGTCTCTATTCGATATTGAGCACTTAGGGCAGCGCTTCTTCTAATCGTCGAATTACTTCTCAAACCGATTTTTGAGATAGCCTTTGGCTTTTTTATGCTTGTAAAATGACGCTCCTTTTAGGTTCTCTTTATTTTTGAAAATAGGAAAAAGTCTGACGAGTCATGTCTGGTGAATATGGAGGCATCGTTACAGTATTGTTTTTGAACAGAAATTCATGAACAAACAACGACAACCTAATGAAAACCCTTCTAACCTTAGCGGCTGCTACTGACAAAATAAGCAAAGTAAGGACTCCAAAACCGTGAAATTTAAAATTTTATTTTTTGAAAACACCATGACAAACATAAGTAGGACTTTATGAGTCTCTCATAACTTGTGGCATGTGGACTTTTGACTAACTGCCTTCCCTAAATAAAAGCGTCATCGGCAAATGACTGTCAAAAAATTCTCATGCCCATACATTCTGTATGGCGCATACCGAAATAACGCGCCGGCGACGCTGAGCGGTTGAAATTTTCTATTTTGACAGAGCGTTCCGAAGTAAAGTTGGCTGCGAAAAACGAAGTTTCTCTGTACAATAAAATTTCACAACAACAATTCAAGTAAACATTTTGATATTTGACGTAAAGTTGCCGCTTTTATTTAGGGATGGCGCATCGACGTTAACGCTGAGTTTTAAAAAACGTTCCGCCAACGCTTTTATTTAGGGAAGGCAGTTAAGTATGCATGGAGCCTGGAATTGACACGATTATCTATTTCTGTTTTCGCAGAAAAAAAAACTATTTTAATAACACAGTGTCACAAAAAAAAATGTTGGGGTCGCTGAATCCGAATCCGAGGTCCAGTTAACGCCATCAGATCAGGGTTCTGACATAACCCCAGAAAACCAATATGGCGGACATAATTTTCAAAACTTCATCGGTTTCGCTTGAAATTCAAAATGGCGGATCCAATATGGAGGACGTTATTTTGAAAAATTCATTAAAATCGCTCGAAACTCGTTACTCGGGGGTTCAAAATGGTGGATGTAATATGGTGAATTTTTAAAATGTTTCCACCATATTGGTTGGCCATTTTTGAATTTTTGAAAAGTAAATTGAATTAATCTAAAAATTTCTCTTAACATGATTGGAAATCAAATTTCAATACTGCAATGACCCTTGTAGAGGAAATTCAGAGGTTTTTTCCCCTTAAAGAATATTTAATGAACGACTTACCCCGTAATTGATGTATAGATATGCATATCTACCTTGCTTATAGTCAGCGCAATGTTTGAAGCTGTAAGGAGAAAGATAATAGTAGTATCATTATAGTGTTGCAATAAAACCAAAATTATAAGATAAAGATTTAAATATATAAAAAATATATATAAAATTGAGAATGCAGTTCTAGTTGAAATTGAAGATAAAGATATAAATATGGATAAAATTAGAGTTAAAGTTATAATGACGAAGTTGGATACGAATATAAAGATGAAGATGGAGATGTTCTTAGACTCTAAAAGTATTCGCAAAAGTTTATAAACGTTTTTGTAAGATTTCTTTAAACATAAGTTCTGAGGAACTCTCTAAGAAGGACTCTTAGGCGTTTGGAAAAACTTAAATTTGTTTAGTTTTGGGTTTTAATTTCAATTTTTTTTCGAATAATGAGCATTATTATTAATCCAAAATGTTCGAACGGTCTTAGAGCTCGTACAAATACGTATTCCGTTGGCATATAGATATAATTACCGTAAACACATAGTTTCTGTTGAAAAGAGTGAAAGCTGTATTGACGGAGAAGACGAACACACTTTTTTGTTAACAAGCCGTCCAAACTGTGGACTCTCGTGTAAATTATATTATATTAAATTAAATAACAACACATGTAATATATAAAATTTCGATAATTTATGCACTTTTCACACAACAAGACTTTACCGTGGCCGTTTCGATACTTTGTGTATTACATGTGACTTACAAAATCGCATATCTTCAACACTTGAGGTATAAATTAATAAGGAATTTAACAAAATATTGCACGTAAAACACATAAAAATCGCTTTTCACTTACATCAAGTTTACTTATTAATATGATGTTATTATTTATATATCGATCCTTGCGAAACACTTGGGTTCATGTGTGTATAGCGCCACTTAATTGCTTTTAAATTGCTTGCTTAAAATATGTTGTCTGGCTTTCCATTTGAGAATTTTCAGCAAATAAGCGTATTAACTAACAACGATTAAAAAGCGATATACCATTCTGGGGTTGTTAAAACAAAAGCAGAAAAAATCGTCTTTCAAAACTGATCAACCGTAGCCAAGTAAGCATATTGTGCTACTGCGGCATTAGTTTAACATAAAACGGCGTTCCGCTCTTAGCCAATTATAAATATGCCCAAGAGTAAAACTAAAACCGAATTTATTGATACATATTATTATTTTTTTCCAAATCAAATATGTGCATTTCGGGACATTTAACCGATATTCCGTTTTCGAAGTGTCGCTTTTGACGTACAAATCTACGACGGATATGTACAAATGCTTGAATAACACTTGCCGCTTGTCGCCGTTAACTCAATTGGCACTTGGCCATTTTGGTGGAGTACGTGTGTGTGTCTCTTTGGTTAGCGGCTACAAGTAGTTGTTATTGTTGTTGTTTTTTTGCTACATTTACAGTTGTTGTAATGCCATTAAAGAAACATTTGAAAAGTCGGCGCCAGCGTACGACCACCAACACTTTTAATTATCGTCAGTGGAAGTGAGATACTCATTCATACGTGAGTACAGGGTGGTTCATAATAACTTTTTTTACTTTAAAAAAAAAAAGAAAATTAGAAATTTCGATAAATTATGGATTGGATTTACTTCCTAAACATGCCTTGATGTCTTATTTAGCTTACGGTAACTCATACCATTAACCCAGTCTCTCGAAATCCTTCTTCTGGTGGGTTTTGGCTCTATCTCACAAAAATTCAACTTCGGAAAATCGCTGCTATAGCAGGATCGATTGGATTTGCTGGCTTTTTTCCCCTCCTTGACAAAATTCTCCAAATCTTTGGAAATCTAATATATGTATGTATATCGAAAGATATATTTTCCTACAAAAATATAAAATTTTTTACATAAATTAAGGACCCCTCTGTTAACCAAAACAGTTTACCCAGGTCAACTTGAAACGTTCCTTGTCTTCCACTCTATTGCAGTTTTTCAGATCCGAAAAAATGTGCTGCTTAGGATAACCGTCGAGAGAAGGTATGACTCGGAAACTGAAAGCTTTCTATTCGGATTAATTTTAATTTCCAAGTGCAAAAAGCATGGCTTGATGACCAATATGGAGACTCGACGGAAAGAATCATGAACTCAAATCACGAAAAAGTCAGTGTATAGATCTTTAACCCTTAGTTGGTGCAACGGACAACATTGTTTTTCAGAAACGCAATTTTCAAAAAGCGGTTACGAAACATATTTAAAAGATTACTAAACGAGATTTGAGCAAAAGTCAATAGTTTTTAGAAGGACGCAGACTGGCTTCCAAACAAAATTTCTTTCTTTCCGAAAACAGTTCTCGAAAAATCCAATAAATGAAACTAGGCACCGCGTGAACCACCCTGTATATATATGAATATATAATTGACGTATATTTAAGCAAAAGTATTTGTGTTAACAACACAACTTATATATACATAATTGCGATGCCAAAAAAGTATATTGATAAAGTGTGGATCCTCCAATGCGCAGTCAATTAAGTTATTAACACCTCAGAGTGACAGCTACTTCAGGTTGCCATTTATGTTGAACTCATTACCTGATTAGCTCAATCAAACGCTTAAAAAATAACAGCAAATGGAGAAATGAATAATAAGCGATAATCCAAAAAAGCGCCAATAATTGGCATCTTGTCTTCGCGTGTAATTACTTAAGCAGACACTTGTCGAAAACTCCAAAAACAGACGTCGACAAAATTAACATGATTTTTCACAAAATGCTACAAACATAAATACACATAAATACAAATTTACAGCGCAGCTCAGCGCATTCACGAAGCTATAAAAACGTTATAAACTTCCAATTTTCGCATTCATTTTCATTTTACAGTTATTTCGCCGCATTACAAACGCCAACCAGTTAATAGGCTTATAAACAACAATGAAGCGTTTTACAGCCACAACAGAGCTCTTGATCTTCACAGCCATAATTGCTGGCTGTTGGTGCAGTGGCGCATTGGCCGAGTCCTCAACCTTGCAGACGGCCAAGCATTGGAAGCTGTTCACCTATAACTTCCTACCGCACGCACCGATACACGATTTGAACTTCTACAATCCAACCAATGTGCTGGCAACCGGTATTGCTGTCTCCTACGACCGGATTTTCATTGCGACACCGAAATTGTTCTCTGGCGTCTCGTCCACCGTCAATGTCGTGTCGAAGGCGGAATTTGGTGATTCACCGGTGTTGCAGGTGTGTAACGCAACGCAAAGCGCATTGCATAACGGTTTACCATACTTAAAAATACTTTGTGTCTTTGCTACCTTTTAGGCCTACCCAGACTGGTCGTTTTCCACAACCGGTCGCACAGATTTCAATTGCAGTGATTTGGTTCTGATCTCTGTGTACCGCATGCGCATTGACTCATGCAACCGCTTGTGGCTTCTAGATGCTGGTGTTTCGCGTTCACTCGAAGACTACGAAATCACTTGTCCGCCGAAAATTTTAATTATCGACTTGAATACCGATCAGGTGGTACGTCGTGTGGACTTTCCCAAAGAAATCTTACGTGGCGAGTCGTTGTTCACGAATTTGGTGATTGATGAGACGACAGCGAAGCATGGCAATTGTGATGATGTGTTTGCGTACATCTCAGATACGGTGGAGCCGGGTAAGTGCATGGGAATTATAAAACTTAATAACTTTGACACCGTGTTAGATCTTTGGAGGCAGGTTCGTGAACTTCTATTATTGTTGTTAATTGTTGTTGTGTTTTAATAACTTTGAGTAAGATGGAGTTTCAGACAAAAAGAACTCATAACACTTCTTGAGTCGTTCGGAGACAGTTTACCTATGCAGAGTACAGAGGTCTACTTATACAGAGGACAGAGTCTCGGTTAATAAATCCAATCAAAAAGCAAAATGAAAATTACCACACAAGTGGAGACTCTGTTATAGAATGTATTTCAATCTTTATATAGTTTATCACCATCTTCCTTAGTTTTATGAGATCCGTATGACCTCAGATCGACTTAAGATATACTTTATCATTAAACATTGTAAATGAGCATTAATGAAATGGAAAACAACTCCAGTTATCAAATTGCGTCTTTGTGAACCAATATCTCTTGAATAGAGAATATGGGCAATATGCCCCGTGTTATTTTCTTAGGGCTAAAAATCATACTTCTTATACACTTTTAAACACAATATCTATCTTAATTTCAGGCATTATAGTCTACGACAGCGGTCGCGATGTCACCTGGCGTGTATCACATCCTGCTATGTATCCCGACCCAGATTTTGCGCAGTCCGAGATACTCAACGATCGTTTCATACTGATGGACGGCGTTGTGGGTTTAGCATTTGATCAGAAATTGGGTGTGCTATACTTCCAGCCCTTGGCTACAGATCGGTATGTGAAATAATTAAATACATTTTTTGTAATTTTGGAAACTAACTCTTGTTCCCTTACAGCTTATTCTCAGTCACCAGAGAGGTGCTGCGCGCCGGCCCACTCGCACAAAACGACATACTCAAAGTGAAATTAGTCGGCAAGAAATCTTCACAGGGCATTGGACTCACCGTATCGCCCATCGACAGTAGCGTTATATTCAGTCCATTAACTGAAACAGCAATTGCTGCCTGGAATCCCAGCAATAACAATCAAGTGGTGCTCGCGCACGATCGTGATCGTTTGCAATTTGTGGCAGACATGACAACAACACCACATGAACCTGGCGTTTTTTATGCGGTCTCCTCCAAATTTCATCGTTTCTTTTTGAAAAATCTCAACCCCAACGAAATCAATAATCGTATACTCCGCTTGCCGCTGCCAAACAGTTACAGTGCACCGCACAGTCCCGAAGCGCCTTCGATTGATTTGCATACAATCAACAAGGCGTCCAACTACTTCGGCAGTCCATATAAGCCGAATTCTCTGGATAAATCCAATGTTGTGGGTTTTGGCAATTATGTCTACAACAGTTTGCATACATCGGTGAAACCACAACAACCACCGTATAATTACGAAACAGTTGGACTAGTCAATTTCTCGCTGCGCAATCCCTTCACAGCACTCAACGCCGGTGAGTCGTTCCCACCGCGCAAAGAACAACGTTCGAACGATCAGCGTCCCTCCTATCTGGACACTTTGAATAGTAGCGAAGGTGCTATTACTAGTCGTGATCTGCGCTACCTCGTGCCAACAACAGCAATGCCAACACCAATCTCTCATAACAGTTTACACACTGCAGTGCTACCATACGGCTCCGAATTCAGTCTCCGTCGGCATTTACGTAATACCGAAGGTCAAAAGGTAACCGAGGCAGCGGACTCAACCGCCAACAAGCAGTAGAGTGGGTGTGGGCCAGCAGTTAAACTGCATGTGTAGCAGTGTGCGGTCTAAAGTCAATACTTGTGTGCCTCTATACAGTACACCATGCAACCCTGTCTGTGTATCGTGCGCAACTGTTAGGGGGGAATTGAGCAACCTAATTTATGTATGTTAAAGTTGTTAGTACATTTAGTAGAACTGTAATTTATAGTTATGTCTATGTATATATGTATGTACCAGCTCACACAAGCCTATTCTTATATATGTACATATGTAGCGGTACATAAATTAAATAAATATACTTATATACGTAAATGTGTGCACAAATTAATGAATTCGAAGCGTCACAGACCATAGAAATCACTTAACTTGTATTGTAAATATACTAATAAAATAATTATTATGCGCCTAATTAGCCTAATATGTGTGTGAAGTGTTTTAATTGCAATGAGTTTATTAATTGAATAAATTCTTACTGTTATTACAGTCAGTATATTAAAGTTTGCAGCGATGCTTTTCAAAGGTAGCCATGAAAATGCAGTTAAATGAGAATATTATAAATACTTTTAATTATGTTTTTTATATAAAACTGTAAATGTTCCATGATTTCGAAAAACAAGTATTATATTTCAATTTGGTACGTATTGCAATCTGCTCGAGCATTACCAGCATACTTTTTGAGGTTAGAAATACTGGTGGTACTCCCTTTAATTGATTACTATATTGAAGATCTTGCAAATATTTTTATTAATAAACAAGTAAGAAAATTCAAAATTTAAAGGGGAAGGGAAATAATTGGAAATTTAAAAAATCCCGTTATTTTTTGAACACATCTAATATCGTGGCTTGATCAAGGCCTGAACCGATTTTCTTCATATTTAGTACGAAATCAGATTCTGGTTAAGAAAATATAAATAATTTCATTAAAGATATTGAACATTTGATTGGTCAATAATAAATATAAACGTTATAAGGTCAACCGGGATGGTAAAATTTACTTGAATAATTGTGTATATTAACAAAAAATTTACAAGTCATATTCGGTATATGAGGGCTGATATAATTTACTACCGATATACATATATAAATGGCATAAAGTCAATCATTAGCACTGAGGTCCTCATATTCGGTCTCTGGCGGCTTCAAAGCCCATGGTATATGATTTCGACCATTTTAGATTACAGAGTGTAACTTCTTTCTTTCTTTTTCGAATGCACTATAAGCCCTATTCTGGCACTTTACAAATTGTTGATATATGTATATACTGTAACAATTTTGATACCGATTCATATGCAGATCATCCATCATACCATCTTGAGAGTAAAATTTAATACATATGGTCTTTTATATGAAGGGTGCGCTTAGTTATTATCGGATCTCAGTCGTATACTATGAATGATCGGGGTCAGAGTTAAATATTTATAGTAAGTTTTGTTTATATACCTCTAGTTGTGATATATACAAATTAAAACGGTTGGATTATTTTTAAGGTCGTTATTGTCAATCTCAAGCCAATTGTATACCTATTGGACGTGGGATATTTCCATGAGTGATCGAATAAAACTGTTGTGTATCCGAGCCATTACGCCAAGAATTTCCTAGGAAAACATCCATATCTCTGATAAAGTGAGTCAGTACTGGGATCGAACCAAACTTTCAGGTATCTGAGTCGGTATAACTGTATGACTGCATCAGTGAACGACGCAAAGCCGCAGACCGAGTCAGCTGATACGACCTATTTGATAAAATGTGCATTCACCACCGCTTCGATCGTCCGTTTTTGCGAGACGGTCTAGACCAAAAGCAATGGATTTATTGTGAAATTGAAGTTAAATTATTAACCATTTTGCTATTGAACTTATATTTAAAAAAAGTACTCGATCGAATGTTTCGAAATTTTTTGGACATGGTAGGATATTCTTTCAGCTATATGTTAAGATTTTTTTAACACAAATATTTAAAAACAACGGAGTTATGTGCTGTCTTCGGAGGTGCAAAAAAAAGTCCCCCAATTGCTGACATGATTCCGGCCAAATGAGTAGCTGAATCAACAAAATTCTAAAAGGTTATTAGAATTTAATATATTGTAACAATTTTGATACCGATACATATGCAGATCATCTATATCATATTTAGGGTAAAATTTAATACAAATGTCTTTTATATGGAGGGCGTAGTTATTGTCGGATCTCGATAATTTGCATACTATGAATGGTCGGGGTCAGAGTAAAATATTTAAACTAAGTTTTGTCTAGTTGTGATAAACATATGTATATAAATTAAAACGGTTGGGAGGCCAAATGCACTTTTCAAACTTCTTTAAATGACAGATGTCTCTCCTAATTGTGATTCATCTTATAAAACTTGATTTTTATGGCATGATTTGTGACTCCGGTATAACATTTACAATATTTTGGGGGCCTGGCGATAGATTCATACCTATTGTTATTATACATTATTTTAAGATCGTTCATCTCAAGTCAATTGTATACCTATTGGACTTGTGATATTTCCATGAGTGATCGAACTAAACTCTTGTGCATCCGAGTCATTACGCCAGGGATTTCCTAGGAAAACATCCATATCATAAAGTCGGTTTCTAACGGACGTCACGTGAATATCCACGAGAATTTAATTTTTCTCGTAGAAACGCAGGTTTTTTTGTCTCGATATTTTGTGGTATTTAAGAAAAAAAACTCTAATATATTTGAAATATTCTTAAACTAACTTAAAATCACAGTCGAATACTATTATATATATAAATAGGTACCGGTTCCAAGATACATAAATTTTCCTAAATTTTTACTCAACTTATAAGTATCTGGATATATCCAGAATTCATTAATATCGTCATCCTGCTCATTTTGATTAACATAATTCTATATTTATCTCGATTAATTTTAGTTATTATAAACAAACATTAGGAGGACAAAACTATTAAATTGTGCAACATGTTGCGTATAGGGGAAAATCCATTAAAGATTAATCCAATCGAATACAATATTAAGATGTACTGCCGCAATCTCAAGTTAGCTCTAAGTATCCCATTGACTTTTTTCATAAACACAGTTTGAGTCAGTTCTGCGATTCGTAAAATATCCTTACAGTATATATTTCATTTATTTATTAGTACCAGTATTACTAAGCAATTAGTTTTCTATTATATTCGCCCATTCATCAAAATTATATTTGCATATAATTTGATTGACATTTTAATTTGTTTTGATTCAGTATTGCAAGTAACGGAATGTGCACATGTGAATTATAATTGATAGCAAGAATAAGTCAATAAAGGGTGTTTTAGAGGAGTATAGAAGTATTATTTAATTGATTGAGATGTTTTGGTTATTTTTTTTTTTTAGTTTGAAAATTCAATGGGATTTAGTTTTTTGGTAGAATTTCGGATATATAGCCACTTTTTCCAGATTTACCAGCATTATTTTATAATTTACGTACCAAATGCTTGTTTCTATTTGATCAGTCATTGGCAATTTGTTTTTGCTTAAAAATATATATGGATCAAGGTATTTTAAATATAAATGTCCAACAGTTGTGTTTACTTTGACAGCTGGTTTGGCAGCTATGCCTCTAGGAAATTATATCCCTTCTTTACAAATACTGACTAATCTTAGGTACCGCTTTTTATCAGCCTCGACTTTTTTCATTCAAAAGTAGTATTTCATTAAACAAGAACTTCCTTTTTATCCATCGTTTTTGAAAGTACCGAAGTATACGTTGCTCAAAATATTACTTCTCACGAACCACTAATCACTGAAAACAGTGAAACTTTTGAAGGTTAGAACTATCTTACTTACTAACATATGTATACAATTCTAGTACTGTTCCATCATATAAACTTTTGTGATTATCTGGTTAAACGATTTCCTCATAGAAAAAATTTTAAAATTAATAAATTCTATAATTGTAACCCTGAGCTCTCAATTTTGAAATATTAGGAATTTAGAATTTCCTTTAAAATACTATTTTTCCAATAATAATATATAGTTTAGCTGAACATATTGTAACAGCTTTATTGCTGCCGCTATCTCTATGTAGTCTGTCAGAATTGGGAATTCCCAAGACGATTAAAAATATTTATGTAAATATTACACAAGCATTACAAAAATGAACTTTCTTATTAAAAATAGCAATTGCCTCCCAATGATAAGGATAGAAAAAATAAAAATAAACTGAGATAACAAAGCAAAAACCCAAATGAGTAGTAATCAATATGACAAATGTGGAATTTTCGAATTATTCATTTAAATCGCACCCACTGAAAGCTAAACATGTCTCGGCTAATATTTGCTTAATTCAATAACAATGCTAATACGAGTTTAAAGCGGCTGCCGAATAATTTATGAAAAAAATTATTGCTCATTAAGAAAGGTGGAAGGGGAGTCGATGGGCCGGTTGGGCTGTGCAGTTAAGCTTTTAAATAGAAAACCGAAGCTACACAATACACACCTGTAAATATATTTCGATTGCTTACGGTCCACCAAAGCAAACAACCATAAAATATAAACATTATAATGACAACACATAAAACCGTCACCAACCCGCCCCTAAAAACTGCCCGGTCCAGCTTTGGAACAAGCTCAGAGCGAAATGGCATTTGGCGAACCTGTAACCGCATCTCATCTGCGTCTCATTGAAGAAGCCGGGCTCAGAAGTTTAGCACACACACATACACATAGAAACACGCACTCGCAGCTACTTATGTGTACTCATGCATATTCGGCATGTTTCTTCTCTATATGTAGATAACGTAGGGTGAACGGGGCCGCAATGTGTCGCATGTTGTTGTTGCTACTGTTGATTTAGCTGTTGTCTGTTGATACGTGCTGTACGTCATTGATGTTGCTAAATGAAGAAGATTTGAGCGCCTGTATCGATCTTGGCATTGAATATATAAAATAGTTCCTCGTTGTAATCGCAGACGGAAACATCTCCTGCGTTGGTGATTTTGAGAACAAAAAAGCAAATTTTTTCGCAGACTGAAAGCGCGCGAATATCGAATTAGAAGCGGCTTAATAAATATACAGTTTAGAAAAAAATATTTAACGATTTTTGTGTACGGAGTGAATGTGTTCAAATAATTTAGGTGAGAAAAGCAGTTAATATTGATGAAGTAGATAAAAGTGCATGTGTACGCGTATAGCTAAAGCCGTTGGTGTTTTAGTGACTGATTATAATAAAAACAAAATTAAAAAAATAATTATATTATAAAATAAAAATAATATATGTGTGTGTGTATTATATATTGTATTATGACATCAAAAGCCGAAAAAATTTCACAAAAATAAATTCTAAGCAGCAACAACGATCTTGTTTCACATTTAAAAACCTGATTTGTTTTTAATATTATAATATATAATTTGCCTATATTATTTATTGAGAACTTTATAGATATCATTGGTAACCCCATGCAGCATTTTAATCCATATAATCCATTAATCCAGCATAAAAAAATCGAAAATTATATATTTTGTTTTTCTGGAAAATTTAATTCTCCTAAAAAATCTAAAAAATTGTTAAAAAAAAAGTCGAAAATGGGGTTACCTTATATTTTTTATAGGTTTTAAATAGTCGTAGTAATGTAAGAAGTATATAAAAAATGGATAATATAATTCAGTTAAAAACTTTACTTAATATTTAATAGGGCAATCATATAATTCATATGACTGGCCCAATATATTTATAATTTTTGTACGTCAAAAGTCTAGACACTCTAAAGATTGAGCGCAAAAGTAAAATACATTTATTTGTATTGAATAATATAAAAATTTATTGGTCTGAATCATGGGTTATCCCAAAAAAGTGATGACTTACTGTTGTGTGCCCGAGACATTATTCATGTCTCTGATAAAATGGGCCAATAATGGGATTTAAAAAAAAAACATGCGTCGGTATATGACGTTTTGTTGTTGTTGTAACTAAAGGGTGATTTTTTAAGAGCTTGATAACTTTTAAAAAAAAAAAACGCATAAAATTTGCAAAATCTCATCGGTTCTTTATTTGAAACGTTAGATTGGTTCATGACATTTACTTTTTGAAGATAATTTCATTTAAATGTTGACCGCGGCTGCGTCTTAGGTGGTCCATTCGGAAAGTCCAATTTTGGGCAACTTTTTCGAGCATTTCGGCCGGAATAGCCCGAATTTCTTCGGAAATGTTGTCTTCCAAAGCTGGAATAGTTGCTGGCTTATTTCTGTAGACTTTAGACTTGACGTAGCCCCACAAAAAATAGTCTAAAGGCGTTAAATCGCATGATCTTGGTGGCCAACTTACGGGTCCATTTCTTGAGATGAATTGTTCTCCGAAGTTTTCCCTCAAAATGGCCATAGAATCGCGAGCTGTGTGGCATGTAGCGCCATCTTGTTGAAACCACATGTCAACCAAGTTCAGTTCTTCCATTTTTGGCAACAAAAAGTTTGTTAGCATCGAACGATAGCGATCGCCATTCACCGTAACGTTGCGTCCAACAGCATCTTTGAAAAAATACGGTCCAATGATTCCACCAGCGTACAAACCACACCAAACAGTGCATTTTTCGGGATGCATGGGCAGTTCTTGAACGGCTTCTGGTTGCTCTTCACCCCAAATGCGGCAATTTTGCTTATTTACGTTGCCATTCAACCAGAAATGAGCCTCATCGCTGAACAAAATTTGTCGATAAAAAAATTTCGAACCGAACACTGATTTTGGTAATAAAATTCAATGATTTGCAAGCGTTGCTCGTTAGTAAGTCTATTCATGATGAAATGTCAATGCATACTGAGCATCTTTCTCTTTGACACCATGTCTGAAATCCCACGTGATCTGTCAAATACTAATGCATGAAAATCCTAACCTCAAAAAAATCACCCGTTACATTTACTAAAAACTTTGTTTTTCAAAAATCCTAAGACAACGCTAATTTCCATTAAGTTTCGAAGTTTTTTGGACATAATATGGTATATTTTCAGCTATATATTAAGATTTTTTTACAAAGATATTAAAAAAGTTGTGTGCTGTCTTTGGAGGTGCCAATACAATGACCTACGATGAAAATTTTGGTAAAAAAGAAACGCTTTTATAGGTAAAAATTGTCCGTTTTTTTAATGCCAAATTGACAATTTTCAACCAATCAAAGATCGGAGGTCATTGTATAGTAAATATATTCAAGAATACTCAGTTTCAATTTGAAGTCGATCGCTCAATTTCTCGTTGAGTTATGATGTCGGCAATTTTGAAAAATCTCGTTTCGGGAAAGACGATTTTAAAGTTTCAACTATCGCGGGTTATATATGCGGACGGTCACTGCCATTCAAAAACTACTCAAGATACGACCTTGCCGATTTCACAGGATATTTTTGAAAGTATAAACCTATCGAATAAGCAAAAACAAAAAAATGGATTTATTGAGAGTGTCTCACTGGTATAGCCCCTTAAGGCAGTGGTCTGCTTTAGAAGCCGAAAAAAACGTTTTTTTAGCAATTTTTTTGAATGGGAAGGAAATGATTGCGGTAAACGGAATTTTAAGACGATAGTGTACTATATTTAAGGCATAAAAAACAATATTTATTATTAAAAAATATTGAAATCTTTTCAAAGTTGTAAGTATTTTTCTGGAGCGCCTGGAGTCTGCACTTGTAAATCGGTGACGGTGATGGAGGTCGTGCGATGCATCTGAAACAGTCGAATCATTTTTTTTTTTTTTATTTTTATAAGTTTCTTTTCTTTATGAACTAAAAAACTACCGAAGAAGTTATAAAATTCCAAATTTTTTCGAAGTTTGAAAAAAAATCACTTTTTAAGAAAAAAAATTGACTTTAAGTTGCAAAACAAGTAGTTTAAATAATACTCTTGTTCATTTTTTTAGTGCAAATAAAAGATAATATAATAATTTAATAATTTAATACTGAAGCTAGATCACCTTCGTTTTTTTCGATCGGAAATATATTCTTTTTGTTATCGCCGGCACCGATTTCTAACACTTGTGAAAATGAAAACTTGAGAAAACGCTCTTTAAAGGTCTGCCTCAGCATTCGCACCTACTCGACGCTCGGCCATTAAAACTGCTCCAGCTTCGAAAATATCTCGTATTGGCCTCTGGAATTTTAAAGACATATTCTGGGATAGTTTTGGAAGAGATTTAAAACAAAACGAAATAAATTTATTTTTTGAAGCCTGTAAAGCAGACTTACTGCCTTAAGAATTCAACAACAAGGCCCACAATTTATGGTTTTTACTTCTTGATAATGGAATATATGCGTGATAAATAGGGTGCCAACAAAACACGTTTAAAAAAATTGGGAAATTTCCACCTTACTTTTATATAAATACTGTCGAGTGAGTACAAAAAATTCAAAAATTTAATTCAAAATTTATAATAAAATTATTTTGAAGCAAAATTTTGAATGTTTTACGAAAACACCTGTCACAACCGTTTCTTAATGTCCTTCTAAAAATACTTCAATATACCTTCGACTTTTATAAGTTATTATTTGTATATTTTAAATTTATTTAATGTCACGCTTATCTAACATGTTTATGGTTGAAATTTACTAGAAATTTAATTAGCAACTATTAGTGACTAATATTTGTAGGTAAAAAACTACGTTTCCCTAGCGGTGGTTGACGGAAATACAACTTTGTTGTTACTAGAAAGAACATAATTTATGCGCATGCTAAGTGATCGATATATTTCAGCAAAAATTCAAACTCACGTACGCAAAAATTTCCAATTAGCGTATATTTGCATATATTTCATATATTTATGACGCCACTTAATAGATTTCTTAATATATTTACATACATAAAAACACCACTAAGAATGTATTTACGAACGTGCTTAAGCAAAAAGGTTGCAGATCCAATTATCTGCGAGTGCATTTAACTGTTATAGTTAAATATGAATTTCAATTAAAATTTCTAATTTCCCTGTACTCGTTAAATCCATATCAGCGGCATTTATTTGTAAGTGATTTTCTACCAAATTGTATTACATACATAATAAATAAGTTACAGATAAGGAATAAGTTTCACATTGAAGAAACGGTTTAAAAAGAGGTGCTAGCGCCCAGTTGACATCAGTATACATCTCGGAGGGTTTGATGTTGACACCAATTCTTTCAATATTAATAGAATTGGTAAACAAAAAAGTTGCAAAAAAAGCTGATAAAGGCAGCATCTTAATATTTTTGTCAATAAATAATTTGTTTAAAATTTAAAATTTGACTATTGACAATTCAAACACACGCGCCTTAAGTTTGGGTACTGGTGAAAGCTATAAGCTTTAGCCCCCAATTTACATCTTTGCGTTGAAGATTTTTGAGGTAAGTTTACCAATAAATATTCATATTTGCGGCTACCGGTTCTATAGTTTACTACGTAAATGCGTAAACGCGACGTTTTAGAAGCTTATCTATGAATATACACGTGAAACAGTTTCAGAAGTGAGTGATTTGTTGAGCGTGAAAGTAATTTGGTGATTTTAACCAAAATTGTTTGGGGATTTTTTCGCTTAAAAACTAAAAAACTAGAAAGAAGAGCTTAAGAAACATATTATCAAAGTTCAATCAGTTATCAGTGAGAAAGATTTTCTTTTGCGGTGTCTAGTGATTTTGGTGTCAATAAAAAAGTTTCGTTAATCTCCTTAAATTATTTTAAATAAAGATCGTGATGATTTTCAACTTAAGGTATGATTTAAAATAAAATACCTGAATTAGGTATTCAAAAATTTTACGTAGCACTCGACAACATGTGCGTTCTTAAAGAGTGAATAATAGTTGTGATTTTGAAATAAAATTAGTTTGACGAAGTCTAGAAGAATACTCAACATTCTGACGTTTTAAGTCTTTTCGTATTTCTTAACCTTTCAGAATCCTTTAAACATACAGAAGGTTGAAACTAATAAAACAGGTCGATTTACATATAATTTTAAAAGCGTCTCAACATTGTTATATCAAAAATTATATGTTTTTCCAAGATTAGGCATAAAAACTTCCGGAAAAAATTAGAAAGTGTGCGGGTCCAAAATTTCTATGAAAGATCACTCAGCGCAAGCGTTACAAGATATGTAGGATCGTTTGCGCGCTGAAGTATTCCGTTAAGACCATCATCAAGCAATTCACTAAAAAATATCGATGACATATTCAAAAAACCATTTTAAGGAACATCTCGAGCTGGGTTGTCTATAATTTTGTTAGAATGCACAAGCACAGTTCAAACGAGCTGATCTTAAGATGAATATATGATTTGTCTCTATCAGACATGTCACCGCAAGGACTTTATTGGCGATTTCGATTCTTATATTCTTATGTTCACAATAACGGACTGATCATTGAGGCTAAATTTTAGAGATACATAGTAAGGCTACAGAAAACCGAACTCTAAAATAACTAACTACATTATTCAGAATTATATTGGTAATGTTTTTAATAGCTATAAGAACTATAACAAGGCTTATGATTTTAAAATTCAAAATAAGTTAAATTTCAAAGCGTTTTACTGTAGTTGGAAAACTTAAGATTACTTAATTATATACAAATATCAATGTTTTTATATTTGTATATATGTACGCAGTATAAATGTAAAAAATAGCAAATAAATAATTAAATCACTTTCATTATCATCTATGGGCTATAATAGACTTTGTGAATGAAGCTTTAGGCTGCCGCTAACGTCACTTGTGATAAGCATCTATTATTTATGAGCATTGAAAACGTGTGAGATTCCAAATAACAAAAATAAAAAATTTGATTTTTTAATATATATTTAGTACATTTTTTGTGATAATTTTCGGTTCCCAAAGTTCTAGTTCAAGTCTTAATTCAGTCTACCAAATAAATAGTAAACAACTTCGTTCTAAAACTGAATTTATTCATTTCATCTTACAGCAAAAATTCGACTTACGAAATCTACATTATGTGGGGGAGATTCTTCATTGTACTAATATTGGCTTTAACGCCGCACGCCATAGTCAGCGTTAAACTGCGAGATGTGGAGGTAATCTATCAGTGGAAACAGCTCGTCTATGGATTTCCCACGGAGGCCGATCGGCTAAAGGCGATAGCTGATGGCAATTTAGTGCCAGAAAATGGAACACCTATCGATGTGGCGCCACATCAAGATGGTAAGTAGTGTGAAAACTTAAACAAAAATAAAAAATAAATAATACAAATAATGCAGCGAACAAAGGATCACGTGTCTTTACGACAATACCCAGATTCACCTCTGGCATACCGTACACTTTGGCGTTGGTGAGTGACTCCAAAGAGTCGAATGGACCAGTGCTGCAGCCATATCCCGATTACAGTTGGCACAACTCAGACGGCGGTGATTGTGATAAGATTACCTCTGTATTCCGTGTGGCGGTAGGTTGAAGTTTAGCGCCGGAGCATGTGCAGTTATTTTAATACTTTTTCTTTTCTTTTTACCACCATGTAGATCACAGAGTGCAATCAGATGTTCGTACTCGATACGGGCGTTATCAGCATGGTTCAACACTGTCCACCACAGCTGCTCGTCTTTGATTTGAACAACGATAGCTTGGTGCATCGTTATCGTTTCGAACCAGGCACGTACATAGCAGTCGCCTCACTATTCATTGTGCCTATAGTTGTTGTTGACGATCCTCCACCAAAAGGCCGCTGCCGCAAACTAAGAGTTTACATTGTACGTATGATGTCTACTTGCCAAGCTTTCCACTCACGTAGTAGTCGGTGACTACTAAGTCGTTATCGATTCGTGTCCTTATAATTTTTCTTATTTTGCACTAATAAATCATTGCAGGGTGATGTCACGTTCCATGGTCTGGTTATTTATGACTCGGAATTGAATACGGCTTGGCGTGCCGAGAATAAATTCATGTATCCCGATCCCGATCATGGCACACACTTGATTGCCGGCGAGAAATTCGATCTAATGGACGGCATGTTTGGTTTGGCTACCGATCGTCAACAGCTCTTCTTCCATCCGTTGGCCAGCGTTAGTGAGTATTCGGTGCCGTTGAGCGTTATAAACAATCGTACCAATTGGTTGGCGGATGTGAATTCGATGACGAAATCATTCCGTCTGGTGGGCAATCGCACCAGTCAATGTGCCGCTCAGGCGATGGACAGTTACAATAATCTCTACTGTGTTATTCACAATCCAATCAAGTTGGTGCGCTGGAATATGAACAAACCGTATAGTGTGAAGAATGAAATCGAAATACCGGTGGATCCGGAACTGTTGCAATTCGTCAGCGGCATGAAGGTGTTCAAAACCGATGGTGGTAAAGAGGAATTATGGATGATGTCGAATCGTTTTCAGGTTAGTAATTGCTTGTTACAAGTGCGGCTCAATTTGGTAACTATTTCATTTTCAATATTTTATAGAGAATCGCCTCTGGTACGATTGATTTTAATGAGGTTAACTTCCGTATTGTACGCCGCCCACTTGATGACATTCAGCACGGCCAGTTAAAGCAAGATCTGAGTCAGCGTTTGATCTTCAATTAACTTGGCAGAGTAGTGTAGTTAAGCATGGCTTCGGAAACCTTTTATGAAGAGTTACTATACAATATTTCTATATAATATATGCACTTTATAACAGTATTTGCAACTCTAGACTTGAAGTGTGTTAAGCATTTCTTAAGCACAAGAATGTATTTTTGCAGTCAATCACTTTTATTAGCACATCTTTCCAAATATTTTCTCTTTTCGGAAATCAATAATTACTATATTATGCATAATATATATATATATATATATAAATAATAAATTTATTTTGACTTTATTTTCGAAAGTCTTTTAATCGTGTTCGTGGTAATTCAGAAAAATTTTAAACTGAATTTTAAAACTGATATTCAATATCTTTGAAAATAGCGGAAATGAAACATTCAATGAAAAATAAAAACTATAAAAATAATAACAAAAGTAACGAAAATTTCATAAAAGGTTGCCATTAAGCATAGTAAATATGAAGTAAAATTATTTTAAATTAGTTCTTAGTCAATATAATTATTTTGTTTGTAATTAGTAATATGTTATCTGTAGGAGTAAATAATAAAAGAAAAAGTCACTCTTATACCTCTTAGTTTTTAGTCAATCTTAAAATGAACCGGACAAAAGGCTACCATATATCTTTTGTAATATATGGTAACTTGATCAAGTTATAAATAGATTTGAGGAGATAATTGATAGTAAGTCGTTGGATCCTAAGAATATCCATTGCAATATATTATTTGGAGATTCGTATATAAAGTATGGAAGAAAAATATTTAGTAAATACAGTTTTAACGAACAAAGTACTAAGGATGAATTATGACATTGTTTGGAGATGGGCTGCCGTAACAGTAGCTGAAGATTGAAATTATATTTTTTTATGAATCTAGAAACTTGAGTTACCTAGAAAGGGTCTGATACAATTTGAAACGACCTTACTTTTCTCTAGACTCAATCGAACACATTAACGATTGATTATGGAACCTTGAAAACAATAAATGATTCAAAGTATATTCAGCATACTCACTATTAATAAGACTCTTCTTCGTCTGAAAAGGTTATCATTGAAATAAAATTATGTATTTTTAATCTCAACGAATATTATTAAATTATACAAAAAGTGGTACTAGGTCACTGAAAACCTCAAAAACTAATATGCTTATTAAAAAACAAACAAATTTCATTGATAATTTCATAAACTTCCAACAGATTCTACAAATATTTTGTTGGGTTAATGTTGTCACAAATGTCCAAGATCGATATAAAAAAAATCGATTTAATCGACCAGTGATTGACCGTAGAGGCATCTATCAGAAAACTGCGGAAACAAAGTTGTAGACCTAATATATCTATAATAATGTATTTACAAAGGTGCTAAAGCAAAAAGGTTGCAGATCCAATTATCTACGAGTGCTGTAACTGTTATAGTTAAATATGAATTTCAATTAAAATTTCTAATTTACCTGTACTCGTTAAATCCATATCAGCGGCATTTATTTGTAAGTGATTTTCTACCTAATTTTATTACATATAATATATAATGAATAAGTTGCAGATAAGGCATAAGTTTCACATTGAAGAAATGGTTTAAAAAGAGGTGGTAGCGCCCAGTAGACATCAGTACACATCTCGGAGGTTTTGAGTTGTTGACACCAATTCTTTCAATAGTAATAAGTTTGGTAATCAAAAAATAGCAAGAAAACGCTAAAAACAGCATCTTAATATTTTTGTCAATAAATAATTTGACTAAAATTTTAACTTTGACTTTTGACAATTCACACACACGCGCCTTAAGTTTGCGTAGCGGTGAAAGCTATAAGCTTTAGTCCCCAATTTACATCTTTGCGTTTAAGATTTTTGAGGTAAGTTTACCAATAAATATTCATATTTGCGGCTACAGGTTCTATAGTTTATTACGCAAATGCGTAAACACGAATTTTTAGAAGCTTACCTATGAATACATGTGAAACAGTTTTAGAAGCGAGTCCAGCGAGTTCCGCTTGTATGAAGCCGCGGCCTTAAGTACTTCCCGTTGAACTATCGCTATGAAATTTTCACCAAAAATCTAGAAAAATATTCTAAATATTATATATCATAAAAAAATTAGCCACACCGAGTGACTATATCCTATAGCTCCCATAGGAACGATCGGAACAAATTATAATAATTTTGTTATTTTCGGTTTTAAACTTTGTCAATTTATTGTAATAACAGAGATATTAATATATGGAGGGAAAATAGGCGTGGTTCAGTCCCGCCCGCCCAATTCTTTACATATATACATACACAGATTGTTAATACGACATTATAATCAGATATTTATTATTTATTTATTTAAAAAGTGTTGCTATGTTCGTATCTGAGAGATTTATCGAATTAGCCAAAAATACTGACGCCCTCATATTCTATATCTGGGGCCTTGAAAGGTTATAGTCCGGTTTCGGCGATTTTTACACACTCTCAATGTAGTATTTGTATGAGATGGACTTCAAAATTATGGCGTAAATGTTGTAAACCGATTTCGCCAATTTTCAAACTGGGAGGCAATTGGGAGGCAAAAAAAAATGTGTGAACAGAATTTCGTTTTAATTGGTCGAGTAGTTAATGAAAAATTTTGGGTTTTAACCCATAAGTGGGCATCGCTACGCCCATTGTCCATTTTTTATGCCAAGTTTAATGCAGCTTTTCCGTACCATCTCTACGAAAAAATTTAGGGTTTCTGGTGTTTTTCCCTACTGAATTAAAGCACTTTTAATAGTTGTCAACATAAAATTTGTATGGGAGGTGGGCGTGGTTATAATCCGATTTCCTCCATTTCCATGATGATAATAAAGTGCTTAAAGGAGATGACTTCAGAAAATTTGGTTGATATTTTTCTATCGATTTTTTGATTTGTGGCCTTTCACGTAGCGCTCGACAACATGTGCGTTCTTAAAGATTGAATAATAGTTGTGAATTCGAAATGAAATTAGTTTGAAAAAGTCTAGAAAAATACTAAACTTTCTGAGGTTTTAAGTCTTTTCGTATTTCTTAACCTTTCAGAATCTGTTAAACTTATAGGAGATTTAAATTTATAAAGCAGGTCGATTTGCAAATAGTTTTAAAAGCGGCTCAACATTCTCAAAACACACGGTAGTTATCCGGAAAATATCGATAATCTATTCAATAAAGTCGTTTTAAGGATCATCCCTAGCTGTGTATCTAAAATTTTGTTAGAATGCACGAGCACAGATCTAACAAACTGCTTCGAAAGATGATCTAATAAATAAATTATTTGTTACCGTCTGTATCAGACTTGTCAGAACAAAGGCTTTATAGGGGATTTTGATTCTCATGTTTTCAATAACGAAATAGTCTACAGAATCCCGAACTCTGAAATACTAACTACATTCTTCCGCATTACTGTGACAATGTTTTCAAGCGCTATAATACCTACAGCAAGGCCCGGTTTTTTTAAATTCGAAATATTTTCAATTTCTAGTTCTATTTTAGAGCGTTAGAAATCTTAAGATTACTTCATAATATAAATAACTATATATTATGTTTATATATTTAAACATATAAATATGTAAGTAGTATAAATCTAAAAAAAATCATAATAACAAAACTTTTGAATCACCTTCATTATCACCAGAATAAACTTTATGAATGCGCTTCCAGCTGACGCTAACGTCTCTTCAAAATAACAAAAATATAAAAAAATGTGATAATTTTCGGTTCTCAAAGTTCTAGTTCAAGTCTTAATTCAGTCTACCAAATAAATAGTAAACAACTTCGTTCTAAAACTGAATTTATTAATTCCATCTTACAGCAAAAATTCTACTTACGAAATCTACATTATGTGGGGGAGATTCTTCATTGTACTAATATTGGCTTTAACGCCGCACGCCATACTTAGCGTTAAACTGCGAGATGTGGAGGTAATCTATCAGTGGAAACAGCTCGTCTATGGTTTTCCCACGGAGGCCGATCGTCTAAAGGCGATGGCTGATGGCACTTTAGCGCCAGAAAACGGAATACCCACCGATGTGGCGCCACATCAAGATTGTAAGTAGTGTGTATATTTAAACAAAAATATAAAAATAATAATTCTCCACAAATTATGCAGCGAACAATGGATCACGTGTCTTTACGACAATACCCAGATATATCTCCGACTCACCGTACTCTTTGGCGTTGGTGAGTGACTCCAAAGAGTCGAATGGACCAGTGCTGCAGCCATACCCCGATTACAGTTGGCACAACTCAGACGGCGGTGATTGTGATAAGATTACTTCTGTATTCCGTGTGGCGGTAGGTTGAAGTTTAGCGCCGGAGATTATGCAGTTATTTTGATACTTTTTCTTTTCTTTTACCACCATGTAGATCACAGAGTGCAATCAGATGTTCGTACTCGATACGGGCATTATCAGCATGGTCCAACATTGTCCGCCACAGCTGCTTGTCTTTGATTTGAACAACGACAGCTTGGTGCATCGGTATCGTTTCGAACCAGACACGTACATAGCAATCGCCTCACTATTCGTTGTGCCTATAGTTGTTGTGGACGATCCTCCACCAAAAGGCCGCTGCCGCAAACTAAGAGTTTACATTGTACGTATCATGTCTGCTTGCCAAGCTTTCCACTCCCATAGTAATCGGTGGCTACTAACTCCTTATCGACTCGTGCCCTTATAATTTTTGTTGTTTTGCACTAATAAATCATTGCAGGGTGATGCCACGTTCCATGGTCTGGTTATTTATGACTCGGAATTGAATACGGCTTGGCGTGCCGAGAATAAATTCATGTATCCCGATCCCGATCATGGCACACACTTGATTGCCGGCGAGAAATTCGATCTAATGGACGGCATATTTAGTTTGGCTACCGATCGTCAACAGCTCTTCTTCCATCCATTGGCCAGCGTTAGTGAGTATTCGGTGCCGTTGAGCGTTATAAACAATCGTACCAATTGGTTGGCGGATGTGAATTCAATGACGAAATCATTCCGTCTGGTGGGCAATCGCACCAGTCAATGTGCCGCTCAGGCGATGGACAGTTACAATAATCTCTACTGTGTTATTCACAATCCAATCAAGTTGGTGCGCTGGAATATGAACAAACCGTATAGTGTGAAGAATGAAATCGAAATACCGGTGGATCCGGAACTGTTGCAGTTCGTCAGCGGCATGAAGGTGTTCAAAACCGATGGCGGTAAAGAGGAATTATGGATGATGTCGAATCGTTTTCAGGTTAGTAAATGCTTGTTACGACTAAGCTTAAATTTGCCAACTATTTTAATTTTCAATATTTTACAGAGAATCGCCTCGGGTACGATAGATTTTAATGAGGTTAACTTCCGCATTGTGCGCCGCCCGCTTGATGACATACAGCATGGACAGTTAAAGCTAGATCTTAGTCAGCGTTTGATCTTCAATTAACTTGCCAGAGTAGTGTAGTTAAGCATGGCTTCGGAAACCTTTTAGGAAGAGTTACTATACAATATTCCTATATAATATACGCACCTTATAACAGTATTTGCAACTCTAGACTTGAAGTGCGTTAAGCATTTTCATTGTATTTTTAAAGTCAATCACTTTTAGTAGCACTTCTTTCCAATTATTCTATCTTTTCGCAAACCAATAATTACTATATTATGCATGATATATATATAAATAATAAATTTATTGTGACTTTATTTTCGAAAGTCTTTTAATCGTGTTCGAAATTAGTGGTAATTCAGAAAAAATATTACTTAAATTATTTGGAGATTCGTATATAAAGTATGGAAAAAGAATATTTAGTATCTACAGTTTCAACGAACAAAATACTAAGGATGCTTTGTGACATTGTTTGGAGATGGGCTGCCGTAACAGTAGCTGAAGATTGAAATTATATTTTTTTCTGAATCTAGAAACTTGAGTTACCTAGAAAGGGTCTGATACAATTTGAAACGACCTTACTTTTGTCTAGACTCAATCGAACACATTAACGATTGATTATGGAACCTTGAAAACAATAAATGATTCAAAGTATATTCAGCGTACTCACTATTAATAAGGCGAAGAGCCTGAAAAGGTCTCGTCTGAAAAGGTTATCATTTAAATAAAATTATGTATTTTTAATCTCAACGAATATTATTAAATTGTACAAAAAGTGATACTAGGTCAAATCTCAAAAACTAATGTAACACAAACAAATTTCATTGATAATTTCATAAACTTAAATAAACAAATAAAAAATTCAGCTTTTAAAAAGTATTTCTCTCATAATATAAATTACAGACATTCTTATTGATAAGACTCATCTCTCAAGAGATAAGCTGTTTCTTCTCTTATTCAAATCAATTGTTTTCAAAAAGTTTCCGGCACTTGTTTTCATACAATGCGTCCAATGAGGCCAAATATTGAAAGTATTCGTATATGAGTACATTCGTTGAAGTAACCGCAAATTGCCTTTTTGTTGTCATTCGTTCAAATGATATGGCACTTAGTCAGTAAACAACCGTAAACAATGTTATTAATTAATGCTTATACGTCGATTAAGAAAAAAAAGTTGAAAATACTTAAAATAACGGTTTAGGGCCTAAAGTCGTGAATGAAAAGCACATAAAAAACGTTCGCAAGTGAAAATTGTGGCATGCAAAAGCAATTTGCCAGCAATTTGTCGAATAACAAACCAAGCAAGGAATTTCGTGATAGCACACATAATGCACATACAAATAAAACAAACTACGGTAAGTACGTCGGGTACGTGCTCATATGTTATTTATAAAGACGCATACCCTGTAGGAAAGAAATGGCAAAGTGAATGTTTTCCAAAGCAGTAGTGGGAATAAATGCCTTTTGGCTTACACATATCAAGACGCCTTCGTTTCTTCTAAAGGTCTTGGAAACCATAGCATCATCATCATTTGACTCTACTGCTCTCTGTGAGCTTTAGCCTGCTGAACAATACGCCTCCAAGCTGCTCTGTCTTTTTCGGTCTCTCTCCAGTTTTCTAATCGGAGCTACTTCAGATCTTCGTTTAATTCGTCCTTCCATCTTGTTCTTGGCCTTCCTCTTGCTCTGACAATGTATGCTTTCCCGTTCAATGCCTTCATAGCATCTAGGATAATATTCAGCATCTAGATAGTAGAGTTAACCATTCCTAAGCATAAATCGATTCGCGTAGACTCCAATAAAGCTTTGTCTAATCATATAATCATCTATACTTTATATTTCTTACTAAGTTTGTGGGATACAACATGACTTGTGAGAGAACTACCCGTTATGAAAACATTGTTTGTCACCAAGTATCCATCACATCATTTGAATTCAGAAAAATATAATTTGCAATTTTCTTCAATCTTGGAGTGACATACATAAATACAATCTTGTTCTGCTATTTTTCCCAAATTTGATTATCATATCCGGTTTTGGCAACAATAATTTAAACATTAATTTTTGGAAACTACACATTATATAATTGAGGTAACAAGGAACATAAAAAATATTTACTAAATGATGGATAGAATCACGTTTACAAAATTTATGGTTTTTTCCAATCGGGCCTTTTTTATTGCCTTTCATTCCCGCATGAGTATTAAATACAAACATACATATGTACGTATCTATGTATATTGTAATAATTATCGCATTTTGCACTTTGTTTGAGTCATCACAAATCAAAATTTATTCACTTTGAAACTAGGTGTTTCCTTAAAATATAAAACAAATAATTATGTAAAAAAGAAAAATTTTTTCCATGAGTTTCCAAAGTGCATTGAAGCATTAACTGCTGGTGAATATAAATGTGTACATAAGTATAAGTATGTGATTAATTTGTGTAAGGGTGGTTCATTTTGTATTCGGAATTTATTATATGAATAATAATACTGTAAATATATACGTAAATTTTTTTGTAGTAATCGTGTGACATTTTTATACTCTCGCAACAAAGTTGCTAAAGAGAGTATTATAGTTTTATTCACATAACGGTTGGTTGTAAGTCCTAAAACTAAACGAGTTAGATATAGGGTTATATATATCAAAATGAGAGTGACGAGTAAAGTCCAAATCCGGATACCTGTCTGTCCGTCCGTAGAAGCTGTAACTTGAGTGAAAATTGAGATATCTTGATGAAACTGGGTACTCGTATTTCTTGGTACCATAGGAAGGTTAAATTCGAAGATGGGCGCAATCGGACACTGCCATGCCCACAAAATGGCAATAACCGAAAACATATAAACATATAACATATAACTAAGCCATAAATTGAGCTATTGAAGTAAAATTTGGTATGAAGGATTGCACTATGAAGGGGCATATGTGATGTCATTTTTTAGAGGGGCCCCGCCCCCTACTAAGTTTTTTGTACAAAACCACCAGAAACCTTAAATTTCATCATAAAGATGGTACAGAAGAGCTGCACTCAAAATGGTATACACTATTTTAAATGGGCGTGGTTCCGCCCACTTATGAGTCAAAAACCATATCTCCGAAACTACTTGACCAATTTCAATGAAATTCGGTTCATAATATCTTCCTAGCTTCCCAATGATATGATGTGAAAATAGCCCAATCCGTACACAACCACGCCTACTTCTCATATACCAGAACTTTGATGTCGATCTGAATCGTTTACTTTACAATATATAAAGTAAGCACCTTCTTAAAATCGTCGAAATCGGTTCATAAGTTTTCAAGACCCTATATCTCAAATATGAGGAACTCAGTGCTTCTAACAAATTTTTTACTGAAAATATAGGTAAGTCTCTCAGTTATTTTAAAGAAATTCAGAGGAAATATTTTTCTTGTAATAATATTTCTCCGTGCCAAAAATGAGTGAAATCGGGACATAACTTCCCTATCTCCTATATACCTAATATTAGGGTTTCCAACTTTGAATGGATTATACCATATTTATGCCGAATATGTGGCTTCTGACTTTCATTTTATATGTATGTATATCTCAATCATATTCAGGTATGATTTTATTATCTTACTTTTTCTATAATTCTATAGACCATAGTGGATTTCTATACACTACTACATATTAGATGACCATTTCCATGATGGAAAAGTTACTTTATCCGCTCTCTACACTTAACATGTCTGCAATATATTCGCAATAGAGTCTGCAATTAGAGGAAGATCTTAGAGAGAGAAATCCAAATATAGGGATCTGAAGAGAGAGGAGAAAATTTAAATTATGAATGGAAGAGCCACATTTAATATATTTTTTGGAGCTAGTTGGATCACCCTTATGTTGCCATGAAAGCGAGAATGCAATATAAATATTTGCTCATCGAAAAAATACTACAATACATGACTTCAATTGATTTAAAGGCTTGTCATTTCCACCACAAATGAGATTGCACAATTATTAGCATTATTATTGAATTCATTATTTAATTAATAAAGTGATAAATGATTACAATATAGACAGCTGGATTGTTAATGTAACCATTAAATCAGAAAATCAGTGAATTGTAGATATCGTGCAACGGTTAATATGAGCTGGAAATGTCAGTTACTTTGGTAATTAAGAAACATTGAAAAGTATGCATGTTAAGTCATGTTACGTTATCTTAAGTTTTGTTATGTTATGTTATGTTTGTAAGATTTACGAGCAAATGCGCAAATTTTGACGGCGCTTCAGTAATAAATTTTAATTAATTTTATTGCCAATGTTTCGCTATTAAATTACATGAGACTCAAATCCGGACCAATTACACAAGGTAAGAAATAATAAATGAAATGGTGTATAGGCTTCTATAAACAATTAAGATATTATTTATGCGTATATTTTGATGTGCGTATGACTCAGATTAATTGCTTTAGCGAAATGTCTAGTTAAGATTATAAGAGTTTAGCGCTCGCGGCAAACTGCCTTTGACTTAATAATACAAATATAAGTTAAGTGCAGGTCAGCCAACGATAACATTGCCTTTACTCCTCAAATTTTAATTTCTTGCCAAAATCGTCGTCAACTGCTGATCTCCGCCGCTGATAACCTGTTAATTTCTGGGATAAACAAAAGCGGTTAATAACGAAACCAGTCGACGGTGTTAAGAAACAAGCAGATTCACATGCGAGAACATTATCATATATTTCGCATAACGCAACAACAAAAAATAAATAAAACAACAACAAATAAATTAATTCAAAACGCTCTACACTTGCCTGAAAATTTCACTATAAATCTTCAAGGTAAGGTGAGGTTTAAACCCGTAAGAATTAAAATCGTACAATCAGTCGGTTTTTAAATCGAAACGGAGACGAGCAATCTGCGAAACGTTCTTGCGGCTTTGAAATTTCATATATTCGAAGTAAATTTTAAACGCTCGTAAATAAAAAAAGTAATTAATTACACAACAAATGTGAGTGACAAAATAAATAATAGAGATAGTGTTTGTTTGTTAATTTTTTCGAATATTTTGAAAGTTTTATTTTAAGAAATGAGGTTTTAGCATTTTTTCTTGTCAAAATATTTTATAATCGCTTTGAGAAATTGCAAATATGTTTAGTAAAAGTAAAACCGGTTATATTAAAATGCAGGATTTAGCAATTAAGCGGTGTTTTTGTTTTTGGGAAAAAATTATTTGTGGTGAAAAAATATACATATATTAAAATATATTCTAAAGTTGTGCTGTACAAGTGTACAATATATCAAATGTATAGAGATGGTGCATTAACCCATTAAATCCCAACCATATATAAAACCATTTTTTCTTAAATTCATTTATAAGGCGTTTATTAAAATCAATCTGAGAGTTAAATACTAACTGACCCACGAAAAAACAAAATTTAGAAAAGTGAGAGAGCTCTGAGATACGCTGAGATAAGCGAATTTATTATTATCATGCCAGCGTCTGTTCCTGACAGCGTTTCAAAGAAGTATTTTTTTCTGTACCCAAGCGTGTACAATGGGATCGAGTGGGTTAAGTATCATAAAAGGTATAATAAGTCTATTACACAAGACATAAGGATTTTTAATACACGGCTACCATCATCACACTTTTATGACCCATTGTCCTCCATTTGATGAAAAAAGTCATCTGTTGGGTAGTTCACACAGTTATTATATACTTTGAAATGATTTAATAATAAAATCCCCAAACTTAATTCAAGTTATACATTTACCGTACTATAGGCAATCAATCTTTCTATTTCTCACTTATGCATCATACCTATAAATACAATAAATTAAGTTTTTTTGAAATATTTAAAATATATTATTGTATATATGCACATGTCATATATGGGGGGGAGTTGGTTTTTTATTTGTAGCTCATACAAATATTCCCTTTGGGGTGTAAAAAGGTGATGAAATAAGAAACATTTTAAGATATTTTTGAAAAAAATCGAAGGGGGCATAAGTTGTTAAAAATTCCAAAAAAAAAAATTTTTTCATTTTTTGCTTTGAAATATTAATTTTAAAAATTTTTACGATATACAGTTTCAAAGTTTGAGAAATTCTGTACAAAAAAGTCACATGGTGTTTTAAAATCTGTTCATTAGTTTTAAAGTTATGGCGGTTCAAACATTTTTTTACAAAAAACTTTGACCCCTTATAATATGGCAACCCCGCGTTACACAGACCTAAAACCATATGTTTTATTTTAGGTTTTACATGTACTATAAGATATATAATTGCCAAAGAAAATAAAGAACTTTTTTTTTCAAGTGGCTTTTTTTCCAGAGAATGCCCCATATATAAAATCAAGTTCTGTATAAATCTCAGCTGGCTTCTAAATTTTAGAGCGCATCGACTTTTTTGAAGAAGAAAACCGATTACATACCGGCCCTGTGCAATCGTCCGATCTGTTCGTACTCAATTTCAACACCGAAAAAATATATAATTTTTTTAAAAGAAATTCAAATATTGACTTCTTAGCACTGTTATCATTTTGAACACAGCTGTATTTCTCGAGGTTGAGACTTAAGCAAAAGACAAATCGTCTTACAAAAATGTCATCGAAAAGTTGTGATGCCAATATATTCGATGCAATGCTGTCGTGACTGCAAAAAAAAATTAATTTTAAGACCATTACGGCAAAAAATGTGTTCATTTTTAAGACCATACCAACTTTTCAGGTATTCTGTACATATAATGTTTGCGGTGAGTAATGCTAATTTTATAATGTGCAGTCTTTTTAAAATATCAACCAAATATTACGTCAAACAATATTTAAAAGTCCATTGACTACACACTGTTACTATGGCAACTATGAATTGATTGGAAATTTGTGTGTTTGAATTGATGAGTGGGAAATCCCCGCTTGTCTATGACTACAAACTTCTATATAAGTATGTACACATGTGATTGCGGTTATTTTGTCAAAGCTTAGGTGATACGAAATAATATTCAAATGTGCTAATGAGTCTAATAAATATATCAATAGTTCAAACAACCCAGTAGCAAAGCACTGACTAGTTGGGTATTTTAGTTTGCACACAGCGAAAAATAAATTCTATGTTTTATTGATAAAACAACTTATTTGATTTAAGACTATTATATGCTTGCAATTCGGTATTTCCCAGACAAGTTAGTTACGTTTAAGGGTTTATGGGAAGATAGTTTCTTAAACAACAGATATTTAGGTAGTAGGATAAAAGTTGATATACTCGTATGCTGATTGGTAAAATTTTCACAATTACATCTAAGACGGAATATTAGAATTAATATTAAAATAAGCAAGTAATTAGATACAATTTATTTCGAAACAACAGTTGAACTTCTCTAACTCGAATCACCGTAATCCACACAAAAACCTCGAGTTCGAGAGACTTCGAGTTATAGAAGTTTTCATTAAAACATAAGTTGCCATTGTTTGTCTCTTGGCGTCTGAATAGCATGATTTTTTCCATGATTTATGCAATCCATAAGTGTTATAACATATTTTTTAATCGCCTCAATACGATATAGAGAGACTCTTTTACAATTCTGCCTCGATAGTATTTTTTATTTTAAATTTTGTATTATGCCATGGTCGAAAAGTTTGAGTTATGGGAGGTATTTGTGTGAAATTTTAGTTTTTGTTAATTCAAAAGTTCGAGTTATGGAAGTTCAACTGTACTTTTATTTAATTCGAATTAATAATTGTATTTATAATTATTATGGGTAATTAATATTCATTAAAATTATTAAACACGTTTAGCTTTAGGTTTCATATAAGTAATTAAAATAGCAACTAAATGTAATTTCATGATAAATAAGAAATACATCCAATTTGAAGTTGATCAGAAAAGTGGAAAGTTGTGAAATATCTATTCACAGATTTATTACATGAAAAATGAAACCAAATAAAATCTTTATATTTTTGAAATATTAGGATTTAGTCTCGAAAATATTTTGGAAACCTAATCATAGCCATTTTAATTATACATAGATACCGAATTATATCATTTCTTGTATACCAAAAATACGGATTACTAGGGAATTGAGATTTTTGTGGGATTACTAAAATCTTACAGATATCCGAGAAAATGGAATAGCGACCCGGGATTTAAAAGGATAACAAAATCTTTAGTAACAAGAACTCCGTGTTGTCCCGCATTAATCAGCAAATACTTTCATGTCATAGCACTAAAGAGGAATACAAAGGTATTAACCCGCTATTCAGGGGTTAACTTGGTGAATTCTATGAGAAAATGAGCCGTCTAAACCGAATCGACAGATCAAAAACATTCAGAAAAAAATTATTTAAAAAGTAGAGTATTTAATGTCTACTCGACACTTTAGAATTTTCAAAAATTTTATAATTTTTTTGTTTTTGCTTAAAGAACAATTTAGGGACCTCTGGAAAAAAGTCGAAGAGTGGCCCAATAGGCATCATTTTGTGTCAACATATCAATAGACATTATTTTTATACACTCAAAATCATGTTTACCAAAGCCAGAAAATACATCTAACCAAAGAGAGAAATTATATTAATATTACTTACTCTCAGAATAAATATTTAAAGTTAGGCCTGTTTGTGGAGCTCCTGACTGATCTAACCCCTTAACAAAAATAAAAGTTGATTATTCTTTAGTAGACTTTAATTATAGCCAATGAAACTTCAAACATTTTTCATTTTTTATTGTTGTTTTAATGTTTCAATACACTACTATTATATAATAAACAATAATTTGCTAAAAATAAAAAAACAAAATTTATTTAGATTTTTTATACCGAAAAAATGCAATGTGAATGGCAGCGCCTAGAAAAGTCGAGCTATTAACGATCATTTTGTTTATAATCTTAACTACAAGTTAATTTATTAGATATTGTGTGTATGTAAATGCTTATCTGAGCTTAATTGCCAATAAGTAACGAACAGGTTTCGTTAAATATAATATTTACTTTCACGTGAAAGTCTACAGATGTCTTAGATGCGCTCAGTAGCTCAACAAGTCAAGGCACAAAGAATTCCACAACGCGGTAAAAATTTTACAAGCGAAATGTATAAAATCAATGCAAGGTCGACCTTTGCTTACAAGTCACTGTAATTTTATTTATTGCAATATTTACGAATTGAAATACAAAATAATAAAAGAAAAATATATTTTATTTTCAGGTATTCAAGCTGGTTTTGTCTCACATTGCTTCTGGTTGCCATCCACGACAGCGAGTGCGCTTACGGTCGCGGCAATCAATGGAGTCAAAACAATCATCGCCCCAGCCCCACGAAATATAAGGAGTTGACGAAAATTTACGAGGCGAAAAATTTGGAGTTCGCATTTCCCAGTGAAGATGACAGGCAAAAAGCTTTGGATAAAGGTTTCTACAATCCCGACAATCCGCTGCCCATAGATGTGGATGTCCACTATCCAAGTGAGTTTTAAGTCTAATATTCATTTAGAGAAATTTTTTTAAGTATAAACCCTCTTTATTTCGTATAGAAAGTGGCAAGGAGCCGAAGATATTCGTGACAATACCACGCTTCGGTCAAGGTGTGCCCTACTCGCTGGCCTATCTAACGAATGAGGTGCGCCCGAATGGCACCGAACTGCAGCCATATCCAAGCTATGATTGGCATAAATCACATGGCGATGACTGTGATGGGCTTACCTCGGTTTATCGGATACAGGTTCAGTCTAACAAATATTATTTGTCTCACAAACTTTAAATTTTCTTCTCTTATTTAACGCACAACAGATCGATTCGTGTGGCAAAATGTGGGTGCTGGACAGTGGTGAAATAGAATTCAAGCAACACTGCGCGCCACAACTGGTTGTCTTCGACATAGCCAGCGCGGAAGTGGTGCATCGCTATCGTTTTCCCAAAGGCATGTACAAGCCGACAATAAGTCGCTTTGTCACACCATATGTAGACATAGCGGATCCCGCACCGAAGGGTTCTTGCAAGGAAGCCTTCGTCTATATGGCCGATCCAACCGGCACGGGTTTTGTGGTCTACGACGTGCAGCATGAACGCTCATGGCGCGTAGAAAACAAGTATACATATCCCGATCCAGACTTTGGTACGCACACCATAGCCGGTGAGAGCTTTGAACTCGTAGATGGTTCATTCGGTTTCGCCGTTACACCCAGAGGTTTGGGTTTGCGTCGCATGTTATACTTGCATTCGCTCTCGAATGATGCACAAGTTGCCATACCACTGGATATTGTGAACGATCCCACCTACTGGGGTAACGGTATCAATTCAGCTTTGCAGCATTTTGTGCTGTTAGGCAAACGTGGCGTACAATGTGCGGCGCCAGCTATGACTGCGAAGGGCATGTTTCTGTGTGGCCATCTAGAGCCGATCGGTCTGTTCGGCTGGGATATTCGTACGCCATACACATTTCAAAATCGATTGCTGCTGGCTGAGAATCCCACCACACTACAATTTATCAGCGGTTTGAAAGTGATAAGAAATTCAGAGGGCAAAGAGGAGGTTTGGATGCTGTCAAATAGGCTACAGAAGGGCTTCTCCGGCACCATGAACTACAATGAGATTAATTATCGCATTTCAAAGTGTGGCGTCGAAGAGTTGGTGTTCGGTAGACCTTGCTAGTCGACGATGAGCTCTAATCAAGTCAGTTTAGTACCTTCAAAATATTGTATTTGCAATATTACTTGTAATAATAATTCGATTAATAAATTTGAAAATTTTTTGTGTAAATCTTTTTTATTACGATTTTCAATTATTGACAAAAACCCATATTTATATTTAATTGACGTCAAATTAACAAAAATATTTTAATTTTGTAGGTTTAAGAACAAATCATTGCAAAGGAAACAGCCGCAAAAAAGATTGAGATAGACATAAATTTGAAAACTCTGAAAACGGTCGGTAATATCCATCTCAATTACTAAATCTATCGAAATCATTATTGGATGTGATGTCATATCCATCTGATGTGATCTTAAATAAGTGTTGTGATGTAGTATTATCTTATATATCTTCCTTAATCAACAAAATAATAAAATTTCTAGATTTTTTGAATTTGTAATCAACTTTATAATGCAATGTATTTTCTATTGATGGGACCCTTGTCAAAAGGTTCTGAGTTGAGGTTATATGATTTCAATGCTTAGAGTTTAACTCCAAGAGAAGCAGCAGAAGAGAAGCGCAAACTGACATCACATCACCTCAAAACATTTGATGTAGTGATTTGAAATTTTTTTGGGATTCTCTATAAAACCTAACCTAAGTAATGCGTGATATTGATATTGTAGGGATCTACGATTACTTGTATACTTTCATATCACGCATATAAAATATGTTAAGATGAAAAGTGATGTCACATCATATGATAATCAAGTTCTGTGATTCTAAATGTTAACAGAAATAGTTTTAAATGATGTGATGTAAAGATGTAACAATATAAATATTGATATAACTATCGACGTGACACTGAAGTTTAAATCTTCGAAACTTTGAAGACTTAAACGGAACATCAGATGATGACAAAATCGCGTCACATGCATGCGACGAGATTCATGATAATACTACTAATGCGATGTGAAAAACTATGTTGATGGCGGATGATTTTATTGGAAAGGGTTGGCATTGTTGTGTGATATGATATGATAAAATGGAACCGATATTTTATCATATGATTTGAGCACTTGCGATGTATTTAAATTATTTAGTGGAAACCAACTAGATACTCAATAAAAGTACAAGTGTATAATTCATTGATGAAAATACAATATAATTGACAAATGAGGGATTTCGTTTTTGATGAGACATGATGTCATTATGATGTGATGTGACATTTTGGGACATCACGTGATGTGATTTAATTTTATGTTATGCGACATTTCCTGTGATTTTAAAGTCTATATATCTATCTATCACACATATTTGTGTTATATTGACCTCACATACTGTCACATGATGTGACTTACATGGGTAGCTGCGCTCTTGTGATTTCATTATATGAGACACTAAAATCAATAAGTAAGAAATAAGTCATAAAATTTAATGCTGGGTTATCCAGCACCACATGTGTACGAGAGTTCTTAACACCTCAATGTCACAACGCTGCACTCTGTCGCGGGGTCACCTATTGAGCCCAGCGCAGCTAACTCTTCATTCATATAAACACAAACAGAATTGAATGTGTTGTCGTTGAATGGATTGTCTGCTGAGTTATTTGTTCCGTTCTTATTGTTTATTATTTACACTTTCGGTTTGTTTTTCCAGGTAAAGTAAACCTTTTGAGTATGCATGTAAACGCGCATATTCACACAATGCCAAGGCACCTATTCAAAAGTAAATCACTATTGGAAAACTATTACAAAGTACAGTGGAAGCGGCACTGCCAGCCAGCCTCCGGCGTAGTCTCACCTGAACACTCTGATTTGTCTGACTTACATACATACATACATACATACTGAAATAGGTGTTTGCAGTGTCTGCGCTGTAGTGCACTGTTATTCGTGTACCTGTTAAGGCTTTATGGCCAAGTTGGTCGTTTGTTCTTTGCGGCAAGCAGTCAAGCGCTCACTCGCACACGCGTGCAAACAATCGTCTGGAGCGGAAAATCAAGTCAAAAGTATTTGGCCTAAGACAGCCGTCTGACCAAATACTCATACTTGAGTGTAGGTATGTATGTATGTATGTGTTTGTGGCAGGATGTATTGGCATTGATGTCGGTTACCAGTAAAAACGTAGAAAAAACTGTAAATAAATTGTATACAAACATAACTCAAATTCTTGTGTGGTTAAAGACGAATCGATTTGTGCCCTACTTTGGACGAATATAGTTCAATTTGAAGAATATAAGTGGGAATCGGGAAAGTTGATGAAGTTCGTGATGTTGAGTTCTAGAGCTCTTTGTGGATAGAACTTCTTTTGGATAGAACTCTTTCTACTACCGAATCAGTTAGAGGACCCAAATTTCCCTCTGTAGATATAAGTCCAGATCAATGATTTTGGAAGTTAGAATTATAGTCATCTAACAGAACTCCATTAATCTAAGTGGTTCAAGACCCATTTTCTATGATACTCGGATCATTCCCATATGGATACCACTTGATAGTTTAATGTGGCTTTTTTCGAATGATGCCCTTTTCTATCCGGGTTTGTGATCTTTATAACCTTAACGAGCTTAAGATCGTGTTCGAAATACCCTCGAATCGAAAAAATATATGAGATAAGATTTCATCAGATTCTCCTACTCTATACAGCTCCATGTACCATGTCTCTAAACTTGAACTCCATTAGAACTCAACTGCAGTCGCATATGCCTTGCACTCTGCGGTGTAGCGAACAATAACTCAAATATCAATAAGTGATGCCTGGTGTTGTCTTGTCTGCAGAATAAAGTGATTCTCTTTTTTTTATATTGCCTCAACGTGAAGTGGATAGTTTACTTTGACGTTTGGGCGCATTCAAGAATGCCGTTGGCTAATTAGACTTGGTTAGCGCCTACAAAAACCCGGCAGACATATGTGTCTGTATTCTCAGTCAGACGTACAGATGTATGTACTGCAGTGGAAGAAAGCGGCATTTGAAGAGGATGTTGCACGTATGCACGCAGTCATTGAAGGCGCTCAATCAGTCAGACTTCAGTAACGCGTCGAGATAGACGTCACCCGCTTAAGAACACAGCTCCGCTATTAACTTAACTGCATTAGTTCTATTCTTATTAAATTTATGTTTTAAAAACATTTGTGATTTTGTGAAATTTGGAATTAATTTGGAATATGTTGTTGTTTTGTTGCTGCTTTGCGCAATTGCTGCTGCATTTGGTCAGTGGTGGTGTGGCAGAAAGTGATGTTGGACCAATTTTACGCAGAAAGGAGTTCGTTACGCTGCATAAGTGGAGTGAATTGAAGTTAACGGTGCCTGAAGGCCACCAACAACCACCGACGCTGGATGCAACGCATTACGCGCAGGATAAATTGCTGCCGGTCGATGTGGATGTGGAATACGGCGGTGAGTTACTGTCTCTTCGAATTATATATTAAAATTCTCTATCGCAACCTCCCACAATCACTCTCCATCTTCTCAGATGACGGCTACCACCGCACCTTCCTAACCATACCACGTTTGAGCCACGGCGTGCTCTACTCTCTAGCTGTGGTCGCCGACAGCGATAACTCGACAATACTTAATCCACTTCTAGTGCCGTATCCCAGTTATGAATGGCACTCCAACTTTGGACAGAATTGCAGCACTATCACATCGGCTATACGCACATTCGTGAGTGAAATTCATACGAACTAGCGCATACAATCAAAATATCTCTAATATAACTGCGCTCTCTTTTCACACTTTTCACTTCTCCCCGTTAGATCGACGACTGTTGGCGTTTGTGGGTTGTTGACTTGGGTCAAATTAACGGTATTCAATATTGTGCACCGCAAATACTCGCCTTTGATTTGGTCACCGATCAGCTGATACACCGTTATGTTATACCGGCCTCGCAATATACACCGGGTGTGTCCATATTTACCGCACTCGCGGTGGATATAGACGAATCAGAATCGAAAGCGGAGTGCAGTAACGCTATGGTCTACATCGCAGATCCTTGGGGTTATGGTCTCATTGTTTACGATATGAATCGAGGTCAGTCTTGGCGTATACAAAATGCGCACATGCAACCAGATCAGCAGTTGACGCAGGAAAAAACTGGCAACAGCGGCATTTTCACAGTGAGCATAAGTCCAAGGCGGCATGATAAGGAAGCAGGTAAGTACTGGAAGACTGGCAGGAAATTTAATGAACCACTGACCAATAGGTTTAAGAACCGTTTTGACCAAGTAACTTATATACAACTTTAAGAGCTCAAGTCGGGTTCTGATAAATGGAAAATTAAGTATATAAACCAATATTTAAATAATTTTGTTCCAGCTGATCGCCGCTTATATTTCCACGCATTGAATAGTTTTCTGGAAGTAAGTGTACCGTTGTCTGTGGCCAATAACGCTTCACTGTGGACTCAGCCTAAGAATACCGAAACACAAAATGAACTACTGAAAGAATTCAGAATCGTCGGCAGTCGCGGCATACAGTGTGAATCGGAAGCCATGGACAGTGAGGGTAATTTATATTGCAGTTTGATAAGTTCAAGCGCTTTGATAGCTTGGAAGGAAGATAGCGATTACGATTCGGATCATTTGAAGGTAAGTGAGAGAAATAAGAGAAATATAGAACATTACAACAATTAACTCAAAAACATTTTTAATATGATAAAAAGTAACAAGAGAAAGGTTAGAGCACATTTCCCCAAGGAACAATTTGTTATCTTGCAATATTTGTTGAAAAGTAGTTAAAAAATATAAAAAATTAATTTAATTTTTTTCCAAACTATAGGTCGTTGCTTACAATCCCGACAGACTGCGTTTCGTCACAGGACTGAAAGTGAACAGGAATAATCTCGATGAAGATGAACTTTGGGCCTTGAGCAGTAATCCAGAGGTAAAACTTTCAATATTAAATATTCAAAAATTAAACAATTTATTATCAAAATTAATATTTTTAGCTATTTGTTGGTGGTAATGTGCAAACAGATGATATAAAATTCCAAATCATTGGTTGCCGTGTCAAAAATTTGCTGGAAAATGAACCTTGCTCTGTAGTAATAAATCATTTACAAAATGCGTGAATGGAAAAATAGTAACAAATACAATTTGAATAAACAAAAAAATTATATAATTCTACAATAATTAATTGATTATAAATTATTTTTATTAAATGGGGTTTTATCATTAATAAAAATATATTTTTACGGATATTAATTATATCATTACGGATATAATGGAATAATTTTATAATAAAATAATAAAGGGTTAAAATTCTTTAAATTTGATTAACTTCAGTCAAAAATATTATTAAAAACTTTTGAATTCAAAAACAACTCCCTGAAGCATAAACATATTAGCGCCATCTAGCGTTACAACCTACACCATTCACAATAAAAATATATAAGCCGTTCATTTCTAAATACAACGGCGACCAATAAATAAATTCTGTAAACAGCTGTTTGTCAATGTCAAACGCCACGCAAGTGTTGATTATTTACACCGATTTAATTAAAACATTCCAAAGCTTTATAAAATTTACCGGCAAACAATGGTTATGACAAATTTGCAACGTTGGCTTTTATATATCGGCCTCTTTGCGATACCCTATGTAGCTATAGTGACGGGTATACTACGCGCACCGGTGCTCACTAAATGGGAATTGGAAATTCAATTGTTGCCTCTTGTTGTGCTGGTATTGTTTGGGGTGAGTCAGTGTACATTGTGAAACATCTATTAAATACGTTATATTAAAATTATAATATTCTTACAGGCTTACTCGGCTACAGTGGTGCTCTATCGCACATTTACATTTAACGATTGTCCGCTGGCAGCTAAAGAACTGCAGGAACAGATTGAGCTCGCACGCAAAGATTTGAAAGAAAAAGGTTTCATATTTCGCGACTAAACACTATTTATGTGCTGATAAACTTTCCTTACGCATTAAGTATTAAGTATAGATGAATTCACTTAAATAAATAAATGCATTAATTTATACTTTGTGTAAAGTAAATGCATTGTTACTTGCCGCTAAAGTTAGTAGCATCTGCATATTAATAATTGACTTGAAACTTGTCTGGCAAGTTTAATGAGTTTGTGTAAGCTGACAAGCTGACTTTCTATTTTTATTAAATAAATGCCAAGCGCAGCAAATAACTTATAAAACTTTAATTATGTGTTATAATTTGTTATTTAAATGACGCAAGTTGCAGTCGTGGTTCATTGCTCATGCGAGTAGGCGCTAAGAAATGTGAAATGTTTTATTCGTTGTTAATAAATTTCTGCTTGATGTGACACGTAAAATACATACATAATAACTGCCAACTACTATTCTAATTACCATTCTCCAAAGCGATGTCAACTATATTTGAACAATATGCATATTACTGTCTTTACCCTATAATCATAAATACATTAGGAATAATAAATGACATTGTTGTAAAATTTTGTTATTGTTTTGTATTTGTTATGGTAGTATAATTTTAATTTGACATTTTTTAATTTACTGGTATGAATTTCTTGGTTGTCAAAATTTGTTGAGAAGAATATTTATTCTGGTTGAAATACTTTATTTTAGTAAAAAATAAGTTATGGTATGTAGTTATGGTTAGTATATATTAGCAATATTATGAGAATATCTAGTAATTTATCGTGAGTAAATTAGTTATTTACATAATTGACGTATGCACACCTTACACCTATGTATATGCCAACAATAATTTTACACTCCTTAGCTTTGTGTTTCTAAAAGTGGATTACACGCTTTGATTTGAAAAGCAATATTAACATATTTACAGACGTACAAAAATATGTGTGAATTCAAGGGAGGTCAACAAAATAACAAAAGGTAATTTTAGTGAGCTGATTTATTATTGAATTAAAAAATAAATAAATACAAAATTTTATTTATCTCTGTGAAATATCTGTAAAAAATATATTTTTTATCGTAATTTTTATTTTAATATTTTTTAATCGTAAAGTATTATTATTACTACTTTGTATGCTATTTTTGCACTCCCTTCACTAGGTTCATATACTAGAGTTTATACAAAAGGCTTTGCGTGACTGCAACTAATTTAAATTTCCATCCAGTGTTAACTAAGTGTACATATTATAATCGCTATACATTATAGAATCAATAACATAGTTCAGTCAGTGGAAAGTTTATCTGCTAGCAGCAAAGCACACCCACTAAATAAAATGAGGTAGTTTGTATATTTCTCTCAATTAAATTTACACATATTTTGCTTTAACTTGAAGCACCTGTATATGCATATGTGGCCATATTCTTGGATTACGAGTTGTGTAATAAGAATAACGTATTTAAATTATTTAATTGAAAAATGTGAACTTTATAAAAAAAAGTTTATGCTCTTATTATTAAATACCTTTATTGTTATGTTAGAAGTTAGAAAATTCTGTATGTTTGGACATAAATATTTATATGTATTTGATTTGTTTAGAATAACATTTTTTATTTTCGGTTGAGACACCTAAAACTAATTACGATTGATGCAGACTGATCAATATAGCGGAGATGAATTGATCTCCGGAAAAATCTTAGACATATTACCGTTTAATATAATATTATATTTTTGAAAAGCAAAACCAGCAAACTAATAATCTAAGAAATCTAATTGAGCTGCAACAAGATTATAATATTGAACAGAGATTTATTTAATACAATAATTAAGTTTAATAGAGGGAAACAGAAAGATCATAAGATGTTTCCAATTAAAAATTTATAAACGGTTTTAATGAAGTTCAAGTAACGTAACGTAAGAGTTACTGAATAAAGAAATGGTTATATACATACATACATATGTAAAATGTAAAAAAAATAGAAACCAGTGTTGATCTGTCTGATGCTCATAAAAATTAGTTCTGCTTTCAAAAAAGCTAGAATTCCAGCACTCAAAAGCACTAGCTTTAAAACTCAATTCTCTATGCACATGTAACGAGCATGACAACAATATATTCAAATATAAGTATGTAAATTCAGAAGAAAAAGAAAATGCAACAGCCTCTACCTGAACTCTCCCACAGCGTGTATACAAGCAATAAGCGATCGGCTCAAACCACTTTCAATGCACACACACGCACACACTCTTCCCCCAAACGCTATCAAAACAAATTTCAAAGCGTCTACAGCCATAGGTACAATAAACTAATTAATGAGTCAAACAACTCAGCGTGGCCGCGACTCAAAGCCGACCGACCACCAACACCAAACCAACCGACCGACCGAGTCAAGTCAAACCAGCGCCAAGCCAAGACAAGTCACCGGTTGGCGGTGTGTCATGCAAACAAAAAAAGCTACAGTTCGAGCCCTAGCTGCGGCTAGCCGACTGCGACTCAGAGCAAGCGTTAGCAGTTGAATTTTAGGCGTTGCCCGATTCGAACCAGCCAGTGCTGAGTAGCTTAAAAAGTGTTGTTTTTGATTGTTGAAAATATACAACAACAAAATTGGTGATTTTGTCGCTATTTATTCAGTTGACCCCGGTTTGGTTCGTCACTTGTTGTTTTCGTTTTTCTACTTTGTTATTCGGTTATACGGTGGTGCATCTGCGCGTTATCTTTGTGTGCAGTTCATTGGAAGAACAAAGTTTTACACATCAGCATAAAGTTTTCTTTACAAAAACAACGAAATTATTATGAGTCAACACGTTGTAGTTGGTGTGTTCTTGGTGTTGATCGCAGCTGCCAATGCGCTGAAGGTAATACAAAAATTGGCATGTCAAATTGCAGATTATAATATAATTTGATGGTGGTATATAGTCTAATATGGTTATTTATGTATGTGTATAAGTATGTATGCATGTAAATATTTATTTGTAGGTATCTCTAAAGTAAAATTTAGCTTTTCGATTGAAGTTTTTGTGCAGCTTGTAAATTATTGTATAAATAATCGAATAATGAATCGAATAAATATTTTTGTAAAAAATATGTCATGTATGCATATAATTTATGAAAGTGTGAAGCGACACTACTATAATAACGGTATAATTAAACTAATTACTTAATCAGGTCATGTAGCATTTATCTATTACGAAACGAATGAATTATTGTAAATTATTGACTTCGCGTTCATTAACACCGATCGTGATAAAAGCGATGACTTACATGTATAAAGTTTAATTTTCACAATACAATATCTCCAGAGTTGATTAGAATAAAATTTGTTCTCTGAATAAAAATAAAAAAAATGTTTAAATAAAGTAATTGTCTAATAAACACTAATTTGTCTGAAAATTGCATGCCAACACACGGCCAACAATGGGTTAAAACTCGTTTTTTTTTCTAAATAATCACGATACAAAGCTTTGTATTTAAATTTTTTATGCATAAATCATTAGCTTACAGCTGGGTAAATGTACATTGGTGCGCACCTAGATATTTATCTGCATTTGATTTCATGGAAAAGCGTAACTGTACTTATGTACATACAGTGTTTCACGGTAAATTGAAGCGGTATATTTTAAATACCTGATATCAAGATTTATACCGCTTTAATTGAGTAACGCGTTGAATTCTTCCTATTTTTTCTAACTTTACTTTAGATTAATTTGATAATCTAAAATTATGAAAATTTAACTTAATTTAGTCAATTAGTCTTAACTTAGTCAATTCGTCTTTTAGTAATTTAGTAATTTATTGTTAATTTCGTCAATTATTTTTAATTTAGTCAATTAGTCTAATTTTAGTTAATTAGTATAAATGTTGTATATTAGTATAACTTTAGTTGATTAGTATAAATTTAGTCAGTTAGTCTTAATTCAGTCAATTGTTCATAATTAAGTCATTTAGTCAAATTTTAGTTAATTAGTATAAATTGAGTCCATTAGTTTATACTTAGTAAATTCACTTTATAAAACGAAATTCAATTGAAGTACAATTAATTGAGTCCGTTTGTATACAAATTATTAAAAATATGCCTTAATGTGTCAAATTATTTCCTAAATTGATTGTATTCAATTAATCAGGAGTCTACTGTATTTGTTTACATAACTCTGCATTTGTTTAATTGTCTGCTTTTTGTATTGTTTATTTCTTTGCTCTATTGCATACCGAAACACTAAAAAAAGTTAAATGAGACAGTCATTAAAATTCAAGTTTTTGTTTTGTAGCAATACTCGTATTAACTTTTCTGCTTTGATCGCTGTGTTTAGCAACCAATCTGCGTTTTGATAAACATTTTCGCTTTTTTTAACGACTTACAGTGGGGCACAGTGGTGTGCAAGTGATGAAAAATGTGAGGAAAAGGAAGATAATAAGCGAAAACTATAAATTGTATAAGCTTTCTCAATATTTTATGTTTTCCTTTCAATAATTCCTTAATTAAGCAATTAACTATTAATTAAGAAGTATAAATGTAGTGAATAATTGCTATTTGACTAAATTAAAGGTATGTTTTGAATGTTTATAATCAAGTTCTTGAATTCGTCTCTCCAAATCGTCAATTTATCTTAATTATAAATACTTACATCTATTTTGACTTTTAAGTTATCCGGAAATTTTAACAAATATTAATAAAGACCAAAAAGTCAAGATTTCAATCTACGAAAAGACAATTTTATAGACTTCTAGAGAAAACTAATAAAACTTTTTATCAGCATTTTACGGCAAGAAGCTACTTTAGAAGGAAATAATTTATATTTGTTCGAATTTAATGGCTTAGAATAACTCAGCTACATCAAAAAACAATAAAAAAGCTTATCAACTATAATTTATTTTTATGCGCCATTAACTTGACAACGTCACACTGTGCAATAAATCGTTCTATGGTTGTAAGTAAACCGGTTCTGGAGACAACGTTGTGAAGTCGAGCTTAACTGCAGGGGCTTACGACTACAGCGCTTTACAACAGCTACTCTACTACAACTTAAACGCGGTTTACATTTTTTGTTGTCACTTTTTTTTGTATTCTTCGTTTATGCTTTACAAACAAGTTCCGCATGCAAGTTCTGGTAGTAAATATAAACACCAAAATGTAGAACGCTATACAACCAAAATATTAGTACATTTTACAAAGTCTGTTACTGAAAAATATTTCACTTCCATTGTAAATAATTGAGCAGCGAATATTAATATGGTGGGAGCCGGTTGAACAGACAATTAGAATTTGAATAAAAAGCCGGTCTCATGATAAAAGTGTATATACTCACGTACGTATGATACGTATGTATGTACATATATGTATGCAAATGTATATATTTTGATGAGTACGCCAGCGTGTAGCGCCATTACTTTTTCAGCCATTATTATTTACAACTTTTTACCAGAAACCAGTTCTGTTTTTTGATTTTTTTTTTGCTTTTTGAAATTCAATAATTCCTATTTATTAAAAAAAAATTTTTGTAGTTTGTTTTGATGCCTTTCGCATACTAATTAACTAAAATGTTTGTAATTACTTATGAAATAACTGACATCATTTCCATATTTAGCAAATTCAGTGAAATGAAGCATGAACTAAATATACCGATCTAATCTAACTCATTCTAAATTCAATTTTATTTTTTTTTTAAATATGTTGGTCTACAACTTTGCTTCCGCCGTTTTCCAATAGATGTCTCTAGGGTAAAGCACTGGTCGATTAAATCGTTTTATATCGATCTTGGACATTTGTGTCAACATATATATGTGACCTGGTCTACGGAAAGGGGGCTTGGTGTCAAAATATCAATTTTCACTTTTTAGTTGATTCGGATGGAAGATGAGATGCTTTTTCACGTGAGAGAATCCCAAACAAAAACTAGTTTTCGCATGTTAGCTCCCTTTTCGTAGCCCAGGTCACATATATATTTGTATATAAATCATCAGACGAAAGTCAAATAAAATATTTTACAAATAATTAATTTCTTTATCTGAAAAAATACGGATGGGATCAATGTATTCATATGCGATTGGTTAAGTTACAATAGTATCTCAGAGTTATGCCAAGAACCAAGTACATATATTATATTAATGAGATTAAAGAAGAGAGCAAATCTCAACTCACAGAAACAAATTGCAGCTTTAAGTTTACATTTTCTTCTCTTTTTGAATAAAATTTCTGAAATAATATACTTTTGCTGAAAAAATAGAAAACATAGAGCGTTTGAAATTACTTCTTATCTTATCTTTGAAACGTTAAGGAAGTTCAAATGAATGATAATAATTACACAAATATCCCATTTTACAAACATTTCATTTTTCATTCATTGTTTTACTTGACGCGACCTTGGACTTATTAGAAATTCGAATAACATTTAATGTATTAATAGGAACACTTTCATGACTTATAAATGATGTTTTTTGATTCCATTTTTTTTTTTTCATAAAATATTCCGAAAGCAAATTAAAGTGTAATATTATATTGCATATTTGCTAAAAATACTGTTATTGACTCAACAAGGAAGGCATTGTTAAAGTGCCTTCTTGTTTTGCTTTGCAATTTTCAGCCATTAGCGGCTTCCGGTTTCGCGAAGTACAAATCGATATTATTTAAATAACTCTGTTATGGAGTAGAAGAAACAGATAGTATATTTCTGATATGACTAGTTTCGAAATAATATTATAGAAATATTTGTCAGGTATTGTGGACGTATAATATATTATAAGTAGCAGGAGAACACGTTCAAAGCTTCGGTGAGCTTTAAAAATATGGAATTTTCGTTGTTGAAGAATGAACTATTTCTCCAATACACTACATCCAGCTTCAAATAACTTGGTCGGAACAACTAAAATCATCCCAATAATTTAAAGATGACTTATGAGGTGTGTTCAAAAAATAACGGGAATTTTCGTTTTTTGGGGGAAAAAACAAATTCATTCGCTTACATTAATGTTGCCGCCTTTTAAATAGTTTTCATTCAATACTATGCACTTATGCCAGCGCTTCTTCCAATCGTCGAAACCCTTCTCAAACCCGATTTTTGGGATAACCCTTGGCTCTTTCAGCGATTTCCCCGTATGCTTGTAAAATTACGAATTTTTAAGGTTCTCTTTATTTTTAGAAATAGAAAAAAGTCACACGGAGCCATGGCGAATATGATAACTGTGGCATCGTTAAAGTATTGTTTTTGAAGAAGAATTCAAGAACTAGCAACGAATTGTGAGCTTTCTACAAACGAAAATCGCCAAAGCTTTAAAAACACGTGAAAATTTGTAATTTTAGAATTCCCGTTATTTTTTGAACACACTTATACGTGTAGATATGTTGATATTCTTGTAAAATCAACTAAATTAAGAAAATATACCATTTTACTCAAATCCATTTTCTACTTTTTTTCTCACAGGTACCGGTCACCATCTACTATGAATCACTCTGCCCGGACAGTGCCAAGTTCATAACGGAGCAAGTCTTTCCAGTCGTGAAGGGCGAACTGCGCGACTACGTTGACATCAACTGGGTGCCTTATGGCAAGTCGCATGTAGGTACCGCTTAGCATGAATGTACATTTGTATGTGCGCACATAAATATGAGCGAGAAGCAGCATAATTTTGCTGAACTAGCATTGCTTTGTTTTGACTTGTTGATTGTGCGGTGCAAGCGTTTAAATCACCTATACATATGCGGTATATAGTATGATACTCATGCATAACTGTTTTGTTTTCTGTTTGTTTGTGCAGTTCACCACACAAGGTGCCGAAGTGATTTTCGATTGTCATCACGGTCCAAATGAGTGCTACGGCAATAAAGTGCATGCCTGCGCCATCGAACACATACAGGCCAACTCGTACCAAATCGAATTCACCAGGGAATCATTGACTTTGGACTTCATCAACTGCATGATGAAGGCGGGCAAGAATTTCGATGACAATGTATATCCGGGTGCACGTTGGTAAGTGACGATTGACGACTGACGACTGACTTTACTGACTGTTATGTAAATGTTGTTGCGCACTTCCAGGTGTGTTATGTGTGGGCATGTGGACTTAGTTAGCGCAACGTTCATTAACACTTTGATTCATATATATATTTCTCTTGTTGTTTTTGTATATTTTAGCGCACGTGAAAATCACATTAGCGCCTGGGAAAATATCCAGCACTGCGCCAACTCAACTGAAGGCAGTATTTTACTGAAGAAACAAGGCGAGGCTACCAATGCGTTCCAAAATCCATTGACAAGTGTTCCAACTGTTGTCTTCAAACAGGTGAGCATTTAGTTTTTTTATGTTCAGTACTTTCGAAATTCATAAAGCTTAAGAAAGTATTGGAACGATTAATTTTAAAGTATAATTTTAGGAGCTTAAGATATACCTATATAAGGTTCTTATAAATTTTTCTGCTGAAATGATTTAGAACTATATTTGTTTAGGACTTATAGATTTTTAGACAATCAACATTTATTTAATATTAATTTAATCAAAATCTTTTTTCTCAAATTTTTCCAGCAATATAATGCCAAGGAAAACGACCAAGCCATGTCCAGCTTCCTGAATGTTGTCTGCAAGTACATTCCTCAGCCACAACCGAAGGTGTGTGCAGCGCTCAACTCGGCCGTGGCCACCGCGGTTACACCTCTCTTAGCTTTGATTGCCTATTTGTTGGTGCGTTTCTTCTAAGCTACTAATAAAACACAGTTTACAAAGCCGCTGCTGCAGGCGGGTACCTCCATTCACTCCATTCAGCTTCCAAATTACAATAAATGGTGTTGAAGTAACATTTTCGTAAACTGTTTTAATTTTTTTTATTCTAACACAAATCAATCCGTCCAGGTTTTGTGATTCCGAAAAATCTACATATATATATTACAAGTTATGTATATTTTTTATATTTAAAATATATATGCATGTGCAATGATTAATTATAACGGATATGTATTTATCTGTATAGTAGAATGTGCTTATAGAAAAAAGTTTAACTGTAAATCATGAATTATAATCACATTTGTTAAATATTTAATTAATAAATACATACATGTATATACATATAACGGGTGTTTTTCAAAAAAGGTTTTATAGACCCAAGAGATGGTAACCGTAATGTGAAGACCGTTTTTTCACCAAAAAATCGTACCCCCACTGATACGTATTAAGCATTCCTTGAAGAGAAAAAGAAATTAGCAAATCTGTAGATACTTGTTCCTTTTTGAATCTTGAGATGCCTTAAGCTTTGTCGAAAACATTAATTACTGACCACTTTCTATTCGTCGCTGTTTTAGGCGTTGTAGTTACCTCCTAGTACTTCTAAGGAGAGTCCTTCAATGATGATATTTTCTACATTTCAGAAATCGAATAAGGAGATATAGCGGCATATTCTACGACCCTACCCTTTGTTAAATGGTAAGCGTTTATAATAGATTGATAATCAGATCTATATAACAAGAATAGGGGCCCAGATTTCTGAGAACTGTATTCGATCAAGGGCAGTTGTGGCAAAAATTGTCGTCTTATTAAATATGATATATGTATAAAGATGTTCCGTCCATCAGGCCCCGTCAGTTTCAGTTTAATACTTTAAAAGGGTATATCTCTATTTATGATGCGGTTTTGTTCAAATTTTGCACATATCTTTGAAATAACATTATCTAGTTAATGAGCGAAGGATTACAATTTATTTTTTGAGTCAATAAATGGCGAAAATTTGACAAAAAAAAATTGTTTGCCAAAGTCTGCCAAAAATTCAAAATTTAATAAAGCTTTTATTTTGAGACGTCAAGGAGATGAGGTACAAACGGTTCAATTTTACGGAATTTTTAAATACAAATTTCACATAATACTGTTTTAAATAAAGGGTGTATATTAAAACAAAAGTTTTAAAAAATATGGTCGTTTTCAACCTCTGAAATCCAACAAACTCTTTTTTAAGGGGTTACGCCACCTTTCAAAATTTTCACAATTTTTTTTTTACTTAATTTCAAAGTTTATTGTTCTAACGAGTATTATGAGATGTCTTCGAAAACAATGTCTCAATAAGTTATAATCATTAGAAGTCAGCGTGGTGAGAGCGCGCCGATAGTTTTTTTCATCTTTTGCGTTTTTCTCAAAACCTATTCAACTGATTGGCTTGAAAATTAAAATACATCTTCGTAAATATATTTTCCACATAGTGATGTGGGATTTTTAGATTGAATAATTTCAAAAATGTTTAACCAATTTTTTATACAGTATAAATGCTCGCTCTATTCAAAATTTATCACTCAAATAGTTTTGTCAAACAAAGTCCATACTCCTAAACTTTTTGATAATTTTTTTTGTTGCTAACCACACAGTAACAACTAGTATAGAATATCAATATATGTATCCATATTTACTTCTAAACATGTGCAATTATTTATTTCACATATATTTTATAAATATTTGCATAATTTAACTCATCACAAACATCAATATTTATAAAACATTAAAGTGCCTTGTTTTTCAAGGTTTAACGCTTGGCGAACAAAATGAATTAGCTTTCTGATTTAATACTGCTGTTGTTTATGCCACAATGGAATATGGTATTTTTATACACAAACAGTGTGTTTGAAAAGTATGCATACCTTCAGTAAACTTTAAAAACAAAATGCGTGTCTCTGTCGATCTTTCTAAGGGACCTAAACCATTTCCAGATATATAAGTTGCAATGTTGCTCCAGGGGAACTAAAATGGAAACTTTCGAAAACAAAAAACTGTTCCGAAGTATTCCGAAAAAGTTCAATTTAAACATGCCTTGGTAACGATTACCACATTTCAAAAAAAAAATAATGAAAAAAGTGGTTCAAACAAAAGGTTATGTTAGGTACAAAAGCTGTTCCCTTAAATAGGAAACACACTTAGACTATTAAGAACAGTACTTTGTGAAGCAATAAAATTCAACCTCCACACTTAAATTTAAGAATCGACAAATCGTTTAGAACATACCACAAATCTGCAGTGGTTTTTTACTTCAATATCCGCTAATTCGCGAGGATGCCCAAAAAAGTGAGATCTAAGGAACTTTTGCCTAGATCTCCCAAAAGTGGGGCATTCCAAATGGAAAAGTTGGAAAGATTCTACCTCATCCTCTTCTGCAGCTGCATCCGATTTAATTTGACCGTCTGAATCTCGATGGGATAATGGCCAGTTGGAACTCCTATGACTAAGGAAATACATTTTGGAGACAAATTTCCCGACAAAAATACTTCTTAGTTAGTTTCAAAGGTAAGATATTTATCGGGATCAAGCCCGACGTTAATTGTATAAGAAGTAAATATATATTTTGGAAACATTACGGAGTCAGATCTGCAATTGATGGTACTCTGACTACCAATATGTTGTTCAACGAAGCTTTTTGAAGAGTTCAAAATAAGGTTGATTTCTCAATAGTTTAGAATTTTATTAACCAAGGTTTACTATTATAGTTCATTGTTTCACAGAATTTCTGTCTCCACATACGACTCTCTTAGCTAGAGTATGCCTAGGAAATACGAATTATTCTACTACTTTTAACCACCACTGTATCGACGCTAATCCATTACGTAAAGTGAAGTTATTAAAAAATTGCAGCTGTTTATCGTTCAATTGTTCACGTACGATAAAATCTGCGCTAACGATAAATACCAAAAAAAGTCCCCGTACCTCCAACCACGTATACGTGTAACCAAGCAGGCACAACAGGTAGGTGTTTGGATTATGGTAAATCGCGTCATAATTACAATCAATTTCGCTTTGATTGTGGCACATTGCTGTCATTATGAGTACACATAGTATATGATTATTGGCATCATTGCTGGCGATTATGTTGAATGAATAAACAAAAATTTACGTACGAAACGTTACGAATAAGAATTATTTCCCACCGATAAATTTCCTATTCGTGGTAAACAAGCTGATAACAAATTTGTGACAGCACACGCACATACACAACGGCAATTGTAACTGTTGTCTGTAGTAGTGGCAGCAAGTGTGACAGTAAGTAGCCAAGTACGCGCCATCATAACAAAACCATTACGGCGACAATGTAAAAAAGTGCAAATGACAGCGAAAGGCGAGGAAGCTTGAGAAATGCTTGAAACATACCTACAAACGAGGTGTGTTCAAAAAGTAACGGGAATTTTTTGAATTTAAAATTTCGTGGGTTTGGAGAGTTAGATTGGCAAAATATTGTTTCCAAAAATAAAGAGAACCTTAAAAGGACGTCGTTTTACAAGCATAGGAGAAATCGCTGAAAGAGCCAAATGTTATCCCAAAAATCCAGTTTGAGATATATTTCGATGATTTGAAGAAGCGCTGACATAAGTGCTTAATATCGAATGGGGACTATTTTGAAGGCGAGAAAATTTATGTAGACGAATGAATAATTCTTTTTTTCAAAACACGAAAATTCCCGTTATTTTTTGAACACACCTCGTATGCATATAGTAAGTCGTTGCAAGTGACAAGGTGGACACAAACACCACAAAAACTAGAATTTGATACGAAATTTCATTAAGGTAAAGGTGGGAAATACATATTTATATAAAAGAGAGCGTGTGTGTGTGCGTGAGTGCTATGCGTGAGAGGCGCGTGGCCTCGTACATAAATAAATTTCATAATAAATCATATATTCTTCACTTTTTAATTGTTTATCGAATTCATTTGCATAAAAGCAATTCCAAAGAAAATCTGCTGACATTTGCAGGCTTAAACCGCTCTTATAACACACATTCAAATGCCTATTTAAACACACAGGTTTAGTGACCACGTATGCGTCATCACTGATAGCATGATTAGCTCAAGCAATTAATCGTTGTAATCATTTACATACATAAGTCATAAGTCGAACGCCCCCTCAACTCAAGAAATCTACGGCAAACACGCTTTCTACATTTATTTAGACGCGCGCTCAAAGAGCATACGTTATTGCTCGCATTTAAAACAGATGAGCAGCTATCAAACTAGAAAGTTGCCTACAGTATGAACAAATTGACCCAAGGGAAACTGAAATACAAACAACACAAATGCAAAAAAGTCGAAAAAAAAAGAAAATAGTCTTCAACTCAGAGATGAAAGCTTAGTGAAAGCCTACGCTTTTGGCTATGCGCCTCCCTACAGCAGCCGCCCTTTCGCCTTCGCAGCTGTCACAGTAGTCCGTGAGGCGTTGGGTGGGCGTCCACACTACACCTACAACTACAACAATTGACACTCGGCAAAGCTCGTTGCTGTTAGCGCTTTGTGATTGGTTGAAATGCAGAATCCTGTTGCTCGCTCGTGCCGCATCGTTGTTGGCCGAGTATAAATTGACAACGCACAGCACAGAGGTCCCATTCAAATTTTGGCGCTTGCACAATTTAGCCGCAGCAGCAGCAGCACATTGTGACCGGTAGCACGCAAAGTTATAGAGAAATATTTAAAGTTTCAAATACAGTTACGCGAAACAACAAGTGGTGTTAGCCAATAAAATATATGAGCGACAAGTAAGTGAACGCGTAATTGAGTAATAACAGCGGTGGAAATAAATAAAAAATAGCTAAAAATAAACTGCAGTCAGGTGTAAACGCGGGTGAAATCAGAAATATTAAAAACACCGTCAAGTGATCGTTTGCGATAGTTTGCGTTGCACTGTTAATAAATTCAATAATTAAAGGCTTCAGCAAAACCATAAAAAATCGGTAAGTGAGTTTTGAAATTGCATATTTTTCTACTTTTCTTACTCAAATAATAAGATTTTCAAAAAAGTAGTAGTCAAAGTAAGTTTGTCTGATCTTAAATTAATCATTCGTGAATATTAAGCATAATAATCATGCAATATCTTCTTTTGAGATCCATTTTCAAAATCTAAATATCACTTGAAACTATATTGTTTTTCTGGTACCTTGTATTTTCGTAATTTAAAAGAGTTAGTTCCGTAACGAAAAGTAAAACAATTTAATATTGTAGTCAACAATATTTTAGTGACTCCTAAATGTATGCTTCACAGATTTCTTTTGTTCAGATAAAATGCCAATGTATGTACGAGTATAATATTTTTAACTATATTTGAAGAACTGTTGATTTAATTTGTAGTTAAGGGCAAAGCCCTGATTTATAATAATGAGCAATTTTTTCGATGCTATATCTTGATCTGAAACGATCTATTTAACAACAATTACAATTTTTTGTAGAATATAAATATTTCAAAACTTAAATTTAACTGTAGGACAGTTTAGGAATTTCAAATTTCCGATATTTTTAATTCTTCAATTAAAAAAATTAGATTTTTCTGAACTAAGCAATTGAAAGCTAACTAATAAAGGGAATTATACTATACAATAAATAATGATCTCGCAGCACTTGATGTAATCATTACTACTATATCTCAGAGATGAATAGATATTTATTTAAGAATTTTCTAAAATGATTTAACCTTAACTCCTAAGTTTTACTGATGATTTTCTTAGCTTTGAACTATTCTAAATACAATATTGATCTTGAATGCAGAAAAGCTGTGGGAAGATAGTAAACTTCGACTATGTCCTCATCATATTTATTATAACTTTTAATTGCGGTAGGTAGCACTGCGTTATTAAGTTGTAGAGAAGCGGTAAAAGAAAGGTCTCTAAATTCCCATTACCCAAATTTGGGTTGTTTTTAGCAGGTTTATCAAGGCCAAGAAGTAAGTAATTCAAGTGTATGGAAAAAATAAATCTCAGGGAGTTCAAATAAAATTTCCTCAGGCACACATAAAAAAAGTGGCATATGCCCCGACAGCTGCGACCTTACGAGTGTTGTTAAATAGATTCAGGGAAATTTTACCTAATATATGTATTTAATACAGATATATACTTTTATTAAATTGGAAATGAAGGGTTTTTCAGTAAGAGCCCTATAAAAGTACAAAAGATGCCATTATGTATGGAACTCGATTTTTTTTGGCATGGCTACGACTTGCAGAAATACAGACGCTGAACCCAATATTCGTGAGATAACACGTTCACCAAACTAGGTTTGTGGGCTTGTGGAGCCGTTCTGTTGAAACCACATATTGTCCTAGTCCATCTCATCCAATTCGAGCGAAAAATTTACGGTTGTCATTGAGCGGTACCGGCTTCAGTTTTTGCGTCAATTTAATCTTGTAAGGATGTAGACCAAGATAAGAGATGCCCAACGCTTGAGAACGACGTGTGAGAGACTGATTTGGGTCTTCCTCAATTGATGCGCTAGCGGCATAAATAATCTCGACACTATGGGTACTTCTTTGTCTCACTGCCACGGGAACATTTTGTACTGTGCCTGTAGATTCAAATTTTTCCACTATACGCTCAGTTGTTGATCTTCAGAACGATTATGACGATTCGAGGTAGCGCTCTTATTGTTGAGGCCACTGACTCAGAATTTCGGTAGTAAATTTTAATAATTTTGACTCGTTGTTGGATCGTATATCTTTCAATGATGAAATGGCAAACTTTACTGAAGAGAAATGTCAAAAGAGCGGGAAAAGGCGTTGTTTGCTTACTTTTGTGGCGTCCCTTTTGAAAACCCCTTTATATTTGTCTTCCCTATTTTCTAAGCACGAAAAAGTAACACAATCAGAAAATCTGTCTACATCTCCATAAAAGTTCTAACACAACAAAATCTAAGATTTTCAACAACATTTTTCTCACAACAATCTCAAAAAAACTATTCACCAATCGGATTTAGTTTATAACTGAGGTGTAGCTTCACAAAAGAAGGGAAAAATGTAGAGAAGAAGAAGAGTTTATCAGAAAAAAACGGTGCTCATAAGATAAATACAACTCGCAATTATAAAAAGATTTTCAACTGAATTGATGGCTTAAATTAATATATTCTGTTCTAAGTAATTCCACGCTTCACAAAACTGGGTCAAAGAGAATGTTGCCCTCCAACTCTTTTGTCTAATATTTATATATAAATTAAAATATGTATTTTAAGCCGCTCACTCACTGAGTTGTCTCCATTCATTCATTACTTCCTATTCATAAATATAAATGTCCATTTTTGATCCCATGTGAGCCCACGAACTCACCTATGAATACTTACAATTCTGAATAAAACTATTTATGTTTACTATCTGCACACTTTTTACTACTTTACACCTATTGAAATATATAAATACGCTTAATTGCTCTAAGCGCTAAACACCAAAACGCCAAACGTCATATGCGATTATGTACCTCTCTCTTTTTTCACGAGCATAGGATGTCAGCGTGTAACTTTTTCTTTGTGCCACGACATGAATGGATGAAAAATAGCAAAAGAGGATATTTAAAGTACATAAATGTATAGAAAAGCGATGGCGCAGTAACTGTGTCTAGGACAGGAAGTCAAATGTTGTACGACGTTCACTTTCTGCTGATTCTATTAAAAAAATGTTTTCATTTTTTTTTTTACTTTGTTGTTTTTTATAATTTTTTTTTCGCGGTTGATTTCTTTTTCCGTCCCACGAAAGGCGAAATGTGCCTACGGTTATGGAAGCTGAGCACTTAAACTTTGCAGACTACTCTAATATTAATTTCATAATTAATTGCACTCAAATAGACACATCCTTACGCACATCCTGATGTACATATTGCAAACAAACGTACTTGGAAGCTTGTTATAATCATTTAAATGAAGCATGTCGCGTTAAATATAGCGTCCAGCGTATCCGGTGCGTTGGATCTCGTTGTTTTTATTGTTTTAATAAGAAATCCAATTGTGTGATTTTCACAAAGCAATTTTAGATCAAATTTAGGTAATCGATTTCAATTAAAGCTTCATTGTTTTGCGCTTTTGTAAGGGGAAATTGGCAATAATTATCAGGAAAATATAGAAAAAAAATAATTCACGCGTAAATATTTTCAATTATTTGTAAAATATTTTAAGCTTTTTTTAGAAATATATCTAGGTTTTTTGCGTTCAATATCGTAGAACAATTTTTGAATGGAATAGGATCTTGTCTCAAAAACAATATTGGCGAAACGAAGGCGTACCAATATTTCAAAACCACAAAAAAATGAAACCATATCCGTTGATCCGATAACTTATTTTGACTAAGGTTCTATAATTTTTTTTTGGAAATGTATTTTTTCGAGAACATCTATGTATATTTAGGTAACATACCGCAACAGAACATATTTCTTGCATGGGTTGTTCATTCATCTTTGTAGTATACGTTTCAAAACAGTAATACAAATAGTGTTCGAAAGCCGTCTGAATAGCATTAAACTTCAATTAAAACCCCATAAATGGTTTCAAAAAGAATTTTAAGTATAGGTTACTATGTAAAATATATCTAAGTGAAATGCATCGCTTTACGTTCTTAACTTCTAGATTTGGCTTCTTGCGACTTTTTACTTTTTTCTGAGAACTAAGGCTCAACCCACACCGGATTACCCTTAACCCACACGTCTTTGACTAATAAGACACAAAAACGCAGTTTGCTCTAACCCAAACCAAGCGAACATGCATTTTTGTTTCGTCTTCTTCGGTGTGGGTTGTCACATATGATGCTATGGGCTGTTGTCGTGTCAGACAAGAAAAGACGTCTTGACTAATCCGGTGTGGGTTGTGCCTAAAGCTCATACCTGCCGAGGCCTGTAAAAAGTATATTGACTACTTGGTAAAACTTTGCTGTTCTCCTAACTCGATATTAATTATTCAAAACCTAGTCGATAGAAAGTCCCGCCAAGGATCAATGCATGGTTGAGATTGTAATGGTTATTAGATCACAGAACGATAAAGCAACATACAAAAAAAAACATATTTATTCAGTTTAAACCTTTGCCAGCGGCCAAAAATGTGGGCGATTTCATAGCATTTTCTCATGCATATATGTATATACATTTATTTATATATTATTACAAATATTTACCTTACTTATAATTTAATATTACGTATAAAGTACATGGGATCATATATAGATATATATATACATACGTATGTATAAAATTCTCGTCTGTTTATGCGAAAAATCACCAAGCTAATCATTATTCGCGCACTTATCGCCGATGCCATGCGATTGGGTCAAATTGTCACCAGATTGCGAAGCACCTTTTTGTGTTCCAAGCAAAGGCACTCCCCTCTCTGCGCACCTATCTACCTTTGGAAGCGCACTTAATCGGGTTAAGACACTTTGTTTGTCATTTAATAGCTAATTACAACAAAAGCGAATTCTATTTGTTTACCACATTCCAGATGCACAATTTTGTTTCTTTTTTTTGAAATGTTACGAGTTGTTTCTATTTAATTTTATTATTATTGTTTTTATTTTTATTAATTTTTTAGAAATTGATAATTATAATTTTCCAATTCCTTATCGCTAGTGGCGTTTAGTTCGGTATAGTACTATAATTAACAAAGTTCTCATATATTATGTATTATATGTACATGTATTTAGTTCCTATATTTTTGTATTGAACGGTTAAACGTTTATTTAATTTATTTTTAACAGTAAGCTATGCATACATTCGTAGGTATTGATTTATATTAAGTTGGTAACAGCGTGGCTGAGTGCATTAGCACTTACACGCGGCAAATGAGCAGTTGTTTTTAATGGATATGTCACGATTCTGGTTTTTTCATATATAAAAACTATGTTTTGAAAGCAATTTCTAATTTTACAACTCACAATTCACTTTACTTAGAAAGAACAGCTGGAAATTTGAAAATATGCTTTTTAACCGCTGTCTTCGTTTCGTCCAACACTTAGCGAAGAGCAAACACAGGACATTTTAAGATTCGGATTCTTGACTACCTCTGATTTCTGGGCCAACTGGGCCAGTGAAATTTGGTTCGAAGAGGCAACTTATCCTTTGAAAATCTGTCATACATGGTGTGTTCAAAAAGTAACGGGAATTTTATTTTTTTAGCAAAATATTTATTATACATTTATATGAATGTTGTCGCCTTCTCAATAGTCCCCATCCGATATGTTCAACTTCTGCCAGCGCTTATTCTAACCGTCGAAACACTTCTCAAAGTTGATTTTTCGTATGACCTTTGACTCTTTCAGAGATTTCTCGTATGCTTGTAAACCGACGACTCTTTAAGGTTCTCTTTATTTTTAGAAATAGGAAAAAATCGCACCGAGTCATCGCTGGTGAATATGATACACAGTTTTGACAATTGGACAATTGGACTTTTGGACTATTGAAAATTTAAAAATTCCCGTTATTTTTTGAACACATATTGCATATGAAATCTTAGCCCAGTTAATTTTCCGGATTTTGGAGATATCTATGAGTGCATTTGTATTAGTTTAGGAGCGTAATGAAAAGCTCAATCTCAAATTAAGTACTTGCCAGAGGGATATTTTTTTAAACAGACCAAGTACTGTTCTTATATGTATATGACTTTGAAGCTAAAAAAATTAAATCAGAAAACAACTTTGAAAAAAAATATTCCAAAAATTACCTTTACTTATTTTATACCGTTTTTTTTTTTTAATTTTAATAATTTTCTAATTCTCAAACGTGAAAAATAATACCGCTAAGATATAAATCACTTTGTGAAGGTACACGTGTCGTATGAGTAACATTTGATTATGTGTAAATATTTCCAGAAATACCTACTATAAATATATATACATATGGAAATAATATCTATTCAAAATATTAATTTATAAATGTTGAATTGATATGTGTCTATAAATCATAGAGAAATCAATCTGTAGTCACACATTTCAACCCAAAACAATTATCAACAAGAAGATAAGCTCATATCCACTATTATCTACTACTATCTACTGTATAGATATAGATTTATACGAGTCACGAGTCACTATCGTTTTTTGATAGCTCTGATAGCTCATAAATATTTATATTTGCTATCATTTGGCAACTTGAGCTAATCCCTAATCGTCAAATTAACAACCTGATTTGACAGCATAAACAATATTACTTTGATTGCGCCAGGGTAGCCAGGCAGTGATAAATTTATCGCAAGTCATAGTCCATATAAGTATGTATTTATGTTCAGACGACATACATATGTATATATAAGTATAAATTAATGAGAATGATTATATTCACACATAAATATGTGAGAAATTAATTTTGCATATGGCATACTAAAAATTCCTCCTAAAACCAGTATGAAGAGGTCTACAAAGAGATGCAGAATATGCATACCAGATAGTCGAGATGTCACATCACATACATATATATGTACGTATATATTTTCTCAGCATATTAATGGTTCACCTAGTACACAGTGTTTATCAGTAGCGCGCAAAATATTTAATAACAAGTCTGCAGCGCTTAAAATAGCATGTCAAGTGGTTATTTATGGATTACTCCATATTTATATATATTTCTGTTTATATTTATACAGTTATTTACGGCGATCAAGCGCTACTTTTATTATACTTATTCATATGTCTGAGGAGTTCAATGGTTAGTAGTGAAGATGCAACTATTTGTTATTGTTGTAGCAAGATTGTAGACAGTAAACAACAGACAGGGATATACGACTGGACACTAAAGGCGCCTCACAACAATACAAAGTGGATAGACATAATTTTATTGTTGCTTTTGTCGTTGTTGATCACGCCTTTGAGGCCAACGTATTTTTAAAGTATCATCATAATTAGCGCGGACAAGATGGACTGGCAGGCATACAATGTATATGAGACAAACAATTGTTGTTCTTAAGAACCATACAGACGGAAGCATCATACAACACGGCGTGTGACAATTCGAAAATACAGAGTGCAAATCTCTGCGTTGAAAATGTCATATTTTGTTGTTGTTATTATTATTTAATAATCAATATTATGGTTCACAAGCACTCGAGCGAGGTATTTTACATGTATTTATATATATATTTATATTAATATTTAAAAAGTATTTTCTTAATTTATTTTTAAATGTGTTATGTGCCAATTAAAGTGTTCACGCGTATATATATGTATGTGTGTATGTGCATGGCTATGTAATAAATTAAAGTGAACAACCAATAGGAAGCCAGTGTAGTGTAGTATATGACAGCCGATTGGAGGAGACACTTGTAGTACTTGGACACTTTTTTCGATTGAAATTGCTCTCATTTCAATTATGCACGCTACACTATTTGTTGTTGTGCATTTTATATGAGAAAAAATATTAACATATTTTGGATTTTGAGGTTGTTTTAAATAAGGACTTCTTATCGCACGCCCTCCTTATAATGAAAACTTGTTGCCCTGAGCTTTGCATGCCACTTTTTCTTCTATTTTTGGTGGCTATTTTGAGGTTATTTGTAAAAGAGAGAGATTTATTAGAATTAAATTGCCTCTTAATAGTATTTTATTTATATCGAAAACATTTTTATGACAAAAATAGTCTATTTACGAGTTTAAAAAAAAATAACGGTAATTAAGGTTTTTGGAAAAAAAATTTTATAAATGCAAAATATAATTTTTTTGACAATTTTAGTCTACAAACCCGTGAAATTTTAAATTTTACAATTCCCGTTATTTTTTGAACACATCAAGTACATACAAAAAAGTTTTCTAAAATAATAATTTATTGCATAATCTATTTTTCTAATGAGTGAAAATGTACGTAGTATTCATTTAAAGTCCAAAATGCCGACGCCACATTTCGTAAATACATATACAATTCCAGCTATATATTTTTCAGATCACCCCGTGTTATGTATACACACATATGTATATACAATATATAAGAATAAAAAATATTATAAAAATATTATAGATTATTCAGGTTAAGCGCCTTCACTTCAATCACGGCTCAGCAATAAATAAGCTGACACTTCGTCGGAAGTTTTTGAAGATGTAAGTCACACAGTTGAACAGTTGAAAGCGCTGCGATCATAAATTAACGCGAATCGTGTGAACATTTTGTTTTCTTAGACAGCGGTAATGATGATAATAGTGCAAAACTAGTGCAGATTTCAAACAAAATAGAACAAGAAGCAGAAGTATTCAATAGAAAAAAAAAATAATAAAGAACAAAGCTAAATAAAACTGGAATACAAAAAAAATAAATTTAATAAATACAAAAAAAACAGATTTACTTAGCAAAAATATAACTGTGATTACTGTGTACCTACTTTACAAAACAACGACTTATTATTAAACGAAAAAAAAATTATAAAATATAATAAAAATTATAAAATATATTTTTATAAATATATGTACATATATACATATGTCTGTATATAAGCTTAGTAGCGCTTAGTGAATATTTAGATAACAATTTGAGTTTGGCACGAGAAGGTCATTAGCTTATATAATCGCACGAAGTTATTCATAGAAATCACAAAGGTGAGTTTTTTAATTTAAAAAGTCAACTACAATTTTTGAAAAATTTTCAAAATTATAAGAAAAGTGCTTATATTTTCCAAAAAAATTAAAAACAATTTTCAAATAAAAAATATATAAAATAATATAAGAACGTAGCCAAAAATGAGCACCTTTACTAAAAAAAATTATAATTGTTATAAATAAATATGAAATATTAACTCTTTTAAGCTTCTCATTACTTAACTTATTTTTAGATTTAATGTTTTCTTTCCTACGACCACAACAACAAAATTTTACAGAAATAAGAACGACGATATATCATATACATACAAATTTATACATAATTTATGTGAAAAGTATTTAAAAATTCTGAAATTAAGATATTTATAAGCACTTCAACTCTTCAGACAAAAATAAGAAACCCAAGACTCACTCGCCTCCTTTCACAATTCAGACTTGAAGTCTAAAACTTTTAGCCACACATTAACTGCCGCCTACGCTAATTTAATAAGAGACATGCTAAGCGCATGTTTAACATTTTTTACATACATATGTATATATTTTAAATATATATAATTCATAATTCACCGCCGGCATAAACATACTCGTATATAATATATGAATATATGTAGAACAGCATTTGCCTGCATAATAACTCGTGCAAACGCCAGATGTTTTGCCTTCTTGCATATAAAATGCTAATATGATTACCCAGAGTACCAAGCATGCATCTGCATATTTGTGTGTATGTATATACATATGCATGGTAATATGCTTAATAAAATGTTTTACTTCAATTATGATGCATTGATTGATACATTAAAATCACTTATGGCACTTATGACTCTTTAACCAATAAACTTTACATTCATAACACTTATGGTAGACCGCACACGCATAAACACAGTGATATACTCATACATATATACAAACATGTATGTGTGTAGTTATGAATATAGCAAACTAATATTAGCTGATAAGAAGAGTCGAACATAAATAAGCTTAATAAACAATAATAAACGCACGCTCCGCAAGCATGAAATGCAAAATTATGTAGATATGTATGTATATATATGTGTGTGTGTTTAAGTATGATTTGGCAATATGCACGATTGCAAAGTGCAAATATTAATTTATATATGTTTGTATATTTATACACCTGTGATTACATAAACTTTGTGCTGGCAGCTACAGGTTGTTAATATGCACTTAAATTAGCTTTTAGTCAATTAAGTTTTACCGTTAATGGAAATTAAATACATTTAAGTTAAGAAAATAATTAATTTCATGAATATTTAAAATTAATTTTATAAAATTTTCTGGCATGTAATGCATTAACTTCGTTAACTTCATTAAGCTACTTCATTTATTGCCTGAGCTATTGAATTTTAAGGCAATCGGACAAAAGAGAACTTCAACTTTCAAACTGACCCATGTCATCTCAACATTAGAACCTACTTTTCAAACGTTTTTTAACCAAATTAGACTCTACTTAATGCAACCACTTTTTTGAAGGTCCTGTCTTAATTATGCCGTTATAGCGCTAAAGCATTTTCGAAGGCGTGGCAATGTTCCCATTCCAAACATTTACAATAACAATGTTCAGAGGGTGTCAAAGAACTCGTTTGTCATTTTTTTGATAACCTGGTTTAGAGCGACAGCTAAACTGACCAAAATCAGCTGAAGCAATTCGTCTCATGTTTCCAATCAGTTTTATATAAAATGTATGGGTCTATATCTCAATTATTTTACAAACAACAATTAATAAAAGACATTTCTTTATAAATTACTAGCAGACCGCTCCGGCTTCGCACAGGATTGCGATGTGAAGAGAATGACTTGCAAGCGATTTTCAGTTTTAGTTTAAGATTCTCCATCACGGAGACTTTTTGATACACTCACCTGGGAACTATTTCCAAAAAGTTAAAATTCGAGCCATAAATATAGCCTAGCCTAGCATATAGTGTTACTCTGCTTTCCAATGGTGAAAGAATTTTTGAAATCGACACAGTAGTTTTTGAGTTTATTCATTACAAACATACATACAAATCTTTCCACTTTATAATAGTAGTATAGATTTAGACTAATTATCATTAATTTTACTATCATACACTTAGTTTCCAATTTAATTCATATAAAGTCTTAATTTACTGTTTTTAATGGGTTATGGAGCTTAGTATACCCCCATAATATTCCATTTTTACGCGGTAAATTTTAATTGAATTAAAGTCGGAAAGGCTCTCTAATTTATTTATGTATTTTTACCGTTATTTGCGTATAATAAGAAAATAACTTAAGAAATCAAATATATTTTCGACATTTAACCTTCGTTCATAACCACGATTAAAGAAATGTGCCTACGACAACAGCAAAAGCATTTAACATACAAAAAGTTTGTGTTGACACAATGCTCTACTAGTAGTCCACTCACGTCTCGCAGCTTAAGAAGTTTATGCAAACTTTGTTGTACTACAACATTTTTGATTGCGCCGATTAACCTTTTGGCGTAAAAGGTGTTTACATTACTTATATACATATTGTTATATTGCACCATTAATGAATGAACCATGAATCTTACAACGGATGAAATCACTATTTGTTGGTCAAAGCTGAATTTGTTGTGATTTATTTATTTGTGGCTTATTTATAGATATGTATGCTATAGCATATCTCTAAGATGTTTGGCCGAGTTTTTCCTTCCTTTAATGGTGCGTGATTTGATGTTCTACGATGAACATAAAGGGACCTAAATATTTTAATTCCAGTACGAATGGCTAATACATTATATTGTACGGCTTTTTATTGCAGTGATACGCATGGAAGCCTACCAGGCGATGAAGCGATTGAAATTCTGAAGCATTAAACCTTGTATATATGCGTGTATAACCTATGTACATATATACATTGTTTTAATTTTAATAGCCTGCTTATGATTCTTTTTATAGCCATTAGGCTTAATGACGCACTTCCGCGTTGTCCAAAATAACGAATTCAAGATGGGAAGTCCCGCTAATCACCAATGATAGTTGTTGTACATTTGTTATTATAATCAGCACTTTTTTTTTTCAAATATGAAAAATATTTCTTCGAACAGACAAATCTACTGTCTTTGGTTATTGAAATACAGAGCAATAAGATTTTCACCAAAAACTTCTTATTTAAATTGATCAATGAAATAATTATTGAAGATTCAACAGTTCGTTCAAACAATCTAAAGCTTTAGTTAAGCATTTTGGAAATAGTTCCCAGTGCTCGCAGCTGCTTGCTGAAAAAATTTTAAAATCTGACAAGTACGCGCTTGAGAGTCGAGTGTAGCGGCTTGAAAAACAACATATTAGAAATATACAAGCCCGTGCGAAGCTGGAGTGGTCTGCTAGTGATACAACTTTGCTTCCGCCGTTTTCCAATAGATGTCTCTAGGGTCAAGCACTGGTCGATTAAATCGATTAAATCGTTTTATATCGATCTTAGACATTTGTGACAACATTAACCCCACAAAATATTTGTAGAGATCTGTTTGCATCCCAAATTTATTCTCAACTGAAAATGTCACTTTTTGAGCCGAATTCTCGACATTTGCGGGAAATTTTGCTTTTCTTTTTTAATTTCAAGAAAAGTTCAGCTGAGGCTCATCGACATTTGTAACCGTTTTTATACAAAAAAAAATTAAATTTACAAAAAACGGCGGAAGTAAAGTTGTAGACCTAATATATAAATTGGAGCTGTTAGTTCCTCTGCTTAATTCTATCCTCGAAATACATTAGGTCCAGCTCAAATTTTAAACTTTTAAATTGCACTAAAAACTTAAGCAATATAATTATAATATTTATTATATTTTCGAACAATAAAATGTATTTTTTATTTTTAATTTCAGAGACGATGAATTCTTCAGTATCCTTCCTGTTGTTGATGATCTGTGCGATCGTTTTGGCGGCACAACAAGGCCAAGCAAAGAGTAAGTCATAAAATCAGCAATTTATTGCCATTATTTGGCAAATTATTATAACTGGCGCAACATAATTGGGCGTCTTAAAGAACAGCAGACTCATATACACACACATACACACTCACATAAACACCACCGCATTTGTAAATGAGCAACTCAGCCACTTTGGCTGTGGTCTCCGGTTAATTTGACACCTCCGCCGCTGCTTGAAGTAAACACTAAGCATTGTCTACTTAAATAAATAAAATTAAATTCGTGTTGTTCGCAGCCACTTAAATAAGAGAGCAGTGCGACACAATTAGCCAAATTAATAGATAAAGCCACGAGTTGAAAGTCAAAATTTATGCACTTACTGCCAACCGTCCACATTGAGACGGCGTTCATTGCCTGCAAGATGACAATTTAAGAGATAATCGAGCAGCAGCGCATCTTATATTGTGTTTGCGAGCGCGAAAAGTGGGGGGAGTGGAAGTGAAACAATGCACAAACAACACGAGCGAGCAGGTGAAACTGAGCTGTTGCTGTTGGAATTATGTAAATATATATGTTGTAAGGGATTTGCCAGCAAAACAAAACTATTAAATACAAACTTACATACATACAAACAAATGTGCAATTGGCATACATATAGACTGTAAAATATTGCTAGAAAATGTATATTTTCATATATACCTATGTACATGCATATATATGCACATATATATATATGCATTTTTTATATGCACATATATATGTATGTACAGTGAATAAAATGCATTTGAAACAACATTTTGAAGTGAGCAAAACAAATTTCTTATCTTCGGAAATTCATTCGACATTTTAAAGGGCTCGAATGGGAAGCAAAGCAGTTTCGCAGCGCTTGAATTGAGTGCATAGGAACAGTCGAATGCTTATTTTCGTGCTTACAAATATATGTTGGAATACAATAGGAGAATAGATACAGTGGTCAGCTAATAATTAGAACCACCCTTTTGAATTTAAGCTTGGTCCTTCGCTAAGTGCTAAGATTGAACGGAGGTGGAATCAATATGAGAGAGTGTCATACTAGTAAAGGCCCAAGGATTAAGATACTTGTATTAATATCTCTACTAACATTGTTGTACAATGTTATCAAGTTGAAATGGTGTTGTAATTATCCTTTTTATTTTTTACGTAGTACTTATAATATGTACCTCTGTTTTATAGGGTCAAAGTTTGATTTTCGAAATAAAATAAAAACTATATATCGAAAAATACTGGACACGTTATAAAAAGTTGTATATCATTGAATTAAAAAGAAAATTTAGATTTCATCTACATTTTGGATTTTTTAGTAGCTATATCTTGTAATTAATAATATTTTATAACGTCCTATTTTCGAAATTCGCATCCAAATATTTTAATTTTTAAAGCTAACTTCGAAAATCGGAGAATACAATTTTTTTACTTATGACTCAATCTCCCGGAAAAATATCCAGCCGAGTGTTGTACATTATTATTAATAGAAAAGACATTTTTCAATTTTGTAAACTTTGGCTCTATTTCAATGCCGACCACTGTCTCTAAAACCCTAACTAAAGTTGCGACTTCCAGTAAAATACAATTGAATACAATTTTCTACTTGCAACAATAATAGGTGTAAGGAAATTGTTGACACCGGCAAATGCCAATTTTGCACCGTTATATTATGCTTGCAATAACAACAGCAGAGTATTGTTTACCATATAGAAAATGTCGATATCCGTTTTATGTATGGAAAATGTAGGTTTATGTGCATGCTATTACATATGAGGGCGAAGCAAAGGCATTGCAACATAGAATCATAACCAATAATTTTCGCACACGCTTTTATTGTATTAAATCTTTACTATATCATATTTAAAGTTCAATGACCAAATATTCAATCATAATTAAAACCCTAAATTTAAAGTAGCTCTCTAATTCTTTGCCTCTTCTAATCATTTCTCAGAAACATTTGCTTTGTATAGATTACAATTAACTTATTATGTAAATTGTTTGTTTTGAAAATAAAAATTAAAAAATCTCTTTGCAAGAAAATATTTATTTTCGGTCTATTTAATATGGCCTTTGGGCAGCGCGGCTCGCTGCCAGATAAGCGTAAACAACTTTTTGAAATGTATATATATATTCTTGTATATGTATGTATTTATATATAAATTTATATGTATTTATAGCACAAATTTAAACGATCACAACATTAGCCTCACCCTCACCTCAATTACATACATACAGCTCTATATATATGTACGTTTCTTGCATAGAAGCCACAAAGTCATGATAACGATTTAGACAATATGAAAACACAGTGACTACTCTGCGCTGATTCACAATAGAGGCATGCTTAGAGAAATTCCTCGAATCAATCTTCACATAGAGTACGGTTGGCAACAAAGTTGGTCTCATTACACAAATATACAAATATGTTCGTATGTAATCAAAGACAAATAGTTGATGTGATTTCGATTATTACATGCCACAACTAATTCCAATTTGGTCAAATATGCTTGGTTCTAAATTGTATCCCTTCATATCCCTTTGGGAGTTCCGCATACAAGTAAATGGTTATGAGGAAATTAGCTATTTGAACTTGAAAAGTAGTAAGTTATTGGTAAATGCATGAATAAATATACATACATACATACTTTATGAATTATAGGCTGCATGGAAGCTTTCATTGTTGGCTTAGTTTGAAAATCTTAAAACCTCTTTTCCTTAAAAACTATGTACATATATCTTTGAACGTTCCTGAATCTATTTAACAAATATATTTAAGGGGAAGAAGTGAAGAAATTCTACTTAATACATTTCAAGGCATTTTTAACAATTTTCGAGAAACAACTATTAGTTTAAAATCCTGAAATACAAATGAATTTGGTCTAACTATATTCCAATTTCTTTATAACGGGTGATTTTTTTGAGGTTAGGATTTTCATGCATTAGTATTTGTCAGATCACGTGGGATTTCAGACATGGTGTCAAAGAGAAAGATGCTCAGTATGCTTTGACATTTCATCATGAATAGACTTACTAACGAGCAACGCTTGCAAATCATTGAATTTTATTACCAAAATCAGTGTTCGGTTCGAAATGTGTTTCGCGCTTTACGTCCGATTTATGGTCTACATAATCGACCAAGTGAGCAAACAATTAATGCGATTGTGACCAAGTTTCGCACTCAGTTTACTTTATTGGACATTAAACCAACCACACGAATGCGTACAGTGCGTACAGAAGAGAATATTGCGTCTGTTTCTGAGAGTGTGGCTGAAGACCGTGAAATGTCGATTCGTCGCCGTTCGCAGCAATTGGGTTTGTGTTATTCGACCACATGGAAGATTTTACGCAAAGATCTTGGTGTAAAACCGTATAAAATACAGCTCGTGCAAGAACTGAAGCCGAACGATCTGCCACAACGTCGAATTTTCAGTGAATGGGCCCTAGAAAAGTTGGCAGAAAATCCGCTTTTTTATCGACAAATTTTGTTCAGCGATGAGGCTCATTTCTGGTTGAATGGCTACGTAAATAAGCAAAATTGCCGCATTTGGGGTGAAGAGCAACCAGAAGCCGTTCAAGAACTGCCCATGCATCCCGAAAAATGCACTGTTTGGTGTGGTTTGTACGCTGGTGGAATCATTGGACCGTATTTTTTCAAAGATGCTGTTGGACGCAACGTTACGGTGAATGGCGATCGCTATCGTTCGATGCTAACAAACTTTTTGTTGCCAAAAATGGAAGAACTGAACTTGGTTGACATGTGGTTTCAACAAGATGGCGCTACAAGCCACACAGCTCGCGATTCTATGGCCATTTTGAGGGAAAACTTCGGAGAACAATTCATCTCAAGAAATGGACCCGTAAGTTGGCCACCAAGATCATGCGATTTAACGCCTTTAGACTATTTTTTGTGGGGCTACGTCAAGTCTAAAGTCTACAGAAATAAGCCAGCAACTATTCCAGCTTTGGAAGACAACATTTCCGAAGAAATTCGGGCTATTCCGGCCGAAATGCTCGAAAAAGTTGCCCAAAATTGGACTTTCCGAATGGACCACCTAAGACGCAGCCGCGGTCAACATTTAAATGAAATTATCTTCAAAAAGTAAATGTCATGAACCAATCTAACGTTTCAAATAAAGAACCGATGAGATTTTGCAAATTTTATGCGTTTTTTTTTTTTAAAAAGTTATCAAGCTCTTAAAAAATCACCCTTTATTACACTTAAGAAGCTGGAAATCGCCTTGGAGATTGAAAAATAATCCTCAGTTTGAAATAGAACTAAATATAAACATAAATATTTATCGGAGCTGAATTTGTATGCCTTGAAGAAACTAAAAAGCAATAGATATATTAAATCGGTTAATTAACAGTACTTTATATACAAGGAACACCATAGCCTGGACTATTTAACACATAAAAACACATATGTATGTATAATAAAATAATTATTTTATAAATTTTGAGGTTATTTACTCAGCGCTCTGAGGTTGAAGAATTTCAAAATAACACACAGTTACCAAAAAACATTAGCTTGAAAAACTGCTTACAAATCATCATAATCACACACACCCAATAGGTATATTTAATAGGTCTGAACATACATATGTATAAACACTCCTGCTAGCATTTAAGTATTTCAGACAGACTCTACATGAATTAATCACAAATATGCAATTTTCTGCTGCCTTACAGAGGGCTGCAACGCATATGGACAAGCCTGTTACGGTGGACACGGAAAACGTTCGCTGGGCTCCTTAACGGATGAGATGCTGGCAAATAATGCATACAGAAACGAGAGAGAGGAATTGCATCCCAATGAATTGCTGCAGGCGATGCCTAACGAAGCGACAGCACTATTACAGGACAGAGAAATTGACACGTTCCCCAGATATCGACTCATCAAGATTATGAGGTCATTGGTAAGTTTGGCAGTTACCCAAATATTTACACACAAGCTTATGTTAAATAACGCTTTCATTTTCAACTACGTGCAGTTGAATGGACATCTGAAGCGACCTGTTGAGCGGCCAAATGAAATCGACTACCCCATCTCAGCCGAGGCGTTTAGCCGTGATAACAGCAACAGCTTCAATTAAATTGTCAAACACCATGAAACAACGCCGACAAACCATCCAGACTGTTAATTTCACCAACACAACTGTTGTGCAACGAGCAAGTAGACGGACCTTTAAGTGTGCAGATACAAGAAATACACAATTGCTGTCAAAAAATTACCAAAAAATACCAAAAACATGAAAAAAATGCATTTGGCTTATGTATAAGAAGAAGAAGCATGAAAACCATATTTTCCTTAAATATTTGTATATATACATATTTTAGTAGATTATCTAGCGAGAAATCAAACAAACACACACACACACCACTGTACATGCATAATATTGTATAACTACAACGCTTTATCACCGTTAATATGTGTACATACAATAAATATATAAGCAGAAATTAGCAAAAAATATGGTAAACAAAAACAGTGAATTCACTAAATTACTTATTTTCCTCATTATGGCAAAATCTAACTGAAATTTTAAGGGCTGGAAAATTTCAGTAGATTGCATAGCACACAAAGATATACCCACACAGAGACACAAACGCACACACACAACTGCATTGTACATTAAACACTATTTCGAAAGCTTTCTTCAAACTATTCCGAAGTGAAATAACATTTTGTGTATAACTAAGGAAATTAGACTATACTTTAGATTAGTGGATCTAATACAAACTTAGCCAAACTCTATGTTCCAAAACAAAGATAATGAAAAGCAAAGACTATAGGATACCTTTATTTACCAACTATGAGTATGTATGTAAATGTTAATAAATTATTATAAAGCTTAAATTGATGGTGAAAGCTTTTATTTGAAGAAGGATTGAAGGAGGAGATTTAAAAAGGACATGAAATTGATATTGAATGTAGCAGATGGATGGTTTTCTCTCCTCTTTTGCGAGATTTTTTATGATTTTTTCGAATAACAATCCATAAATTCTTAATTTATATTGAATAAGGCAAAATAAGGCGAAAATAGTTGTCGTCACATCTCTTAGAACGAATTTCTTCACTCCTTTGACGTTACTTTAGATAACTCAATACTAAAATAATACAAGACTTAGTTCAAATTGCGTTTCTGACATGAGACAATTTCATTTAAAAATTTAAAATTAGTATAAGTCGGTCAGTATATTTCCATAATCAACATAGTATGCCGAAGAATTCTCCCTGCTTATAATAAATTTTATATTATAATAGATGAAATCGGTATATTTGTATATATAATTTTCTTCTAAATCGGTTATTATCGATTTTTGTTCCTTCCGTTCATTTTAATTTATTTTAAATTTTCATCTGCCATTTTAAATGAAATGTTGGCAAGTTACGAAACTTTTAAGTTGGCAATGCTATGGTTGATTTATAGAAAATATAAATTATATACGTATGAAATGAATATTCAAATATTTTGTATATTTACAGAATGGGTAAGTATATTTACACTGCTTCATACTGCAGCTTCTTTTGCTATGTTATCTACGTACAAACACATAAACGTGCTTACTTACCAAGTAAAACTTACAAGCGCTGGACTCAATTGCAGCGCCGTGCCTATCACTGGAGCATCCTTAAGACTGTGCCAATTAATACTTAGAACTCACATATTTTTTTATACAACACTAATATATAACACACCGGATAAGGAAACCACACAAATTCACTATATTCCGAGCATATAACCGGATATCTGCCACAGAACTGCTTTCTATGCCCGTTGTGGCAGATTTCATAGAATACCAATAGGTATTCTCTTATTTTAACACAAACAACACATAAACACACTTCACTCATTTCATTTTATGCACCGAAGCAATAAACGACGATTTATATTAATTAATTTGGTTAAATATGCAAAATTCACTAATAACCCACGACCGACGCGCAACTTGTGAAGAAAAAGCGGTTGAAACTTCAAAATCACTAAGCGATACTGTCAAATATTGCGAAGAGGAAGCAAAAGGAAACGCAACTTAACCAGACGACTCAAAAAAAACTTTAACTTTCAAGCGTTAAAGTAAGTAATTTTAGTACAAATAAGTTAAATTACAGTGAAGATCTATTGCATTAAATAAAAAGAATAGTTAGCACCGAATTGCGCAGCATAAACACGTAAATTTGCATAGATAATTAACAAATTCATCAAATTTTAGTGGCCACTTTGCTTTACTATCAATAATCGATAAATTTTCCATTGCAAACAAGCTGTCGATTACATAGTTATCGGAGCACATGCTGCAAGAAACTGTAACCACGACTAGTAAACATTTAATTTGTGTTTGAACCCAAAGAGTGCAAAAATAATGACCAACACAGGGCAAATAGTGTCCAAGGGCACATTAAATGACGGTTTAGTTAATAGTAGTGTGATTTTCCGTCGAAATCGTGCACTGGGCTATGTGAGCAACAGCGTGCCCGCCGCGATACGATATGTGCGCCGTCGTAAGGATACCTTGATCACCACTTGTATTGGTCGTTCCTTTCAAGTGTACACGGCCAGCCATTTTCGCCTCTTGCATGTGGGGCCAGTGCATCCAGATGAGATAACAGCCTTGGCTATGGATCGTATACACACTTATACGGCCAGTAATCGTTGTATTTATGCTTGGCGCGCCGGCAAACATCAGCGACACGTGTTTCGTGGTCACACACGCAATGTACATTTGTTGTTGCCATTCGGGGCACATCTAATAGCTGTGGATGAGGCGAATGTTCTACGTGTTTGGGATATAGCAACGGAAGAAGTATACTTGGAATTACAATTCAATGCGGATGAGTTTTTAATAACCGCATTGTCACACCCACCTGCCTATCTGAACAAAATTGTATTAGGCTCACAGCAGGGTATGCTTAAAATTTGGAATATTAAGGAGAATCGTTTGGTGTATACTTTTGCTGGTGCGGGCAGCAAGGTTACGTGTATACAACCATCACCAGCATTAGATGTTGTAGCAGTTGGTCATCAAGATGGCACTATTATTGTGCTCAATCTCAAATTCGACGAAGTGCTTATGAAGTTTAAGCAGGATTGGGGACAAGTTTCACAGATATCGTTCAGAACAGATGGACCACCAATAATGATCACAGCTTGTTCTAATGGACACGTTGCATTTTGGAATCTGGAGGATCGTAAGGTAAGATTTTCATAAAAATCTCAAATTATTTTTTGTTAAAATATAATTTTTTTTTAATTAAAGATTGCTGGACAATTACAAGCGCACGAGGACTCCGTTGCTACGGCTATTTGCTTCCACAACGAACCGCTACTTTTTACCACTTCGCCAGATAATTCAATGAAATTGTGGATCTTCGATATGCCAGATAATGGCGCGCGCATGTTACGCATAAGAGAAGGGCACACAGGACCACCATTGTGTATAAGATATCACGGCAATACTGGCACCACAATACTTTCCGCTGGTGAAGACAGTGCTTTGCGTGTATTTAGCACACTGACAGAATCATTTAATAAAAGTATGGGCAAAGCCAGTTACAATCGAAAAACGTCCAAAAAGAGAAGTAAGTTAAATGAAACTTTTTTAAAGAATATTATACAAATATTGGCTTATATATAGACCGTTTCGAAGAGGATTCATTACGTATGCCGCCAATCATCGAGTTTACCAGCGAAACAACACGTGAGCGGGAATGGGATAATATAGCTGCTATACACGAGGGCATCATACAAACGACAACATGGTCATATCATAAAAACCGTATGGGCGAACATCGTTTGGTACCGGAGAAATTCCAAAACAAAAATCGTACGGACTATAATACAATCACAACTTGTGTAACACTCACGCACTGCTGTAATTTTGTAATTATTGGTAAGCAATCTCTTCTAATATAAAGCATATGGTTCTAAAAGGTTACTTCAACTTATGTTCCACTTATTTTATAGGTTATTCTAGCGGTGACTTGGAACGCTTCAACATTCAAAGTGGCATACATCGCGCGAGTTACGGTGCTCCAGCGCATAAAACTGCAGTGCGTGGTGTAGTTTCGGATATACTAAACCAGTTTGTCATCTCTGGCTGTGGCGATGGTCTATTGAAATTTTGGCCGTTCAAAGAAAAAGGTAAATTTTTTTATTTTTAGAAAATTATTGAACACAACTAACATTTTTTGCTTTTATGTTACGCTGCTAGTTGCTAATCATATCAAGTGCCTTAAATTTTCTGATGGCATTTCACTAATGCGCATACACCGCGAGAGCGCTATGCTTGCTGTTGCCTTGGTTAACTTCACCGTACACATTGTGGATGTGGACACACGTGTTGTGGTGCGTAAATTCGAGGGACACATTGCCAAATTGAATGATATGACATTCAGCCCCGACAGCCGTTGGCTTATAACCGCAAGCATGGATTCGACCATTAAAGTATGGGATATACCATCATCCTACATGATCGATCACTTCAAAGTGGATCGTCCATGTGTGTCGCTTAGCATGTCGCCAAATGGTGATTTTCTGGCAACAGCGCATGTCAACTATTTGGGCATATATTTGTGGGCGAATAAGATGCTCTTCAACCAGATAACACTACGCTCCATCAATCCATATAGCACACCACCATTCGTTGGTCTACCAATTAGTGCTAGCGATGAAATGGATGTAGCTGATTTGATGGAGAAAACAAAACTGGGTGAAACGGGCGATGAAGACGACGAGGACATGAGTGATGAAGAAGTGGGTCCCGAGATCAATTTAACCTATGAATCACCAGCACAGTTAGACAGTGAACTGATTACGCTATCTGGCGCTGCGGCATCGCGTTGGCAAAATTTGCTAGACCTTGAGGTAATTAAGAAACGCAACAAGCCAAAGGCACCACCCAAAACGCCAAAGCAAGCGCCATTTTTCCTGCCAACAGTTGCTGGCTTGGATTTAAAATTCGATATTGCGCAAGCCGCAGATAATGCTGCCGATGAGGGTTCGCGTGTCTTGCAACCAGGTGCCGGTGGTCTCAGCACATTAACCAACTTCGGTAAAATGCTGCACGAGTCAGCAGACAGTAAAAGTTATGATCAGTGTGTGGATCATCTGAAACAACTTGGTCCATCAATGGTCGATTTTGAAATTAAATCATTGCATCCGAATGGCGGTGGTTCATATCGCATCATGGTCGCCTTTTTGAAAACAATCGAATCTATGTTTCAATCAAATGCGAACTATGAATTGGCGCAAGCGTATTTGAGTGTTTTCCTACGTGTCTACGGCATAGATCTATTGGACTCGGAGGCGGTAATTGACGCATTGGAACAGGTGTCGGCAGTACAAGAGAAAAGTTGGAAAGTCGTTGAGGAGAAAATGTTGTTTGGTTTGGGTGTTGTGACTGCACTCAGAAATTTTGTGTAGATTTGGAATAAATATATTCATAGACACTGATTTAAGATAATAATGTGCTACCAGCTTTTATGGTATTAATGTATAGAAAATATAATTCACGTATGTTTTTTAAATATACTAATGAAAACTTATGTATTTCTTTTTATTAAATCATTAAGGGGAAAGGCAATTTTTGTAACTAGTTAGGTTGCTAAGTGATCAGCTTAAGTTATCACTGACGCTCATTATTTAAAAAGAAGAAAACTTTTATATTTTGCCATTGATTATCTCATTTATATTTAAATTTGATTACTAGTCCTTGAAATTTAATTACCCAGCCTTTATTTGTTTATGTTTTGTCTATAATTTGTTGATGTTTACATGCAATCAGCTGTTTTTGCTTATCTGCAAATCTTACAACTAAAAAAACTAACATAACCTCCAAACTGCATGTCATTCTGTCTCCATTATTTCAAAATTTTTGGAGCATAAACTCGCTTTATTTAAAGCACACCTACAATTTACGTCGGAATTTAATTAATAAGTACTCGCCGAAGTCTTGACAAGACGACTAATCCAATTTTTGAGACGAAAATATCAAGTAACTAATCTCTGCGTAGACTAACCCTGTGGTTACGATTAACATATTTCGTATACATATTAAATGTAAAAAACTCTTCAAATTGTCGCCTGGCAACTCAGGTTTCACATCAGTAAATAAAAGCACAGAGGATTTATGTATTATTATAGTATATTTGCCGTTAATGTAACCATTTAAATTAATAGTTCCTTTTGAATTTCTAATTTGTATTCTAGAGTGAAATTGAATAGCCTTAAGGAATGCGCCTTGTTTATGACATCACATGCAGACTCTTCCAAAAAGTGGATTTTTAAAACATGTTTTTTTTTATGGTAGCGATTTACTTTCGTTTTACGGACTTTTGCTGTTTGGCGATGGTTGTTGTGAAAAATTAAACATTGCTGCAGCAAAGTCACATTGTCAATTAGGAAACCAGCAGGCGCTGTTATAAATCGCTACAGTAAATGTACCCTTTGTTGTTGTTTCGCTGTTGTTGTTGTTCTGCTGCTATGGTGACTTGTTAAAATTTATCTAGTTTTGTAGTGCTTCTGCGTGTTCACGGCTTATTTGTAGGATTATTTAAACGATTAAACATAAGTTGCTGTTGGAGATGTTGGCGGTATGCGCTTAACTCGACGAACACTGCTCTATTCTGGGTCCTTGCTCATAGCCGCGATCATCTTCTTCATACGCCATACGTTGGTGCTGTTGTTGACGACGTTGTTTGGGATCGAATTCCTCCTGTAAATGTATACAATATTTAAAAATATGTTTTAAATTAACCTCAATTAAATGAACTTACCAATTCGACTGTCTCAGCATCAAGTGGTATGGTTACTTCTGGCCTTGGTGGCAGGCATTGTTCAAGTGTGGGAATAACTGTTAGTGGAATATTAGTGGGGAAGATTACTTCGAATTGTATGATCAGGCGACCTTTCTCCAGTGGGTTCTTATACAACGGCATGCCTTCTTCCATGACACACTTGGTCATTTCATGTTTGACAACCTCACCAGGTTTGGACCGCACCACAAGATCACGATCATCGAGTGTCTTAATAACACGTTCGAAACCACAAAGTGCTTCCACCAATTGTATTGGCATTTTCATCATTAAATCCGTACCGGCATGCACAAATGTCGAGTGCTCTTTCTCATCCAACAATATGATAATATCACCAGGTTGCGAGTCAGGTTCATGATCGCCTTCACCATTAAATATGATTTTCTGTCCATCTCGCATACCTTTCTCTATATGCACTTCCAATACTTTACGTTCCCTAACCGTTTTCCTACCATTACACTGCTTGCAACGATCCTTTTCAGAGATCATCTCGCCTGTACCCATACATTTACGACAAACTTGTTCGGTGTGCTGCACTAAACCAGGTCCAATCTGTTGTACTCGGGTTTCTACACCACTACCGCGACATTGCATACATTTCTCAATTGCACCCTTCTTGCCACCACGACCTTCGCATTTGTCGCAAATCACATTCTTCTGCAGGGCCAGCTTGCGTGTGGCACCATTGTACAATTCTTCCAACTGAACGGACATCTGATGTACAACATCCTTACCACGACGCTCACGTCGACGACCACCACCGCCGAAACCAGCTCCGCCAAAGAACTTCTCAAAGAAGTCCATTGGGCTGCGGAAGTCACCTGTGTCAGCACCGCCTTTCTTGATCGCCGCTTCGCCGCCATCATCGTAGATCTGTCGTTTCTCACGATCTGACAGCACCTCGTACGCCTGTGAAATAGCCTTGAATCGCTCACCCTCATTTGGGTTTTTGTCAGGATGATATTTTAATGCTAACTTTCTGTAGGCTTTCTTCAGCTCATCACCTGTGGCGTCGGGTTTTACACCCAACAGGTCATAATAACCAGTTTCTTTAACCATATTCTCTTATTTATGTTATGCCTATGAATCGAATAAAAAAAGTATTCACAGCTCCTCCAAAGGAAAGACGAAAATGTACGACCTGAAAAGTGTAGAGAAATACACGAAGTGAGCAAAATATATAGACGAAATATGAAATATTTTTTTATCCAAATTTTTTCATTCCCTCAAAAGTTTTTGTATTACTTTGATATGTCTATTTCTGAAGTATAGTTGATGTAAAATTCGAAAATAACACGTTTACTAAAATATGTTTAATTTACACCGATGTTCACGCGTTTCGTAGCCAAATAAAAAGTCTCCACTTCTACAAGTCTTTCACTGTTTTCATGCCGATTTTGCGTTTGTATGCCACTGTATTATTGTGCATATTTCAGCACATGATTTTTTAAATTGTATACCTTAAAGTTTGCAGCCGCTTTTTGTTTATTAATTTTTTTGTCAACTTCTAAACGTCTGTATCGTAGCTCTTCCAAATCAATACTGAATGTGATGTGTAAAATTGTGCATATTAATGGATCGGCATATGTATTTAGCTACAATAGAACTTTCTTTGCATTTCTACCTGGCTTTCTAACTACAACAATGACTGACTAAACATCATACACATTTTTCATCAGCAGGTAGATACAAAAGTGTATTCTTGAGAATCGCATCCCTTATACCCACACACCTACGCGATCGTTTTTAAATAAAATTTTTGCAATTACGAAATATCCAGAAAAATGCGTCCGACTATCCACCGTCTGGTCACTTTTTCAGAGGGGGAAAAGTGCATAGCAAAGTAGCGAGTAGGAACAACCACATTTAGCAAAACTACACGAACAAAGCCACCGACGAGTTACGAACACTTCGAACTTCGATTGTTGTAGCCTGCTGCAGTAATATCGATTTTACCTTCGTCACCGCATCTGTCTGGCTAGTAGCTACCTATGTACCTAGTTCCATTTTTTGCCGAATTTTAGACGCCAACTCGCTATTCATTTGCAAAATTAATTCTAATTTAATTTTACAATACGAAGTTCAACAATGCCATATGCTATATTATACTCGCGAACTATTGGCCTGACGCCATCTTTCCATTAGTTGGCAGTTTCTTTCTTTCATTATGTAAATAATAGGTATCTTCTATACATTAATAAGTTTTTACTTACACGGCCTGCAATACGAAGATTCTTTTAGATATAAGCTAAATATTCAAAGTATTTAAATGACAAAAAGGCCCATTGAAAATTCTCTACTGGTCTACTAGTTGTGCAAATCTAAGAACGCAATATACTTTTCAGCTCGTTTAATTACCTGTCTCTAGGGTACTGAACTTAAAAATTATTTTTACAATTTGTAAATAGTGTTTCTTTATCTCCTCTTGCCCAGCTGTTATCTTTGTTTAATATACTGTAAACGCCAGAATAATTTACACAATACTTTTCTTTAAACTCACAATAGAAACGTGGTCACACTGCGATCAAGATAAACCTCCGACGAGAAGAAACTTCAAATGAGTGCCCTTTTGATTTTCAACTGAGGAAATGTGGAAGACCGTCCCAGTCTGACGCATGAATTTTCTAGAATAGAAACGTGAGTGTCGGTAATACAGACCATATAGATGTAATCGATTTCTAATTATCGTTGCTAATGGACCGCGACTGCTAATGAACAAAATAATCTACAAAATTTAGCGACCTTATATTTATTGATTCAAAATGTTTACTACAATTGTTGACACGAAAAACATTTATTAGAGAACCGCAAATGACACATAAAGTTTCCAAAAAGCTGCTTTACATTCTATTATTTTATGAATACAATTAATCGATTAACCTCAAGCTTCCATAATTAAAAATCGAAATTTTGTATCGAAATTGTTTCAGATGTTCCACAAATGTATTGTCGATAACAAAGTTCGCAATTTGCTTCTTATTTTTATAGAAACTTAATGGATATTAAATTAAACATTTATCTTTTTGTAAAATAGTCACATTTTCTGCAAATATGGAGCAAAAAACATTATTGAAGTGTAATATTTGTTTACTAAAAGCAGTAGCAACATATCATGTTAGAGCGACCTCTAGTTGTCAAAGTTGTCTACCAATAGGGGTTGATAGAACAGCTGTTTATGTGTAGTTGCAGCATACTTTCCTGTGGGTGTTACAAAATAAGTAATATTATTATCCAAAAATTATAAAATAAAATGAAACACGCACAATTTATTGCTCGTACCGTAATGGTACAAAAGAATAATGTTGAAGAAGCTTGTCGCCTGCTAAATCGCATTTTGGGTAAAGAAGAAATATTTGATCAATACCGGCGCACACGCTTCTATGAGAAACCATATCAGGTTAGTACCACACAAGTTAAGACTGAATTAAAAATAAATATATTAATTTTACGTTTACAGGTTCGTCGTCGCGTCAACTTCGAGAAGTGCAAAGCAATCTACAATGAAGATATGAATCGAAAAATACAGTTTGTGCTACGTAAAAATCGCACTGAGCCATTCCCAGGATGCAGTTAATTTTCTATTAGTAATAAATAGTGAAAACAAAAATAAAATTAATGTGTTATTAAACAAAAAACCCTTTTCAATTGTTATAATAACCCAGTTGTGTTGAAAAAGTTACACTTACATATGTTGGCAAAGGTTCAATTGAAGCTTAAAAGCTTTCAGCGGTCTTTAAAAGCTTCGTGGACAATATTTGACAGTTCAAACTGTTTTGGTAAGGATGACTGCAAGTTGCAACTAAAGGTTTTCTTACTTTCGAACAGAGCGGACGTGTTTACATCAATTTAGTGGTATGTAAAAGAAAAGTGTTGGAAATTTAATCTGGAAATACCGTATGAGAGTAGTGCAATTCGCAAGAAACTTAAAAAATTTGTGAACTTTGAATATAGTTATTGCAGAAAATAATAGGAATCCAAGAAACTTACACATAAAAGAGGGTTGTAAAGTGTATAAGGTATCCAAATATTAAAACGGCGAGTAAATGAATGGATTTTTAATATATAATAGGACGCATATTAAAGCCATCAAATATTACGACATTCGACGATACAATTCAATAATAACAAAATATAATATACCGTTAAGAAACTATATTTTAATTTGCATAGTAAATCTGTACGCCAGAACTCTTTCGTTAAATTGCATTTCATTGACTACAAATACGGAAGTGGGTCTGCAACTGCAATAATTCATACACTAACAGTCATTTATGCATATAAGGCTCACTTTCAAGGGCGTACAGTAAGAAACAATGTGATTATAATAATAAATAGGTGATAGGTCATTGTGTATAATGTTGGAATAAAGCTTAAATTATACAAATCCACTTATATACTAATGCGCATAATAGAAAATTTATGCAAAGTGCATGCCGTAAAATCAAGAGCATCACAAAATCATTGCAATAAATCGTCCACCTACCACTTTCAATCAATTTCAACCATTCCTCAAATTGCGCAATGAACCATTTTATTATAAAGCTCGTCTCTGCTATTCTACTTTACAATATGTACATAACTAATATATACATACTTATGTATTTATGTATGTCTACCATTCCCTCCAATATGTCACGTTGTTGGCACTGTTTCTTAACTTTAGATTTTTGCATAGTTACTTTTGTTGTGGAATATCGATTTGTTGGTGTTTTCATGCTATTTTTAGACACTCGAACACATAACACACAGTGGGTACGAGTGCTCATGCACCCGAAAAGTCACATATACGTGTACATGTATGTGTATGCATCCTTAAACCTTTGTATTTTGAATGGATTAATGTATTACCACCATCAATCGATGACGGACGTTGCATCCTTTTTGCGTTGTTTGTTGGCAGTATTAACTGTTTTATAAGCAAACAATAAAGTCTTTGTTATAAATTTTCAATTGAAAGAAGACACTTACGAGTTTAGTCATATAATTGCGTGTAGGGAGCTGAAATTGAAAGGAAGATTGAGAACTTGATATAAGTTCATATTCATATTGGTGAACTTTATAAAATGATTGTATATATTATATATTTCTTATATAAATATATTGTATGTGCAACATTCTTAATCTTAATAAATATTTTATTAACTGTTTCTAATTTAGTTTAAGCCCAACTGATAAAAGGGGGAAAATGCTTTCGCATCAGTTGCACGCAGTGATTTGGTTACTTAACGGAGTCATTGCACTTTATGCATATCCAACTATAAAACTACCATTCCTATTTGGTAAGTAGTCAATATATAAATTATTCAATCCATATTTTTTAGGTTATTTTTTAAATACATATGTATGTACATTAGTAGAAAGTAAGAAATAGAATTTATGAGTGTTAAACTCATATTTTATTACTATTTCAAATTGTATTATTATCATTTATTTTTCCTATATCAATAGGTTCTTCCGCATATGGCGAAAACGCTTCCAGGTTCAAAAGGAGTGGATTGGAAATACAAGTAAGCTTTCTATGCACACCAAATAATTACCGTTGACACATACTGTATATATACATGCAAATATACATACATATTAAGATTTTCTGCGCTACATATTAAGAAATATATAAACTTGTCTTGCAGTTAAATTTAAATTCATTTAGTTAACAACATTTTCCCTTCCTCTCACAGTCCGATGCAGATGTAGTGGAATTGGAGCATTTAAAGGACCATTATGGCAGTGAAAACATAGAAACAGCTGGACAAATACCGTCAAATTTTGAACAGACCTTTGTGCCCGATGTTGGCGTCGGCAAACCTGTTAGTGCTGAACCGCTAAGTGAATCGCAGGAATTGGAACGTCAATTAGAGCAAATGCCCGCAATTACCACAAAATTGGTAAAGAGCACCACAACAGAGTTATCAGTCGCACCAGTTGAGCCGGAGGGGCGTGGCGAACAGCTCTTACCAGTTGGCGGCAGTGGCATTCATCGTCCACCCACGCTACAACATGACAACGGTGGTAAGACACCAGCTGAGGCTGGTGCGACCAATCAGCAGCAAACTGCTGAAATTGGTGCGGTTGTACCAAATGGTGGCGGTCCGCCTGCACCATCGGCTATCAAGGTATGTACTTTAGTATTTAAAAGTGTCATCTTAATAAAGAAAATTTCCTTCAAATGTCGTAAATTTGTCGTGTGAATGTATGTATGTGCGCCTATGTGTTCGCTATAGCCTTTCTATGGTGCCGCACGTTTGGCATTTGGTCAAAATCCGGAAGTGCTGCCAACCACCTCCACAGCGGCCACTTCCACTAGCACTACAACGTCAACAACAACAACCACCACCACCACTTCTGCTACTGTCCAAGCCAAAGATGCAAATGCGCCTGAAACTGATATGCTTCCACTTGATGTCGAGAGTGTCGGAACGAATGGGCAAGAAAGCACACAAATGAATCCAATAGAGAAATTGGCCGAGCAAATTAAACCGGCAGCACAACGTCGCTCGGTGCCCTTAAAGCCACAACAGGTGCTTATGCTGAAACGTTCTTCTCCTCATACATTAACACATACATCCACATACATGTGTCACATACACCGATACCGGATGCACAGCACAGCCCTGCAAGGAAATCTCTCGAAATGATTGCCTCTCTAGTGATAGAAGAATTACAGAATATTTCACTCAGAGAGGCAATAATTATGAACTAGAAATTTTATACGTAATATATGGCTTTGCTTGCAGGGTTATAAATCACATTTATTCACGCCTAGTGCTTGGCCAAGATTCAAAGAATTTCATTGTACAAACTCATAAGTAGATGCAAATATACATACATACATATATACTACACACTACTAAATTCATATTCATACATATGTGCAAATATATTTGAATAAAAAGTAATGTATTCAAATTATCCTTGGAATAGTTGGCAGCTTAATAAGTGAATTTGAAATTCAACAATTGCCATCCACACAATTTAAATAACGATTTTGGGTTATATATGAACTTCCTGCTTTTATATATGAGCTACTATGAAAGCAGGAAACAAACGCTCGATCGCTAGTATCGTTCAACGATATTAAAAAAGTTTTATTTTAATTTTAGTCTCAGTGACTGCATCCAAAAATATTCTTCTGAAACCAAAAACCTGAGAGAATTCATACATTTCATAATTACAAAATACATACATATACATATTTACATTTTTACGAAAATATATTTATTTTTAAACATAATTAATAAAAAAATTTAATCTAATTTTTTTACTATTATACTTAATTAGACCGTCGAAACACTTCTTAAACGCCACAATGGTCAGTTATCACCCTTTGACATGGCACAGTATGTGTTTTGGACTGGCGATGAGGCAGGTGTTGCACGCGCCGTTGAAGAACTAATCGATCGTGGAGTGGTAAGTCTGTGTGGAAGTTTAATAATTACGAACTTGTATAAAAGTTGTATAAATTTAATAGATGTCACGTGAAAACGCTTTAGCATTTCTGCGTGAAGTACGCATCGGTATTGAGTATCTGCAGCAATCATATACCAATCGCATCTTCCCAGAAGCCGGACTCAATATAAACATTGATAAGGTTAAAGAATATAAATAAAAAATATATATTTCACTAATAGTGTTCCATCTCGCATTTTAGAAAATGTTCGAGATGCCCCAGTCAAAACCGGTGGCACCGCCAACTGTTACATCCACAAATGAAAAATCGCTACTTCCTTACTTACAACTGGAGCGTCTACTGCACACAAGCAATCAACGCCAAGTGAAACCAGTGGATAATACACCAGTATGGCATAAATTGCAAGCGCTCAACAATGATGGTAATCAAGGTGAAGGAGAAGAAAAATATATAAAAATAATAATCAAATTATTTAACAAACTATTTTATTAAAGAACTCAACGATTATGATGAGAACGGCGAAAGAGCTAAGATATCACAATTCTTGTATAACGAATATACTTTGGAAGATATTTTGTATAAATTGGCAAAGGTATGTTTACAAACACTCTGTCACTCTCACTTCCTATTTATTTGTATTTATTGCTCTGCTTCGTTTTTGCAGATTATGTTCACGCAGTCATTGGCTCATGGCTCCGATGAAGCTCAGCATGAATTGCAGAAATTAACTGACTTTTTGGAACGCGAGGGCAATCTTGGTGTCATACCAATTGACTTGCAGAAGAAAGTTTTACGTATGTCTCTGTGTATTATTATTACTGTTATTTCAATTTATTAATTACTTGCAGACATCTTATTCCGCGCTTTGTCCGATACTTTGGCAGAACGTCCCGAATTATTGTCGGTTGCAAATGTTAATCTCGCTAACACCTACAATCGTCTTCCTCTCCGTACTTTAGAGCCATGAAATGGACGCAGTAACAAGTGATTCCACAATAAGTAAAGTTTTACGTAAAAAGACATATTTATATATACATAAATATTTTTTGGTTCCAAATTATGATAGCTCCAGCATAGTTATCATAACTAAATAATTTAGTGTCCGAGTAAAGCGAAGCGAATTTGCTCACAAATCGTCCATTACTAGCGGTGGCAAATCTATTTTATTTTTGTAAAGCTCCAAAATTTATTTAATTTTTATTTGTTGCTATCAACACAACAACAATGAGTATTTTGAACACTGCAAAGCAGCGTAAGCGAATTTATCTATTTACTAGAGCTGAGAAAAATCATATTAAAAAGAGGTTATAATATAACAATAAATAAACAGTTAGTGTGCTGTTTATTGCAAAAATGATTTGGAAAATATCACAGCATACTTAGACAACAATTTTCCAGTTTATTAGAGAAGCGTAACTGATTTTTGAAGTAATCCTAAAAAGCGATATTATATATACAAACAAACATACATAAAACTTAAAGTAGTGCACATATTTTGATTTGAAATCAAATTATGATAAAATAAAATTAACACCTGCGAATATTATAACAAGTTGGCGGCAGTTTCGCATTGTGTTTATAACGGTAATAATGGCTAAATGTTTAACATTTTATGATAGGCTTATACCTATAAGGATATGTTTTTTGTGTAGGCGCGTATAACTGCATTCGTATTTTAATTGTATTTACAAGAGTACACATGCATATACATACCATATATCCAATAAAAAAACGTATGTTTACATATAACGATAATGCTAATTAGTGTATTATGTGTTTAAATAGCTAAGCTGAGCTGAGTTATTTAGTACATTAGTTAGACGGTTAAGTACAATATTTTTTCAAGTATTTGTTTTTGTTTTATTAAATCTTAATTAATATAACTATATATCTATAAATGTAATGAAAAAACTGTTTTATTGGTAGTCGGGGACAGGGGATGGATATATTAAAATGTTTTGAAGACAAAACGACGTAAAAACTGGGCTTGAATGGGGACTTACTAGAATTTCTGGAAGAAGAAACAAATTATATAAAAGCAGAATGTTATAGTACGTTGTTAAATTTTAAAAATAAAAGTATGCGGTAATTTCAAACCAAGAGTTTTCCTAGAACTAAAACCCGGTTCCGGATATTGCCATACCAGATACACGTACACAAATTGTCGTTTAAAAAAAATACGGCATCATTACGTTCCACTTTGTGGGTGCTGTTTTTCAATTGTACACAACAAACAGCTGATTGGTTTGAGAATTAAACAAATTTTTGCAATAAACAACATTTATTTCTTAAACGTCAAATAAACGTACAAATAAAACCATGAATGTTGACGAATCCACAATGGAAATGGACCCGCAGCTGGCCAAGAAATTATTCGCCACCGGTGCAGTGTTGGTTATAACTGGCGCACCAGTCGGCACAGAATTCGGCATTGATCTGTGCAACTATACAATTGGTGAGAAATTTCGTGGTGTAAAAATGATACCACCCGGTCCACATTACGTCTGGTGTGCATCCTGCGGTCCATACGGTGATGTTGCGCCACGCGTGGGTTTTGTGCATTACTTCAAAAGCGAAGAGGTGGTTGTGCGTGAGTGGAGCCAAAGCGAGGAAGAATTGCAAGAAAGTCAATCCGATGATAAAGAATTGGAAAAGAGACGTATACGTGATAATCTCAAGGAGTTCGATAGTTTTCTTGCACCATATGACTATCGATTTTACAACAAGTGGAAACTGCTAACAGACAAGGTGACCGAAAATACAGTGGATCGTTGTCGACCAACATTGGGACCAATACGTACAAATGTAGAATTACAATCTTGTACAGATGAGGAACGACCAAGAGGCACGCTGCACGCAAACAATTTGCAGCAGCAGTGTAGCAAAACAATTGTAAATGAAAGTGACTTGTTACCCAACTTGAAACCGGTGGAAGGCACCGCACCACGTTTCACAGAACTACCAGCGCGTGTACCAGAGAATGCAACGCCGGCTGAAGTATCACGCCACAGCATCGATTGTGTGCAAGCAATTGAGCAACTTGTTGGCATGTTTCACAGTTCCGAGGCTTTAATCGAGGAGGAACAATTGGCTTTTGTTTTCTTTTTGGTTGGTTGTTCAGTAGAGTCACTGGCACACTGGCGTAATATCCTGCATTTGTTGGCACACTCTGAGCAAGCTGTGCAAAATTTCAAAATACTTTATATGAAATACGCAGAAGCATTGATGCAACAACTGCCACACCTGCCCGAAGAGCTAATGGAACCAGGTGAATATAATACAGTCTATAAAGATGTGCGTTCACTGCTAGTCAACATGAATTTGGCTGGTTTGGGTGTGAGTGCTGATAAACTTAGTAGAAAATTAGAAAAAACTTTGCAATGGCACTTTGACGGTTTGCTCGATGAAGATCCTGAAGATATGCCCGTTATAGTAGAGATGACTTAGTTTTATAGCTATGCTATAAGAATTTGAAAAATATATTTGCAGAGTTACATAGCACAGAAATAATGTAATATAAAGTTGTAATAAAAAGTTTATAGTTATATTGGATACATTTATTTTTGTTTTTTGGGCTCGCCTTCCACATTCGCCGTAACCACCAACGCATTGTTGCTCTTATCCTCAACACTTTCTTCATTTGTCAACGTTTGTTTTTCCTCTAAAGTGGCTTCTATCTGTGCTTTCAAGACGTCAGTGAGACTTTTATCACCGTCCAGTTCCAAATTGTACTGCGCTGCTAACTCTTCTAAACGTTTCTGATTCTTCTGTAAATATCCTGGTAACCAAAATATGGTTTGAACCATTCTGAAATGAAGTGTTTAATATTTAGTTGAGTATTTACTAATCTAAAACAGAACTTACTTGATTAAAATATAACCGGAGAAGGCCAATAGCAAACATGTAAACGAGGTCTTTATCATATTCCAGTAATCCACAACAACTTGTTGATGCTTCATAACGATATTTTTTTAACTTTTCACTTTTATTAAACAAATTTATTAATTCAATTTCGATTTTATTTTTTCTCCAGTTCTATTAGCTTCACTAGTTGATTGTAAAATATTATTTAAGTTCCTCGTAATAGATAACAAAGATGAGAAGTCATTTGTTATGGCTCAACTGGTTACCGTGGGTTACTCAAATTAATACGTGTCCGTAATTTCGAGCAGTGACACAGTGCACATGAGCCTAGTTTATCGTCAATCAATAGTTTACACCTGCTGTGATTATATCTACATATATGTACTTTTATAACCACACACAATCGAACACAATGCATATTTTTTGTTGCAAACACAAAGGTATGATTATCATTTAATTATCTTATATTCATGAACTATGATTTATTATACCGATTCCCAAAGGAAATGTACAAATGAAACATTGTTGGGGTAATTATTTCACTTTGCCTGTTAGTATTGTTCCAGGAACCTTTAGAAATTGGAGGTTATGGATTTAATCGGGATTTGTAAACATATGATTTGGTATACGCCGGCGATGACTATCATTTGAGCTTATCGATTTTATCGCATCAAATACCGTTATTTCTGTTATTACTTTTATGAAACTAATTGCTTTGAGTGGATTGAGTTTTAAAAAGGTTCTTATCCGAAAGTAAATCCTAAAGATTCGATCCTGTTACATATGTAGATGATTTCACCATTTCAAGTACCATACCGATATTTTTGGTTTCAATGAAACCGACGAAGCCGAATATGATGGAGGTACTGTTCCGTCATATATTGGAAAATAATTCGGCCATTGGACCCAGATTTTGCGGGAATACTTGTATAGCAAGGTCATATTTATTTATAATTTATTAGATTAGATTTCAAAGTCTTTCTCCAATTCACTCATATTTTCCCATTTGCTCCAATACTTTATCGTAAACGTATTTCTTTGCCTCTTTACCCCAAATGAAGTCCAAGTGTGCCCATTTCGGAAAGGGTACAAGGTAGTCTAACTTCATGTTCGGCAATTCGTCGCGCAGACGGCGAACATCCTTGACATCACACATCCAATCATTGGCGCCATAGTAGAGCATTACAGGCGCTTTAGCATTACTCAACTGAAAAATGGAGAAATGAAAGAATTAAGAATTCTACAAATTTCACGGTTGTACGCTACCTTGTAGTTGGGTGGGTACATGCTACCGCCATACTCTAAGGGATTTCGTAGCACACTGTAATCGAATTTGCGGAACTTCTTCGAGTTGTGTTCCTGACAGAAATGCAGATTCTGGTTAATCGAAGCACCCGCTGGCGATGTGGCTTTGATGTGTTCTAACAATTCCTGCAGAGAAAATATTAATGATTATGCTTCAAATGAACACTAAGCTTTACGCTCACATATTCCAACTGTTCCGAATCGTAACCACCAATTAGGAAAATCTCATTGGCGCACATCTCGACATAAGGTGATGTGGCTTGACACATCTCAATACCCAGATCTTGCTTGAACTTATTGCTCGGCATAAACTCCATTGAGCCCACAAGTTCGACCATCGCATTTGGTTGTCCCAAAATGGGTGCAAAGGCACGCGTCAAAGGACTTTTCATATTACCCATATATGCAGCGGGTCCCAGCAGATGTGCCGATTTAATTTTATTATTGTAGCTTGGCTTCTCCGACATCATCACCAGATAAACGGTAGTGCCTTGCGAGTGACCAATATACTGCAACTGCTTGTTGCCCGTGTAATTCAACACGTAATCGATCATAGCGGGCACATCGTAAATACCAATTTCATGCCAACTGAAATTCCAGAACACCTGCCAATAGGTGGGCCAAGTGCGATGCTTCTTCGAGTAAGTATTACCACGCGCATTACCCATCCACACATCGTAACCGGCATCGGCGAGTATATAGGCGAGCGCTTTGTTCGGACCCATGAGCACCCAGTCGGATGAGGAGCTCAACATGCCATGCATGAGAAATGCAACAAGTCGTTTACCGGACTTATCACTCTTCGGTGAGTAAGGTATGCGGTGCATGGTGAGTATGTAACCATCGCTGGTGGTGACCGTGTGACGTTCCATGGGGTAGCCATCGGCTATGATACGTTCACCCTGATGAGGTATGAGTTTTAGTAAGTGTTATTAAACAGAGGAGAATACAAAATGTGCTTATATGAGCTTACACAGTCCGAAATGGGTCGATCCGCGGCATATGCGCAGTCGAAAATGACCAGCAGCGCTAACACTAAACTTCCTTTTAACACCGAATTTTGCATTTTTTTAAACAATCTAATTGTTCGAAGGGGTCTTATATAGCCATGAGCATTCTTGTTTACCCCCATAGTAGCGTTACGCAGATAATAGCTAGAAATTATGACCCTAGATAATCGAAAAATCGTTAAATAATTTACAAATTCGCGATAATGTTTTGAGGTGTGCGTCAACAGGCATGATCTCATTAGCGGCCGATTTTTTTTCGGCGGTACCGTTGTTTTCGAAAGTATTTCTGCGTTGATTTATCACGCCGTTCAGCGTTATACCGCTAAGAGGGCCCGAGAGTTTGTTTACTCTGAAAATGGGAGTGAAGAAAATTGATAGCTCAACCGTTATCTTTATTTTTGAATACTAAGGAATATATGTATATATTTCATAGTTGCCAACGTTGTCCGTTTTGTCTACACAAGTTCAAGTTCCATGCTCGGATCAGTTGGTTGGTAACGCATTTTGTCGGAATATTTTTCTGTATTTTCTTCAATTATCGCCAGTACAGTCCCCATTCATTGAGATGACGTATTCAAAGTTTAGCTTGGCTCTCTCAGTTATCTCTCCAAGGAAGACCACAAGATTATCGGTCTCATCGAATATTATTAACATCCAAAATAACATACTGGGAATAGTGATTCGACGTTATGAGTAAATTTATTCTCTTCGTAGATATCTGTATATATTATCAAGCCACATACTTCATTATATTGAAAGTAGAAAATTGAAGTACTGATTAACAATTAAATGCCAATTTGATAGCAAAAAAGCAAAAGCAAAAATCATTCATTAAAGAAATCTTAGGAATGGTAATGTAATTCACATCGTTAATCAACAAAGAACGGTATAAAATTGATCAAATATCGTGTTTATTAGAAGTTGATAATATGCTCCGAAAATTTGAATATTCATTTGTTAATTTTGTGGAATAATTTATAAAAAAAATATTGCACTCCCCCTTGACTACTCCTACTCGACATGACCTTCGATGATGTAATTCAGTTTCTCCACATCTTTATGCCACAAACTTACTTCGACTTGGTAGTAACCGGGATGTAGATATTGCTTGAACTTATCCGACACCATAGGATACTCTTTTAGCACGTATGTATTCTTAACAACCGGACAAACATATGGTGACGGTGCATTCGAGTAACCAACGACTCGTAAATATACATGCGATAGAAGAACAACATGAAATCACAAACTCGCATGACAGGTAATGGCATTAGTGTATTATAGTCCTTTTCAGCGTCTTCGGCGCGCTTTAGCAAAATTTTTATCTATAAAAAAGTTAAAAATTAAATTTAAATTTACTCAAACTAATAAATATTATTGTTATGCAACCTTCCACGCATTATCCAGTTCCACCAGCTGCTCGGCAATGCCGCTGATCTTCACGCCGTCCTCACTTTGAATGAATTCCACATTAATTTTGCCCACATCCTCATCCTCCTTCACAGCTATCAACTGATCCAAGATGAATTCGTAATTGGACGCTTCCACTGCAGTGATAATAACGGAATATTTAAATGCAATTACATAAAGGCACAAAAAATGAAACTGCATTTTGATGCTGCAACGTTTGCATTGCGTTTGAAGCGCCATTTGCTGAAACACCACTTTTCATAAAATTATTTAAAAGATATCTAGCACGCAATAACAACAATCGTAGTGTGTTTACAGTTATGTGATAAAATTTGACATGAAACGGAAATGATTTTTAAAAACGCTGTTGTTGTTTTTATCAATACATCTTGTTATAGAATATTTGTGTAAATATTATTTAATCATTATGTGGGTGTTACTGATCATCAAGTATTAGTGAGTTATCGGAAAAATTATTTAAAATATAATTTCAAAGTAAAAATTTTGTTTTATGGGAATTTTCAAAAATTACTGTTTTGAATTTATGCTGCTTTTTTAAAAACTACCTACTTTTAATCGATTTGGTCGTACGAAGTGTTATCTCATATAGCAATTCTATATCATTTCATACTTAATTTAATTTTGAAATAAATTTTTGTTGTTGTTGTTGCGTCAGCAAAGATTTTTCTAATAATTTTTGTGTTACATCATGGCATATGAGTAATTTTGTATATTTCCGTCTAGCTCACAGATCTATTGAGAAAAATATTTTTTATAATAGATATTAATATATAATAATTATTTTTTTCCATCTCTCTATACATTACTTTAAAAATACAGTTGAACTTCCATAACTCGAACTGCTCTAACTCGAATTCTCCATAATTCGAACTATTGAATTGGCAATAGAAGTCAAAATTCATACAAATTACCTTCTGTAACTCGAAAGACTCTCTAACTCGAAGTTTTTTTGTGGATTATGGTGATTCGAGTTAGAGAAGTTCCACTGTATACAAATAAAACATTCCGCTCGAAGCATCTATTTTTCCAAAACGTTTAAGCTTATTTATTTACTCAATTATTGTTTATGTATTGTATTAAAATCAAAAGCTTTTTGCCATATACATCATAAAATCAAAATCGAAAATAAATATATATATGTATGTATATATATTTTATTAATTATAAATAATGCATGTTTATTGCTCCGCAAGGAGTTTAAGTACAATTACATACATACTAGTATGCATAGTTAGTTTCTGGGTATATATGTATGTAACTTTATATACTAGAGAATACATACATTATACCTTAGCTGCTGCTTGATATCCAATACAGTGTATTAACACAGCTTTGTAATATTTATAATGTCTTTTTTGCTATTTTTATTTTATTTTTTATTTAATTTTTAATTTTTTTTACTTTTGTTATGGAATACTGGTCTTTTTTTTATGTTTTGCATAGGCTACAATATTTAGGTACTATATTTAAGTAGAGCTCTCTATCTCTGTAGCGCTCTTCAACAAATCTGTCTATATTAACTGTGTGTTTAATACATAATTTCCAATAGTTTCATTCAATTTATTATTGTTTTTGTTTTTTTTTATTTTTTTACACATACTACATAGTAAAAATTTACACGACTACGACAGTGCAAACAATTGCTTTAGGACCCTAAATCATTATTAACCACACAAAGCACAAGTTAGTTGTCTTTCAAGCTGCAAAACAGTTATAATACACAGACTAAATACTCGTAAGTAGACAGCTAACAAAAAAAATTTATAAATATACTTTTACTGTTAATCATGTCATTTGCTTTATAACTAAATGTTAACTAATTCACCACTGTTAATGCTGTTTTTATTTTTTTGTTGTAAATTGTATGGATACCGTTCTTCATTCCTCCATTCTAAAATCAATATCATAAAATAATCACTGGTTCGAGTTAATGAACGTTTGGGCATAATAATAGCTGCAATTAACTAAATCTAACGTAATCTCTCCCGGGTGACGTTTATTAAATGATTTTATAACCTTTCGACTACTGTCAAGATATTTGATTAGGCCAACAAAAGCAAAAAAACAACAACAACACTTTATGCATAACTTATCACCTTCAGCTGGTAGACACGCCGCCGGTATTAAAATATAGTAAATAACAGTTAAAATGAGTTCAAACTTCGAAAAGTGGTCCAAATTTTTAAGATTTTCGGAGAAAATATTTATAAAAGGAAAACCAAAAATATTGCTTTATTGAAGAAGCTTGAATGAATTGAGTGAACCTCAAGAAAAAATATCCGAAGTACCGTTAGTTGCAAGGATGTATTAGGAGATTTAAAAGGAAAAAAAAAATAATTAAAATACACTACTTTTCGTCTGAACTTTAATCAAATATATATTTTACAGTTTTTAACACCGTTAGGTACATAAAAAAGCGCAGCACATGTAATTTGGTTAACAAGGAATTTTGAAACTAGTTGAGAGCAGAGCAACTATTCTGCGCCAGTAACTCAGTGGCATAATTTCTATAAGCTAAGCAACGATCTAAAGGTAATAACAGCAAAAAAAACTTCTTTAAGCTACAGCCAGTTGTTGCAGTTTTCTTGAAAGGATTTGCGACAAAATGTCACTCTCTTACCAACCACACACACACAGCTTCACACAACACCACACTTTAACGTTACGTCACGTGACGTTGCGGCATTATCTGCCGCTGACTCTATGTGAGGATGTCGTGTATGCTTGTGGTGGCGGCAGCAGCTGTAACGGGACTAGCGTTTGGTATGGAGTGCGTACGATAGGAATGTGCCAGCGTTGTGCGACCGCGATTGTGCGTCTGCTCGCAATTTAATAAACGTCATTTTTTGCTATTGAAACTCGTCTTCGGCAACACATTAACGAAGGCGGTGTGCACCGGCAATGCGGGCGCCACAAAACCCAAATCGGGTATTAGTGAAATGCTCGGCGCGACGCGCGCGCTGCCCACCTGTAGGTGTGGTGACGCGGCGTATGATGTATTGGAATGTTGCAGATTGCTGTGGTTTGCATTGTTGCTGTTGCTCATAGCGTGGAGTGGACGGTTTGCGACTGGCGCTGTGGAGAAATCCTGCATTATATGTATTTGTTGTTGTAGTTGCAATTGTTGTTGCTGCGGTGTTAGCGCTGATGTGCGCGTCTGCATGCTGGCCTGCTGGTGATAGAGACCCAGTGGATTATTGTAGAAGTTGGCATTTTGCCAGGCGGCGCTGTTGAATTGTGGCGCATGTGCGGCGGGCATATAGGATGTGACATGTTGTTGTTGTTGTTGTAACTGAGTTGATGCAGGTGTTGGTGTGCTCGACACAAAATCGGACCAATCATCATCGTTACTGTTGTTGCTGTTGCTATTGCTGTTGTACACATTGCTCTTGGAGCTGAAGTTGGTCGACGCATGAGCAGCTGACTTCTGCTGTGGCGTTGGTGTTAGCGTGCGTTGTGCATGAATATTTTGTTGTTGTTGTTGTTGCTGATGACGCGGTGAGCGCATTGCATTATTGCTGTTGTTGGCACTGCTGTTGATATGCACATCGCTCATTCGCTTTGGTGTGTTGACCAGCTGATTGTTGTTGTTGCTCTTGTTATTGCTATTGATACTATTGTTGTTGTTATTGTTGTGCATGCGATTTGCATTAGTTGGCAATTGTGGCGTCACCGGCACCGACACAAATTCCGACCAGTAATCATCGTTGAGTGCGGAGTCCTGCTCCTTCATCGCTACCGAAGCGCTTATGGAAATCGAATTATTCTTCGTATGTTTTTCGGCATAGTTATGGATGGGCGTGGTTTTTTGTGAAGCGTTCATCACATCTTTGGCAGCAGCTACAGCCGGCATTTTAGGTTGTGAGAAGAGCTCTTCAATGCGCGCCAATTCATCGGGATTGATGCTGGCTGTGGAGTCGCCCCACTCAATGGTTGGTGTGGCCTTCGTATTCGCCGTGCCGTTATTCGTGCTGATGGGTATAGCTTGTGGCAACAGTATGGCTGGACTGAGTATCATATTGTCAATTATCGATGGTGAGTTCGTGCGACTTGGTGTTTTACTAGCTTCTTTTGCCTTTGCAACGGCTGCTGGGAGGACGGACGGTTGACTACTGAGTGGCGCTTTAGCATTTAGTTCCGCAGGGAACTTGGACGTTATAGTACTGGCGACGGAAAAGGGGGCGCCAAAATGTGCATCGGCTGCAGGCAAAGTTGCCACAGGAGGCGGTGGCATTGATTGAAACTCCGTAAACTCGGTGAATTCATCGGTGTCGAATTCGGCTGATTGTTGTGTTGCTGGTGCTTGCGGTACTGTTACGGCTGTAGCACTAGGTTCATTTGCTAAAGTGCCCGGTACACCTACAGACAACTCACCGGCGTATTCAGCAACCACTTCTAAACTAAAACCAGGATTGTACTCAACATCGCGATACTCTTTCTTCACCACCTTCTCATCGATGATTATACCCGCCGCCGCAATTTCATAGTCAAAATCGATTGGTTCACTGCCACTAACAGCTGTTTTGCTAGCTTTCACAGTTGTCGCCGCATCTGCCTTCGATGGCGTATAAATGTGTGTCTCCTTCAACGGGCCCGCATAAGTGGATGTCACCACCGTTTCATCGTCATCGTCAACATCCACGACGATGTTGGCGCCCAAACGTATTGTTGTCATCGGTTTGCTATTGTCATAGGGTTTACTGCTGCTGCTTAGACTACTGGCACTCGTGCTGCTACTGATCGTGTTGCCGGTCTCGGGTGCTGTGAACTGATATGCGGCATTATCCAGTGCTAATGGTGACGGACCATCGTCTCTAGTTGGCGATGCCGTCAGCTCGTTATCGTTTTTGCTTAAGGTTTCGGAAATGTTATCGCCGACGCTTGAAAAGGTTGTATGCGATTGCTGCTCATCATCGGGTGTATCAAGCCGTGCAATAGGCGCCGCCGGCTGAATCGCTTCAGTCTCTCGCGTGTTTGTCTCGCTCTTGGGCCCTGCAATGAAGCAAAATGTTTTTAATTTTCTTTGTTTAGAGTTATGTTTGTAGGGTTTTATTTGTATTAAGCTTAAAAATGCAAAGTAATAGAGAGTTACAAAGTAAGAAATTAAAATTATGAATTAAACGAATGTTAATAGAATCAAAAATAAATTTTGCTAAGTTTAAATACAATTGGTGGTAGTTGCCCCAATTAATATTGTATTTATCTAGTGTTCCTTTGGTTCAATCCGATTTTTTTAATAATATTTGGAATTATATTAAATATAACATAATCTTAAATATATTTTTTTTACTTAAAAAGCTGAAATTAAGAGGAACCAATTTAAATTAAATATTATAAAATCCAGAACCTTACATTTTTCATGTAGTTTTTAGTAGATGTTACTTGAAAAAGTGTGGTTAGGTTAGAATATTTTCTTTATATTTTTAAAAACTTAATAATACTTTGTTTTATGTACTCAAGCTACCACCAAGGAGCAAAAAATACACATAATTTTATAATATTTTCGAACAAAAAAAATATCAAAAGAAGTGTGCTTGGGAAGAACTCAAAGGTTAGATGTTTAAGTAAAGTATATGGTGCACTTAACTGAAGGCGTATAATTGCTAGGGTAGAGTAGGGCATATGACGCACATTTTCACTTCTGAAGCTGAAAACATTTATATGCTTCTGTTCATGCAATTTTGGGATATTTCGTGGCTTAAGTGTGTAAATAAGTTAATTCTCTCTTTTCTGTAAGCTAAAATGGTGTGCGAACTTAAGAAACTAGTTAAACAATCTGTGTTTGTGTGATAAGATAAACTATTAGTTAATAATATCCAAGAAATGGTAGATAAACTACCAACAAGTAAGCAGTATATAGTATTTCGCAAGAACTGATTTTTTCAAATGATAACAAAAAAGAGGAAAAATGTAAATGCTTATTTGTGGAAGCCTTAACTTTCAGTGTAATAATTTTTAAATTTTTTTTTAAATATTGGAATATCATAAAATAGGATTATGTGTTTTTCGACATTTAAAAACAGTCATAAATAAATAATTAATTAATAATACAAATACAGTTAATGAATATTTAATGAATGTTATAGAATATTTTTGTATAATTTAACGCAATTAATTAACAGTTTTTTTCTTTCGCATTAAATATTCTATTGAATTATTAAATTTTAGGTTAGAAACTAATTTTTGTTAAAGAAAAGGTGCGGCACATACTTCTACCCTAACCTACTGTGTGCAAATACCTTATTATATGCCACAACAACAATTATTTAACTTACTACTACAGTCCAGTAAGCGATTTGAGTTCATGTGGAAGTTGACACATTCCAGTGGTTTATTTGGGATGTTAAAATTATTACAAATATCGGCGCATTTCAATGTTGCGTTTGTTGTTGCAGTAGTTTTAGGATTTGGCATGACAAAACGTTCATTTAAGTTGGTATTTAAAGATAGTTTATTGTTGTTGTTGTTCATGGCAGTTGTATGATTTTGATTAATAGCCAAAAGGTGATTAGTAAGATTGTTTAAATACAAAAACGATTCAACGGTGTTGATATTTCCAACGGTACCGTGAGCGACAAGCGTTTGTAGTGGCACGTTTGTGTTGAGAGAGTGCAAAAAAGTATTGTGGCCAGCGATTGCATGTGTTGTTGTTTTACAACAAGTCAGTGCATTCGTTTGGTGGTTTTGAGAAGTGCAGACATTTTCGTTAGTGTTAGTAGCGTGTTGTTGTTTAGCATTTGAATAGATAATGTGCGTAGAATTGGTTGGTATAGTTGGTTTGTTATTGTTATTGTTTAGTAATGATGGTGTTGGTGATTGTGATGAAGATGATGACGACGACGAAGATGATAATGAAGGTGGTGCAGTTAATGTTAATGATGATGATTGAGCAGTTGCCACACATGTGGGCGTTGTTATTATTGTTGTTGTTGTGTTATTGGTTTGTGAAGTTAAATTGAGCCGTTGCATTTCATTAATTAAATAATTTTTAGCGGTTGTATTGTTGATAGTATTGTTAGTTGTTGTTGTTGCAATTCGTTCCAACGTTGCACATGCAGAGAAGGAGGAGGAGTAGGAGGAATCAACAGTTAAGTTATCAAGCTTAGTAGCCATCACCATAACTTGGTCTAGATCCAATAGTAAAGTGTGAACATGTGATGCTAGTCATTTGTTTTATTGTTTTTATTGTAATTCATCAGCATTGATTTGATTGTTATTGCAATCGTATAGTTAGTTGGTTGGTTGGTTGGTGTTATTGTTAGTAGAGACAGATATACAAGTGTTTTTTGTTAATTAAATAAACAAATTATAATTGTATTACTAATTAACTTAAATTATAAAAATTAGTTTGCAACAATAATTAGTAAATTGGAGAAGAAATTGAAATTGAACGCATACAAAAGTTAAAAGTTATTGAATTTATAAATAAAATGCAAACTTGAGCAAGCAAATAAAAAAAAAAGTTGTAGTTTTTCAAAAATATAGGTTAGTAAATATGTATGTAGAAATGTAATAATTGATATTGTTAAATTTTATATAATTCTTTTAAATATAACAAATATAAGAATTTTAATTCATATAAACTTTGATGTTTTTATTTTATTTTTTTGCATCTGTATCACCCAGTGAAAATGGTAAACAATAATTTTGATATAGCACTTGATTTTATTTTATTTTTGCCGCAATAATTCAAAGTAAAAACTGATTTTAGTTTTATAGATTACAATTTTGATATTAAATTTGTTTGTTATGATGTGATTTGTTAATAAATGCAAGAATCTAATTTTAAATTTGCTTGAAAATTTGTTAAAAACTAACAAAGCAAATAGAATAGCACATATTACAAAATTTTAAGTGAAAACTAACAGAAGCACAAGTTGTATAAAAATATGTACTTTACTAGCAATAATGGCATTGGAAAATTAATTTAACATTGCAAACTTACACACATTTCGCACGCGTAAAATACATTTGTACACTTATTTTCTCGCGCTTTTTGCTTTTAGCATTTTAGCACAGTTGCATAGGTTAAAAACGAAGCAATTTCCATGCAGTTTGCAAATATATAAGTATAAAAGTCATAAGTAAAGCAATTGTAAAGCATTTATACGATTTGAGTATATAAGAACACACACGTTGCTTGGCGTTGCGGCGTGAATTACGAAAAAACAAATTATCAAACAAAAAATATAAGAAGTTTGCGCAAAACATGTACAAATGTTGCATAAAAACAAAATGATATTTAATAATAAAAAGGTATACGGAAAAAGAGTAAGACACAAAGCACATATCTGTCGAATGGCTTGCAGAGAAAGCGTTTTTTTAGTTTTGTGATAGCTTTAGAATTGAAAGTGTGTTTGCATGGTTTAGAGTATTGTATAATTTACATAAGCATGCTTACCATCGAGTGGATTCACCAAACCGGTGCCTTGCCAATCGAATTCAACATCAGGTACATCCGTTTTCTTAGCATAACTGCTAATATCCGGCTCGGCAGCGCTAACGCCACTGTTTATGCTATATTGCATTGCATCGGCATCGGCATATGTTGTTGTGTTTGGCACAGTGTTGGCTGTTTGCGGTTTCATTGGTTTTAGAGGGTTAAAACTGAGATTGGCAGCAAAGCGTGGCATTGAGGGATTCCAATTGTCACCGAAGAGCTAGAAAATAATAAAATAAGATAATTATTTCAAAAATTATGACTTCTGCTTAGAGCCTTACAATATTCCGCGAATCGATGCCTATCGAACGTATGAGCGCATGTCGCATTTCTGATTGTGGCCATTGAAATTCTAAGGCTTTGGCAGCTTCTATTGCTTCTAAAGGAAGTGTTTCGTTCATGTTATTGGCAACTTTTACTGTTTGTTGCAACTCATTATCTTCAGCGGGGTGTTCCCCTTCCGTTGGAAACATCATTTTTAACACTGAGCCTAAACGTTCACCGATATTGGCGCTAGAGATAGTCGTTGCTGGCGCTGGCGTTGGAGTTTGTAAAACTGGCGCGGCAGAAGTGTATTGACTTGCAGGTGTTTCAAATGTAGCCTCTTCGAAATCGCCAAAGTCATCGTCATCGTCATCATTATCGAACGAGGTTGCTGCAGATTCCACAACTTTACTCACTTCAGGTGCAACACTGTCAGTTTTCAATGGTTCAGCTTGTGTATTGGCATTATTATTCTCTGCTGTTATGCTTAATGCTTGCGGTGCTGATATGATTGGCACAACAGCCGGTGTTGGCGCTGGAGCTGAAGTAAAGTCTTGGAAATCATCAAAATCATCATCATCATTATCATCCGCTGGGATTACAGTATCCGGTGGTGGCTATTTGAAGACAAAAATATTATTATAAACATATATATGTGACAAAATCGTATATGAGAACACTTACCTCGACTAACGCTTCCACATTTTGGTTGCTATCGACCAATGATGTGGTTATCGAATCAGCTGTAACAAATCCATTAAGCTCTGTTGGTTTCATGAAATCGGATGCTGTCTCGAAATCGGCAAAGTCACCGAAATCATCATCATCATCACCTTCATCATGTACTTGCTCATTTAAATTTGCATTTGTCGTATTTGGTAAATCGCTCGTGTTATTGTTATTGTGGTTGAAAGAGTTATTCATATTGATATCGTCGGCAATCGTTGAAAATTTATCTTCTTTCGGAGAAGTGGGCGTGTTAACAACGTGAATTGCAAAGAAATCCTCGGAATCATTATCAACATTGTCCGCCAGTGGTGCCGTTGTTGATATGGGTGATTTTTTTGGTGAACGATGACACTCCTCATCGCTACTGTCATCAGCTAAATCTTCTAATAACACTAGGTCCGCTAATGGCGGAGGACTTTGTGAAATTATTGGCATAAAATTCGATTTCACTTCAGTTTCCGGCTCACTTGTTGCTGCATTAGAATCTCCAACTTGACTATCTTCTTTAGTTGTAATTTCAGTTAAGGTTTCAGCTTGATCTTTGAGTGTACTTGTAGTTGTTGTAGCTTTGGCCTCATTTGAATCAAAGTCTAATGGTTTATTATCATTCACATTTTGCTGCGCAGGCGGTGTTTCGGAATTGTTCACTTGTTCTAGTTCTCTCATAGCATCTGTAGTTAGAGTGTTGTTGTTGTTATTTTCGCCATTTGCTGATGAAAATGTCTGTGTTACATTGTAATTGAATGCTTCATTTAGCTGAATTTGTGTTTTGACTTCTTCATTTGCTGCAGAATTGTTAAATTCTGTAGGCGTTATTGAGAGAGTTCCGCAATCTTCGAAAGCGGGTGGGATATCCGTAAAACCGCTGGTTGTTGAAGAACTTAATTCAAACTGAGGTGTGCGTGGTAACGAAGATACTGTTATAATAAAGAAATGAAGAAAAAAACAAAACAAATTAATGTTTATAAATACACAATAATTTCATAATATTATTAACAAACAGAAAACTGTAGTCTGAATATGATTTCTACATTTTAGCTTCTCTTCTTACCCTCAGCATTGGTTGTATCCTCATTTATGTCTGCGCCCAATGCAAAATCACCATAATCATCTTCATCTTCGAGCGTTAACGTGGGCGGTAAACCGGAATCGTCATCCTCTTCACCAAAATCTATTGGTGGCGGAGTGTTGCAAAGTAGCGGTGGTATAGAGGGAATGCCTGCCATGCCTTATAAATGTTCTTACTTTCAGTGTATTAATAGCTAATTTCTCTACAATAATTAGCAAGTGTTTTTGAAATTAGTATTCAAATGCCAACAATCATGCTTTATTTGCAAACAATGAAACTGACTTCAAAGTACTTGAGCTGCACCTCAGTTTATTATCGTGAATGCGTCATCAAAACCAAAATCATATCACGCTCACCTTATCGAGTTTTGGCCACGTTAGGAAAGGGGAGCGGACGATTTATTATATGTACACAGTGATTTTTTACAACAAGACCGAGTCGAAATGATATTTCTCAAGTAATCAACGCGGTCAATGTCTTATGTTTTGTGGTTTATCCACTTAAGCTATCACATGAGATATTGCGGCACCAACTATTAAAAGAAAACATATAAATATTAAACAATGTATTTAACGATTCTGCTATTTGTTAAGGTATCTGTATACGTAAGTTTGCTTTGCATAGTGGTCAAATGAAAGCATACAGTTGAATGTTATACGCTTTTAATAAACACCAACGATTTATTTACACAAATTCTAGTTATACTCAAGTTTCTGTTTATTATTTTATAAAACCATACAAAAATGTGTATGCACATATATATAGATTTGTATTTTCACCTTCACAAATGGCACCAGCTGGAAAGTTTTTTGTGTACCTATTTGACAATACTAGAGGGATTTGCCAAACCTTTCAATTGCTCTAACACCAACGACGCGTCACATATATTATTTAAATACTACACATTTGCTGTTTATTAATCACAGTTTCAAGAACTTCATTTGTTTTTATTTAAATATTTTTGGCAATATTATATTTCTTCGTGACGTTTTCCATCTCGAACAATTTTCCAAATATGCAAAGACGTTGACATACCTACACTTTGTATTAAGTGCATAGTGTTGCCGGACTCTTAATATGTTAAAAATAAATTTTTTTAGTAATTTAAACTTTTTTGTGAAAGACTATAGCGGCATGGCAATGAAAGAACAGTTTTTATTTCTTATAACAACATTAAATATTCACGCGTTTGTTTCTTTACTGATTTTCTTGACAAAAAAGAATTGTGTTCTTATCATTTTACTGTAAGGTGGCATTTTGTTCTTTCATAGTTTGTCAGCTGGCAGCCTTGAAGTGTCGCACCTGCTCATAAAACACTTTGTTGTTGTTATTTATGTAATTTTAAGAATCACTTGAATCGCCCTGTTCTTTGCATTTTATTTGACAGTTGAGTATCTTTCCCTCCGGAAATCAGTTTATATGCGCTTCTTTTAACTTAAATTGTGAAAAATGCAGTGTAATTTGTTTAATTGTGTATCAAGTGCAAATTAAAGTGATTATTTTATATATAAGTGAGTGTTCTTACTGTTATCGTTGTTTATTTCGCAATCATAAAGCGACTAATGTAAATGCAGTGATAACTTCGCAATTTGTGGACTGCTATCAAATTTTAATGTCTTCCGGTGATTTTTCGTCATTACTTGGTAAGTTTTACCAATTCCATAAGCGCAATCAACAAAATATTGCTGAGACTTTAACTAATTCTCTAAATTTCTAATGTAGGTTCCACCACAAAGCTTTTGGCACCATCGCCAACGGCAATAGGTAAGTCTTTGAGGATAATAGAAGATACACTTAAATTGGAAGAAGTTTGCGCGAGCTTCTTTATATATGTATTTATGCCATTACGAGCGTTGTGGCGCAAGTTTTATGTCGCTATCTGTGCTAGACACATATTTATTGGGGCCATGGTTTGTCCCACAGTGTAACGTTTATTGAAGAATAGTGAAATTGGAAATATGCGTTTCTAATAGCTATTAGATAACTAGCATTGTAGTAAAAAGGGAAGATTTTCGCCTTATTCGAGTGCAGTTGTATTCTAGGGAGAGCATTCCGGTTGCATTCTTGTTGAAGGCTGCTCACACAAATTTTGACTTTATATCCATGCATGCAACAATAACAAACACATTTTAATTTTTAATTTTATTCATTATTTGTTGTTGTAGTTTTTATTTATCATTAGTTTATCTTACAACTATATGTTTTTTTGTTTATTTCTTTACTTTACATATACGTTAGCTAGCTTCGTCACATTAAGCTAATTTATAGTGTATGTGTGTGAGTGTGTTAATTAATTATAACTACATACATAACTATGTATGTTCAATATCTTCATTTATAGTAATTATAATAATAATAATAATAATATTTAAAAATGTTTCACAGACACAAAATGATTAGGACATATTCGTCTACGCGATTTCCTTTTCAATATATTTCACTCGCATATATATATTTACAAATGCTTCGCAATAATTCACATATACTAAAATAACATTGAAAGCATTAACTACATACATACACATGTGTATGAATATGTATGTATGTAGATTGAGTAGTGATGAGCGATATTTCACTACCGGTGATTTTTTCACTGTGATTGAAAAATCGCTTATAGCAACAGCGATCAATTTTTGTAAATATCAGTGATTTAAAATCGCTATTGCAGTTAAGTAATTTGAGTTCGATCACAGTAGCTATAGAGAAGTTCAGTGCTTTTGTTCGATCACAGTACATATAGGTGTTCAGTAATTCTAATTCGATCACTATAGCAATAACAGTTCAATAATTCTAATTCGATCACTGTAGCAAAAGCAGTTCAGTGATTCTAATTCGATCACTGTAGCAATAGCAGTTCAGTGATTCCAATTCGATCACTGTAACAATATCAGTTCGAAAGTAGCAATCACTGTTCAGTAACAGTATCAGTTCGAAAGGAGCAATCACTGTTTAGTAACAATATCAGTTCGAAAGTAGCAATCACTGTTTAGTAACAATATCAGTTCGAAAGTAGCAATCACTGTTCAGTACCAGTATTAGTTCGAAAGGAGCAATCACTGTTCAGTACCAATATCAGTTCGAAAGTAGCAATCACTGTTCAGTGATCACAGTAGGAATTTTTGTTTTGATTTCGATAATTTTTGATACGGTGATTACAAAAGCAGTTAAATGTACCCAAAATTTATTAAAAAGTTAATAGTGATTACAAAAGCAGGTAAATTTTGGATATTGTTAAAATTAATAAAAATGTACATATATGTAAAAAATTAAAAAAAAATTGGGGTACAAATTCTCATAAATTCGTTTTTTTTTGTTGTGATCGCAATAGCAATAAAAAATCACAGTGATTTAAAAGTAGCAATCACTGAAATCACAGTGATTCAAAAATAACAATATCGCTCATCACTAAGATTGAGTAATTTTTGTTGCGTGGCTTTAAATAAAATACTCGCTAAAATATCATTTTATATACGTACATATACAACACATTAAAATGTACTTAGGACTAATAAGTACATATACATATGTATGTACACTATGTAGTATGTATGCTTTGCTGTACTTAAGTTTATTGCATTAATGCATTACATAATTTATTTTCACATAGTTAATTGTAATTGACACAAAGATTCATAAGTCGGAATGATTACATTTTACTTTATTCACTGTTATTTAACACAAATACTGAAGAAAAATATATTTTTTTATTTTATTTTAAAACTCTTTTAATAAATTTTCACAAAGAAAGAGTAGTGAGTAACTTCAAAAGAGGCATAACTGTTAGTTGTTGTTTGTATTTGCATTTGCATACGTCTTTTTGTTTGTTTGTATGTGCTGCTATGTACTTGAGTATTTTAAATATATTTATGTAAGTAAGTATTTATGTATATATTTACTTATAAAAGAATGTCTAAACCTAATTATTACAAGTAATTTTGTTTTTTTTTTGCTTTGCTTTGCTTTGCTCTTAATCATTTAATAATATTCACTGGAGTGCAAATATAAATTACAATCACAAAAATATTTATATTTAATTTATAAGTTGATTTATTCGTATTTTGCATTTTGCTTGCTTTTACTATGCTCAATACATATATGTATATAGTAATTAATGAAGACATTATCGACGGACAAGTGCGTTTGCGTTTATCGCTAAAAGCAAGAGAGTGCATACGGGGCTGCTGCCATCGGTCAGGTCAGTCTGCTTGAGTAGGGAGTGGGGAAAGCATTTGCTTAATTGCTAAATTATATTTACAGTTATGTAGATCAAAATTTCGAAAGTAGAATTCTAACACGCAGGATTTCTAGTAGATAGAATTAAACGAGTTGGAGTAACGGCTTAAAATCGTACAAAAATAATAACCAAACACCGATAAGGCTCTGTGGAAGAAAATCTACGAAAAATATAAAAAAATTATTGAGAAAATTCGGAGATTGTGCCGAGCGGTATCGCTGTTTGACTTTCTTCTCTCAGTTTTCTCACAGTAAATTTGCTAGTGTGACGTCACTCTAGCTATTTTTTTATACAATGGAAGTGAGAAAATTTTCTGACATTTTTAGAGAAATGTGTATAAAAGCGAAGTAAAATAAATATTAAAAGAGATTCAGTTAATACTTTAATATTGTAAAGAAAATAATCTAAGATTTCGAGTATTGACGACCTTGGAATGTCATAAACATTATAAAATGAAATGATTCTATTCGAAAATAAGAAAAATACTATTTTTTATAAAAAATAATAGTATCTAAGAATACAAAAATTCGAAAAAGTATAGTCCTAGTTCTTGGCTCATATTTTTAATTTTTTCTAAAATTCGTAAATTTGTCAAAATATTAAACATTTTTAGAAATTAGTCTAAATTTGATTTGCAATGAAGAGTAAAGAAATAAAATATCGATAAATTATTAAAATATGCTATCGACAACATAACATATCGATATGAAATATCGATACATTATTAAAATATGTTATCGACAATATAACATATCGATATACAATATCGATAAATTATTAAAATATGTTATCGATAATTTTAGTTTATGTTTTTAAATAAATAATTCTGATAAGAAATAATAAAATCATAATTAAATGATATTAATGAACATATTTTTGCCGATAAGAATATTTTTTAGTTGAAAATTATTTTTGAAATACTTGAAGTTATATTCAGACTTTTATTTTGAACGCATTTAACTTTTTTTATTTTGGACATATTTCCCACTGATGACTTAAAAAATTTAAAAAATATTTAAAATGGAAAAATTATATCGATAATTTTTTTCATATTTAAAATTATCGATAATATTTTTTAAATACGATTTTTTAAACACAAAAAAATTATTTAAGAAAGTTTAATAATACTAGCATATCAAGTAGAATCTTAACGATATTAAAGTTTTGCACGTTGCTAAACACAATTCAAAAACGATATTTTTATAGATAAAATAACATATCGATAACATTTTGTTATCACTTTGAAAAGAAGCGAAAACAGGAATGGAAACAGCTCTATTACTAAACAAACTGGAAGCAACTTACAGTCGTTAAAGCATGTGCTGAGTTTTCCTACAAACATTTATACACCCATAGACCGTTAAACACTATTAAATACCGTTTAATTGCTTTGCTTAAAGCATTTTCAACCAGTTGCCCACAATACTCAAGCGCACATCTATTGCTTATAACTATTAACCCTTAACTAACTAGATGCTCCACATCGGACAGCAATACCTCCAAGTCGGATGGCAGTTCGTGCTCCGCTTCAATGCGCGCCTGACCGATGTGGCTGGACGCCGCCGCCACATTTGGCAACGGCGGTGGATGATAGCTATGCTGCAGCTGTCTTATAGAGTTGGAACGTTTTTGTTGCTGTTCCGTAGGGGCGGTGGTGGCATTAGAATTGGCAGTGATGGCTAGTGTTGGTGCTGCGGTGGAATGTGCGCTGCTACGACTACGTCGATGCTCATGGCGTACGGGTGCATGGTGGCTACTGTGGTGACTACCCTGACTGCTGTGACTGGATTGACTACCGGCGACGACTAGTTGATCCACATCGGCGATACGACTGAAGTTGCCGAGAACGCCATTTGTGTTGACAGCGCCGACATTAACGCCACTGCTAGCAGCGGCACTCAGACTGGCACGTGGTATGTTGCTGAAGCTGGTGCGCGCAGCTGGTAGAGCCGCGGTGAAAGCCGAGCTTTGGCTCGTGGACTTTGGCTGGTGTTGGTAGGCGGTGCTGCTGGAGCTGCGTCGCAGTTGACGCTCCGTGGGCGCGGGCGTCACTACAGTGGCAGCAGTGTTGCTGGCGTGCGTGGAAGTGGTTGTGTTGGTGGTTGCGGTGGCAATGGCGTTTTGCGGTTCATTCGAGTAGGTACTTGGCTGATATGTGGACGCGGCATTATTACTACGTAAATTCATATTTGAATTGCTGCGCCGCGCCGCAATGGGTGGATCCTTGCCATTCTTGGCGGCGCTATTCAGCTTCAGATTCAAGCTGCTGCGCTTCTTTGATTTGGCTAAGTGATTTTGATTTTGCGCCATTTGGCCCAAGTTTTGTGTGCTACCAAAGTTGCGACCCAAATCAGCGGCGCACGTCGCTGGCGCTTGCGCGTTGCTGCTTTCGCTCAGCTTGCGCGAGTGAAGCGCGTTTTGATTGGCGGCAAATGGATTGTTGGCTGAAAATGAGTTGGAGCGACTGTAGTTGTGTGCGCGTTGTTTCTGTAGTACGCCACCACTAGAACTGGGCGCTTTACTGGACACACTTGCGTTTGCCGATGTCGCCGCGCCGCTATTAACAACTGCCGCTTCATTGTTGGCGGCCATGGCAGCGCGCATTTCGCCCGTCGTTGTGCTGCACTGCAGATTCTCATAGAATGGATTCTCCATTTTGGAGGGCATGGTTTTCGGATTGAGCGTCTCGTAGGTCGGTTCATTTAAGGTTAATATTTGATTGTCTTCGTTATTATTACGGAGTAGCAGCGCAATGCGTTTGCACTTAACCTCCTCATTGCCACCAGAGTTCTTGCTACCCTCGCTATTTTGATTGCTGCTCTTGCGTTTGCTCTCAGCGCCGTTGGCACCAGCGCCATTCGTACGCGACGGTCGCTTCATTTTGTTGGCTGCGCCGCCAATGACATGCGTCTTCACTTTGGCATTCTTGGAGAGTCGCAGCGCGAACTTGAACGGCGGCTTATACACCACTTGCAGTTTCACTTTGTCATTGACGAGATTCGTCACCGACTTGGACTTCTGCGGCGACTTTTGTACCAGTCGCTCGGGCGTGGACTGCGACTTACTCATCACTTTGCGTATCTTCGAAGAGTGTTCGATATGCGAAAGCGGTTGTACGACAATCGGCGACTCCAGCAGCCATTTCTGCACCTTGCCGAATGTATTCGTGTGCGCATTACCGCTGATGCTCGCCGCATCCTGTCCGCTGCGCGATGAGTAGTCGATGATCTCTTTGTTGTGCTTCTTGAAGCGCTTGCTCTTCGCTTTCACCTCATTCTCCAACTTTCCGCTGCTGCCTGTTGGCGCTAGTGGCGTGTTTAGCGCTGCCGCAACCGGCGTGGGCTTCAACGCAGTCGCGCCACCGCCACTACCAACACGATTCTTCTTGGTGCGCGTTGGTTTGACTGCCACCTCACCAATAGCAGTGTTAACGACACCACCAGCTGTTGTCGCTGCAGCATTGCTTGGCTTTCCACTACGGTTGTGCGCGTGCGTTGTTTTCGCGGCCAACTCGCCTGTCTTGGAGGACGTCGCTTTGCTGCCGCTGCCTTTACTTTTGCCCACGCCTATATTGCCACTACTGCCGCTTCTGTGCGCGCTCTTACCTTTGTTGGTGCGCTCGCCACGCACCTTTTTCTTGAACGGTACTTTTGTACGGACGGCCGTGTGCACGATGACGCCGTTGTTGTCGTCGGGTAGACGCACCGTTTCGGTGGTGGCGCTGTGTATGATGGTCACCGATTTTAGTTTCAGATTCGACCGCTTCGCTAGCAGCTTCGTGCTGAGTATCTGTTTTGAGTGGAAATGAAAATATGAGGTTTAAATATAAAGGTCTTTGGTTCAGTGGTTCGCTTAAAGTAATAAGTCACTAGCTTACATGGTGTTATTTTACAAATGTCGTATTTATCATAAGAGTACAAATCAGTTTTCTAGTTTTGAAATTAATGTAAATAATAAATGAAATGCTTATATTTATACCAAACACTAAAAATGTGGGAGGTCCCATAAGTTTATCAATGTTCAATACTACATAAATGTTTGAAAAGTATGGGTTTGGTCGAGCAAGATTATATGTGAAGTCTCAAAGTCTTTGAAAGTCGTACCAAAATTAAAAGAATATTTTCTGAGTTTACAACGTTCCGTGAAAGATATATAACTTCACCCTTTCCTAACCTCTCACTCATGTCGTCGATTATGAGTACTTACAGGTTGACTACCTACAAGAACGACATGATGTCAATGAAATAAAACACTCAAATTTGGTCAAAATAGGTTCTGTTTGTTCTGTGCCATTTCTCCAAATTAAAGAGTCGCCAAACTTTGCACGTAATGTGGCCACGTTTAGATGTGAAATATGAGGCGGCTCACCGTCTTCTTGGACATAGATATCGTCCTCGTCGATTTCATCAAAAAAAAAGTTGGTCAACATCGTGTAATAACGCTCGCCATTGATAGTGACGGCAATTCCTGTCTCATTCCGAAAGAAATAGGGCCCGATGACACAGCCATACCACAATCCCCACCGAATGGTACAATTTTTTGGGATTCAGTTGAGTTTCCTGAACCTCACGAGGATTTGACTCTCCCCAATAACAACAATTTACAATTACGACAATTTACGACAATTTAGTCTGCTAATCAGCCAGAAATGGTCTGATTTTTTCAATGAAAATCATAATAATTATCTTGGCAAATTTCCAAGCGTTGGACCAAAGTGATACGTGACATGATGAAATGGCAAACCTTACTGAACACACTGAGAACATTTGACACAAATCCCTAAATAAACATGACCGCCATGAGCTGTCAGCTTCGTGAAAATTTAAAAATGCAAGTTTTTTTTTGTTGAATGAATGAATGAAGGAGTTTCTAAAATGTCTAATTGTGAATTATTTCTATGGCCAGCATAAATATTGCATATTCGACAAAGCCTTAATGCTCACATTAATAGCGCAACTAAAACGACTTCTCGAACTAGCGATAATTACCAGCAGTCCTAATCTGAATACTGATTCAGGCACTTACTATTCTCACGTAATTGCATTGCAATCTTCTCTTCATACTCGTCATTAAGCATTTTTGTTGCAATCTTCATGATCTTTGAAGATTGAGAAAACCAAAAATATTCAAGTCATTTAATTAAATATAATTTAAGTGATGAAACTTAAAGCTTAAAATAATATTTGTTAAACTCAATATACATAATTAGTTTTTAATGATTGCTATATCTCATATCATAGATATGATTTCATATGACTCAAATCTCACTGATATAACCTTATGAGTTTCTTATTTCTTATTGAATTCGAATACTTTGTGAGCAGTCTCAAGTATTGTCATTTAGAAACAGGCTGATGGAAAGTTTAATTCTTACTTTTCACTAATCCCTTAAACCTGTTGAGAATTTAAGATTATTTAAGGCGAATGAAATAATATAATAATATAATGAAATAAGAACAATGTGACACAAAAAAAAATGTGTAATATCTTCCGATGCTTAGGACAACGTACCTTAGAGTCCTATAAATATTCATATGTATTTTACCGTTTTTAGAAATTTAAGTGACTTAATAAGAACTTCAAAAGAGTCTCTCCAACTTACCAGCAAAACGAATACGCCTAATGCCGCCAACACAACGGTATACCAATTATGCTGTACCCATTTCTTAAATGTGGCAATACTCTCTTCTGACAACAATAATTTGCGTAGCGTAGCTAACGGTCCCGAAGGATCAACTTCGCGACATTTTTGGAATACATCACAATAGCTAAGAGAATAAAACATGAAAAAAGAGACAAAAATATACAGTTAATACACGCCCATACACATGTCCATCAGCACGCGAAAGCACACGCGTGTTTGGCGTCACACTCACCCATTGTAATCGTTGCACGGCGTGCCCGGCTTCGCATACATATCCGGCACATCAAACGGCGGCTCATTCCATTCAAACGAACTGCGACAGGCATTACCTTCTCCGGGCAATTTACAACATAATTCGCACGATTTAATTTTGTCATCAGTCGGTCCCGGTATGCACTGGCATGACTCGAGGCCATAGGCCAAACAAATACTACCCGTACACTCACCCATATAACAGACGAACTCTTTGTTGCATATCGTCTTGTTCGGTTTGTTCACCGATGGCGGACATTCAGGGCCGAGACCATTGCAAAAGCTCGGATCGCGACAGCCGTTGTCATCGCGACACTTATCACCGAATTTCAATTTACAATCACCCGTACAGCATGGACCCTGCGATGGACTGCACATGGCACGCGGTGTCAATGTGCATGGCTTTTCGTCGATGCGCGGATGACGTGACATCGGGAAACAACATGTATCCTTGCAGTCCTCCTCCCAACCGCAATCGCACTGTTCGTCACCCTCGACCACACCGTTGCCGCAAATGGATGCCTGCGGTTCGGTGAAACAGCCTTTGGCGCTACGTGCTTTCGCATTTAGTACGGGTTCGATGGATTTCAGTGAGCATGGTGAGAATTTGTTGTTGTTCTTCTTATCACCAGACGTGGCGCGCGCAAACATTATGAAATTACCATCCTCACCGCCGGGTGTACACTGTTCCGGATCGTGCTGGTCAGTGGGCAAGACAACAAATGCATGAAATAGTGTGGGGGACGTGGGAGAAAATGAGTTAGAGCGAGGGAGGGAAGAAAATAAATTGATGAAATATTATTTGTTTGCTTAAAAATGTTAGGAACTTGGTTTGAGGGGTTTTTCTTTAATATTTTTTTATTCAGAAACTAAAAATAATACTTTCAAGTAATGAACTTACAGGTGATCCGAAATTATGTCCAATTTCATGTGCCAATGTCACATGCGATACAGCTGGAGGAACATGTTTACCATAATTTAGTAGCGTCACAATGCCTGTGTTCAGTGACTTCAAAGAACCGCGATAGTGCTGGAAATTAACGGTATTTTTAGGAAATTTCTTTATAAAACCCAAATTTATTTGTTATGAAAGACTTTCTTCAATATAGAATGTATAAAATCTTATCAAACAGTGTTTAAACTTACGCCATTCTTCTCACAAACTCCGCCGGCATTTTTAAGATCTCCTGTCCAAGCCAAACCCAGAGTTCCCATCTCAAAATCTCGATATGTAAACATATAGGCCAGGCAAAAGGCGTCATAATCTTCCTCTGATATGGAGAAAATGAAATAAAGATATACAAATTTCAGTTAGATTAAGTTTAACTAAGTTTAGAAAACAGTCTTAAAATTTAGTTTTTCTAGAGATTGTTCTATTTTAGGTTGTGAGGTTTTTTGAAGGAGTATAAAAATATAGAATATCCAAGTACGATTCTTTCAGATATGAATATGGTTTATAACCTCAATTTACTTTAGACCAAAATTATCAATTTTTAATTGAATAAATTTGTAAGAGAACCACTTCTGGAAGAATGAAATCAAGTGTCGTTGATTCAAATTTTCTTCGAAAATACACTAGGAGCGCTACTTGATTTATTTGAAATATTTTAGAAACATTTACAATTCAGACTCTTTCAAATCGGTTCCCAAGATATAATGAGACCAAAATATGGTTCTTTAGTTTTTTTATTTTAAACTAAGCAAGGAAAGTCGGAAATTCAATAAGTGGAAAGCAGTGTTTTTATATTTTATAGCAGAGTTGCCAATATCAATAAAAGTGATGTCAGAATTTTTCCAAAATGTGTAAAAACTTGTAGTATTTGCAAATTTTTCCGAAAACTATTCGGCTAGTCTTAATTTGAAGCATAATTTGAAATAGAGTTGCCACATATCGGAAAACGTTTGTCTAAAGGAATTACAAAATCTGTAGAAAACGAGCCGTGTCTTCCGGCCGCTATTATAAGAGATAAATTTGATTGAAGTTATACATAATTTTAAACAGGCCTGTCGAAATAATTAAACTGAGGTAAACTTGAAAAATTGAGTTTATAATCACAGGTTACAAATTTATATATGTATTTAAAATTTCAAGTAAAAATTGAATTGAAAAAAATAAAAATCTATTTCCAATATTACCAGAAAACAGTTCCAGGAACTTCTCCACACCGTAATTGCCCGGAAATCGATAACTGGGATCTCTGATCGCATTCATATTATGCACTTTGATGCGCTTGATCATGAATGTTATGTTATCAGGCTTGCCGTCATTGTTGAAATCTGTTACCAAATTATTAAAAAAAGAAAGTAAGAAGAAGAAATGGAATTATTCATGCTCGGAATCAAAAGATCTCTGTTTAAAATCTCTGAACTCACCCGTATTCTTGTAGATCGAATTGGCGCGCTGCACATGCCGCGTGATCGCCTCAATGCTGGCCTCATCCGAACCCATTTTCTGAAAGAATGTGTGATCGGCTTGCAAATAAAGCATACAAGTGATCTTGCGATCGTACATCGATTGTGCGCTATCTTTCGAATTTGTCTCGTACGCGGCATCACGACCACGCCCACTTAGCAAATTTGTCATCAACATGCTGTTAAAGTGTGGATTTTGTGGATTTGGCACAAGCATTATGTCCGGATTATAGTTATTCACAATGATGTTCGGTTTCTTTGTGGCGCCATTCTTGGTTATGATCTCGACGTGTGTCTTATGACTGGGACGATCGTTGTTGTTGTTGGTGAACATGGTGGACCAATTCGTTTGAAAGAAATTGTTTGTGTCAAAACGATTGTTAATGTTGTTGTTGTTGTCATTGTAATTATAATTGACGCCATTATTGTTGTTCGCATTGTTGTTGCTGTTGCTGCCACCGCCATTGATGACAAAATCATATGGATACGAACGATTATTGTTGCTGTTGCTGTTGCTATTGTTATTATTATTATTGTTGTTGTTGTTTTTATTGCTGTAAGTGCTAACAATGATATTCTTGTGCTTTGCATAGGTTTTGCGCAAGCCATTGTTATTGTTGTTGTTGTTGTTATTATTATTATTGTTATTGTAGTTAGTGTTGCTATTGCTATAAATATTGCCAGGATTGTAATTGTTCACCAGGATATTGCGATTCTGCACACCACCACCGGCACCACCGCCAATTGTGGACGCATTCGCAACAATGAGGGACGGAACATGAAAGTTGCTGCTTTTAGTATTGTTGTTGTTGTTATTACTGTTATTATCGTTGTTGGCACTGTTCACATTGCGCAGCAAATCGCCATATCGGTCGGTTGTTTCTCTATCAACAGCGACCACATTACGCCACGTTGTTGTTGTTGTTGTGGTGGACGTCGTCGCCGATTGTTGATATCTATTTCGTTGCTGTTCCCTATTAAAGTTATACTCTTGGTTATTGTTATTGTTGTTAATCAAACTTTTCGTTGTAGTGATCTCTTCTCGTTCACGATCTCGGTCTCGACCTGGATCCCGATCTCCAACACGATCCCGTTCACGGTTCTTCACTTGTTCCCGCTCCCGAAACCGTCCCCGACTGCCGCCTCCCGCATAAATGCTGAAGTCGTCATTGTAGGGCACGTCCAAGTCCAATGGCAGCGGCGGATTTTGATGGTCATCGGTGGATGCGGCCAACTGCGTGTGAAGACAAAGAGATAAAAGAACGGAAGCGTATAAAATAAAATGTGCAATCGATGAATGTCAATGGTTAGTTGAGTTAACGTCATGTGAGTCGCCAACAACAACAAAATGTCAGTCCAATTATGTGCAATTATGCTACATTGTTCGCATTGTTGTTGTAACTAAGTACGTATTCGGGTAATTGGTTTTGCTCTTTAAATTACATACCTCATCCGGCAGCCAACGTTTGTGCCGCTCCAACGACTTTGACGCTTCCGCTTCGCTTGTGGCCGCTTTCCGTCGCTTCAGATCGTTCAACAGCATGTCGCGTCGCAGTCGTTCGCTGGCGCAGTGCTCCGCTGCCGCCGACTTGCGCATTTGCACATCGCTGACTTTGTAAATGACACTGTGCACACCCGTTGCGGGCAGCTCGCTGGAGTAGCGTTGCGCCGGCTCCACATAGTAGTGCTCGGCGGCCGTTTCGATGGTGCCATCGAGCAGATTGTCGCTGGTGAGAATGGCATGCACATGCGAGTTCTCATCACCTGCAAATGCATAGACGACATACATGCAAATTAGTATTTATTATAATTGATATTTAAGGCTGCTAATCAAGTTAGATTTTATGGCATAATTGCGCTGAGAGTGATTTTGAGTGCATAAATATAGTTAAACTGAAATAATTATATAGTTTAAACACGCTTGTGATGACCGCACCAAAGTCATCGTTGACAAAGTTAGAAGAAAAACACCAATCTTCCGGGTGCGTTGAAAGGTGTGATTATTATGTTTGTATGTGATTTGAATATTATTTTGCGAAACTGCATGCTTTGAGGAATAGTATTAGGTATATATAGCTTCAACCACTCACAAAAGTATTAAAAAGCAACTCGACAGTTCTAGAATCTAATCTAGAAGTATGTTTCATTGGCCTCTTTAACATTTAAGTGAGTGTGAAAGCAATAGCCGATAAGAACATGATACAGCTAAAGGGTGTAAAGTTCTATTATGTTCTTATAGGCTATTTACCCCCTCCTCTCAAACTCTTTTTATCTATTCATCAATGTCTGTCAATCCAATATGTAATATTCGACGTATCTCTATAACATCCTTTGATCTCTAAAGAAGTCTCTGCCTCGCTGAGCAACATCACACATGTTAGGAAAAGTATAGATCTCTACGATTGCAGAGATTCTCACATAAACTCTATTAAATATATTCCTTAAGTAGGCCTAATATGAATTCCAGTCATTTCGCTGGATTCGTCGAAGGTGTGCCTACCTTACTGTGTGTAACCTTGGTGTGCGATTGTTGGACATGGAAGGAGGAAGGGCTGAGATGATTCCTCTTCGCCTTCCTTTAAGCAGTTTTGGCAATTTCTGTCATTACACAACTTTGTTACATTTTTCATTCGTCTGGGTCAGATCTTAAAATGTTTCATTTTTTTTTACTATTTCAGCCTTACCATCGCTCTTTTGGCTATTTTGGCCATTGTTTTGATATTCCGATCACAAAAGAAATTCAACTTCGGACATATAGTTTAACTTTGAGGGCGAGTATTGTAGGTTTTTGTCCAGCTGCCACAAGAATGATTGGTAGTCATAACATGACAAAATCTCTCGCATTAGTATTGGCAGAACGCTCATTGGTTAGAAAGTCAATAGGTATCTAAAAAGATTGCATCGATCCCATCCTGAATGGAATATTGGGCATGGGAAAGATGCCGTTCTGATAGGTGTCGTCAGACAACAAACGAACCCATGAGGTCTTTCAGTGAAGCACAATCCGAAGGAGTTTCTGCATTCATTCGTGAACTACGATAAAACTAAGATCTGCTAGTATACAATATGGAATAACAATCAGTGGACCTGTTCCGACCAGTTCAATCGGTCAACTTCATTCGAAGAGGGAGAAGATTATCCTATCGGCCGGTAAAGCGAAATTCGCCTTTTTCGGGGATTCAATATACATCGACTAACTGGATAAGTGAGAAGTGAGCACAGGGCTCTCCTATTGGATCGATTTTTAGCTCGAGTATGTGTCTTCTCAATTCCAAGTAGATGTATAAGGCTAAACATATATAATATGTACCGTTATTTTATATATAGAGAAATTTCGGCTGATAAAGAGAAGGAGGCGAATGTTTTTTATATCTTAATCCCTAAACTAAACACGGCATATTGGCAACTCATACATTTCAGCTTCATAAATGCACAATAATTCGTCTATAAAAAATAGTCCTGAAATATTTGCTTGAATCAATGCTAAATTGCGCGTGGTAAGAAATCCTTTTAATGAATTTAGAAATTTTGAAAGTTACACCACAAAAATGAGTAAATTTACAACGTAGACGATAGTAGAGCCTACACATATATGTATGTCTTTGTAAAGTTACAATGAGAACTTTGCCGAAAAGAAATAGCCCGAGTATGAGTATGAGATTGTGTCAAAAGTTTTTGAAAACAATAATGAATTTATTAAGAACAACAACCATAAGTGAGTGTGTAGTAACGGGCACATCAATGACAGCCACACGCACACACACACCAATAAACACATGTCAGCTATATATTACATATATATGCAAAGAGAATAGAAATGTAGTACAAACATATGAAGAGGTACAAGTACTTCGGGAGGACTCTTGCTCAAAAACTTCCTTCCGAACTTTGTTGTTCTTTACTTTGTGCGTCTTTTGTAATATTATTTTTAATTTTGGAATTTTCTTGTTTTCTTTTCTTCCCTTCAACCTCTTGATTTTTCATTCACTTTACTGCTGAAGACTTTGTACCTGCTGGCTTGGCCTGGCTTGGCTTGTTTGTGTAAATATGCTAAATATGTGTGTATGTGTGTGTGTTTGTGAGCGGCATAACTTTGTGCGCCAGCTGCATAACCAAATAAATGAGGTAAGCTGGAAGTGCTGAGGAATGCGAGTGTGGGGAATACTTCAACCAAAAAAAATGTTTCCCAATTCCTATGGCAAGAAGCTTAAGAGCAAAAATTTTGCTATGACTAAATTATACAAAGAGTGCTGCCTGTTGGCGTGAGCCAGACTTGCTGACTCGTTGCTGTTAACTTGCTGTTCAGCGCTGCGCTGCTGCTCCGCTCCGACTGGTGTTGTTGTTGTTGCCATTGCCGTCAGGCGAAATTGGCAAAAACAAGTTCACAACGAATGCGTTGCACCATAATGGCGTTGGTTCGGAGAATATATAGTCGAAAAAAATGAAGCTAGTTAGTTTGTGGGTACTCCTCTATGCACGCTCATTGGTGTGTCTATGTGCATTAGGGTTGTCGTTAAGTTTGTTGCAATCTTGTTGCACTTGTCAGCATTTTCTTTAAAATGTTTGTGTGATTCTTGAAGAAATAAAATAAATATGGAGTCGAATTAGTAAATGACTTGCGAACGACAGGATGATTGTTAATAATAATGCATAATGCTAGTTCGATATAGTCATCTTTCGGCCGATTCTTCGAGCATACTATAGATTAGATTAGACAGATAGTACTCATAGAAGTTAACACATGGTTGGAAGACGAAACAATTTGTTCTAGTTCATAATATAGTAAGAGGTATCCGTAAAGATTTGTAATATTACACAGATATGTATAATGCATTGACTGCGCGGTGTAGCAAAGGGCCATAATGAGATTCTTCCAATTTTTGGATCTTGTTAGCCTTTTGATTTGACTTCCAGAGGGGATCGGGCTTTCCTTCCGTTGTCTTGTGGATTCCAGTCGATAGCGTTCCGGGTAATTGTATCTCAATCTCGTCTCAGAACATGCCTGAGTCAGCCCCATTTTCTCGTGACAACTTCGACCCCTCTGAAGTTTTTGGGTTATGCGTGACCATTAGGGTGGCCCTTATTTTCCAAAGTATTCCGATTCTCGATCGCACCCCCTAGAAATATGAGAATAGCCAAAAAACTAGTATATACAAAGTTTTAGGTCAATCAAAAAAGATTTAGAGGTTGCGCAAGGAGCTTGAAATTCTGAAAAATTAAGAATTTTTGCCATTTTTATGTCTCAGACTTCCATATTTCAAAGCCACACTATCCCTAACTGGTTTTCCATACCGTAATAAGATAATAAGAATAACATTAGAACCGTTATAACGGTATATCACGAGCATGCGACGCTTGAGAATGCACGTGCAACACATTTAATTTACTTTCATATTTGTATTTCTGTAACTCTATCATCAATCGACCGATTTTTAAGATTGTGGTAATTTTGGATAGGTAATAAAGTGCAGATCTTATTACGGTATGGAAACCAGATAGTGTGGCTTTGAAATATGGAAGTCTGAGACATAAAAATGGCAAAAATTCTTAATTTTTCAGGATTTCAAGCTCCTTGCGCAACCTCTAAACCTTTTTTATTGACCCAAAACTTTGTATATACTATTTTTTGGGCTATTCGCATATTTCTAGGGGGTGCGATCCAGAATCCAGAAACTTTTTTTATCCTCCATACAACTAAGGGCCACCCTAGTGACCATGAGTCCGTGTTAGAGACGGTGATGGGTAAATCTTAAGAATTTTGAACTTTGGATGTCAGAGGTTACGAGATTCCATATTTCGAAACTGTATAGAAGGATTGACTTAACATTGGAATTGAATATTTTTATTTTGGTACATCTCGTAACGATGGAGGTAGGATCCAGTCCACTGTGAGAATACCGGAAGCTTGCTTGGCATTTTTATACGGTTATTGATGACTTATTTTTATCCTCCGTTGGCAGATGTAATACTGTCCAAGTAGCAAAAAGATTTCACATTTTACAGTTCAAAGCCAAGCCGCTTGAAAGTTCTGCGCATAGGTGGTGTTGATAGATAGGTCTTTCTTTAGTTTTGCCGATGTTAATTCTGAGAACTACTTTCGCTGCATTTTCTAGCATCACAACTAGTTTTTGTCATGTCAGCAGAGGTATATGTCCTTCAACTTATTTCGTCTGCATAGTCTAGGTTTTCGAACCGTCTATTTAGACGCCAGCTTATTTCTCTGAGCTCTTTTTTGTACAAAATGCGACAACTGGTATCAGAATATAACGCTCATATTGTTTTTATTTGTTTTGAGGGGATACTCCTCTACCCTTCTCTACAGACTAAAGCATTCCAGAATGCATGATGATGAAGTGTATCGAACGCCTTTTGTCGATGAAGATACGATAGAGATAGAGGAGAACGCCATTCGACTTACCACCACTCTGCACTCTGTCTTTGCGTCAAATGTAGACTCATGAACCGAAGATGTTCTCAGTTGTAAATCTCAGTATTATATAAGCTCTTAAGAGTTGATACAGACAGTTAAGAAATGTTATTTAGTCATCAAGTATTTTCATACCTTGACTTTAGATCACTCCTCTAATCATGAAAATTAGTTTATAGGGGTTATAGCTTCTTTGGATGAATCTATAAGGTCACTCATGGCCATCATGCACTATTTTTATAAATTAATTAAAATTTTCTTGTACTGACTTCAAATAAATTAGTCGAGTATGATCTTCAATGAATATATGACTTCAGCTCTATACCAGTTTATGAAATTTATACCAATTATGTAATTTATACCAGATGTGTGTTCGATTGGCTATTTTTCAAATCTGCTGTAATAGATTAAATAGTTAAATCTTAATATTAAACCCAAAAAAAAAAAAATTTTTAAAAGATTTTAATAAAAGTATAATTTCTATTTCGTCACAATAAGAACCCCCCTAATAATCACACATAGCATGCATAACTGAACCTCATATCTATGAAAATATGTGTGTGTTTTATGCATACAAAAATTGGAAAACCGTAGAAGGCGAAGGAGTATGGCATAACGCGAAATTTCACAGGCATAAAGTTAGAATTTCGTGTATGGCACGCTGCGAGCTGCAAGCTGCCAGCCGGAAAATAGGAATTGGTAATTGATGAACTGCAGCATAGAAAAGCTGACTTAACTCACATTTCAGTGGGTAGGAAAATTTATGAATACGTGAGCGTGTAGCTATATTTCTGGGTATACAGCAGCGACTCGATTGCTAACGATGTAGGGATGTGTGTATGGTAGGTGGGGGCGTCAGTGTTTAAATAGAAGTTGAAGCAGCGCAGGATGCGTGAATGAATTGTCAGTCTCATAGGCAATGGTGCAAATATCGAGTTGAAAGCTGAGTGAGGAGGTTAGAGTGTAAGGCTGATATAAGGTGTGGGGGTATGTATGGATATATCTAGAAACGTGTATGGAAATATGTGTGTGTGTGTGGGTTTGAAAATATCTGTGCGTGTGCTTTTGAAAAATTCCGCTGAGTTAATAAAGTTTTATTTGTTGTACGTGTCATAAAGGTAGCAAATGTTATTTTCACAACCAAAAATATTCTTTCCAAGCAGCGTTACAAATGTAGATATGTATGCAAGTGGCGTAAAAGCGCCGAAAAAGCGTTTTAATAAAACCAAATTTGAGGAAAAAACGGATTTGTTTACGCGTTGTTAGGATTTATGCTACGTTAACGGCGGCCAAAATCGCTGCCAGCGCTTGCAAACTCAATGCTAGGCATTTTACTAATTTGCCTGTTGCCTGCCTGCTATAGAGTTAAATATGTGTGTCTGTGTGTGTTTGCCGTGCCAGATTTGCAGCTTTACTGCGTTGTTTGGAATTTTTGTTAGCCTCATTGCTGTGGTTGTTGTTCTGTTCTGGCGCTGCTATATACATGCAGGCCAAAGCTAGTATGTAACAACACTGGAAACAAAGCATGCATAAAACAACAACAAAAATAACAATGAACACACAAAAATGGCAGTAACATACTAGAACACACGCCACACACACACACATGCAAGGGTAGGACAAAGAACATTCTTCAAATTTCTTGGCAGTCAGTGTGTTGCACAGATGACTGAGCAATGGAATGACTGAATTTGCAACGCATACGTATATACACATATACATAGCTTCATATATAAGAAATTGTGTAATTGACGCAATAAAGCTGGCTGACAACCACTTTAAGTAGACGACAAAAATTGAGGAACTCTACGGAGCAGGTGAGCATTGAAATTGCCATTGTGATATATCAGGCAGTGTGTCACATAAATTACATGCCAACACAGTGACTGGCGGTATTTATTTTGCCTTTTACTTTTATTAAGCAAACACACTGACATAGAGTTATACCATATATACAGACCAATTTATAAGCACGCGTTTGCTTTCAGTCATTCATGCAGAGCTGCCTATACCTTTGAGTTTATATAGAGCAATATAAATATGTCTGTGTGGCACTTCACACTACTTAAATATGCGCAGAAAGTTCACTTGCGTGAAAGTGTTTATGTAGCAAACAGTTATTTGTGTGATTTTTGTTGTTTTTTTTTTTTTTGTTTCCAACTCCCACGCCACTACTCACACTCTTCCACTTACACTAGCGTAAAAGTAAAGATGCAAAATACAGCAGCGAAAGTAAAAACAGTACAAAAGGAGCAAAAGCAACACAAAAATGAAATAAAATACCCCTGAGCAGTGAAATTGAAAAGAACAAACGATGCGAAAGGACATTAAAAATGTATGATGCTCCAGACGCGCTTGACCTATACAAATAGCATTACAATTGACGTACGAAAACGTAAGGCATACACACAATTTTCTATGTATGTATGCGTGTCGGCAACCTCGAAGCGACGAACTTGTATGCTTTCAAATACACAAAAAAACATACAAACATGCAGTATGTATGATGAAACATATACATATATACATACATACATATATGAATAGCTGTAAATGCTTGGCTTGCATGTGTTGGTTTCCTTTTTGTATAGCAACTCAAGACATGAAACAATGACTGTGAAAATGTTTTGACACAAAAATTGTCCTTCAACGATATGTGACAACAGGGTGTTTCAAGTGAGACAGGTTTACTATTTTTAAAGTGTATGTAAAAAAACAGTTTTTTATGAGAATGTATCATTTATTAATAAATACATTTTTTTATGTTTATATACAGTGAAACTTCTATAATTCAACTTCTATAACTCGAAGATCTCCATAACTTGAACTTTTGAGTTGGCAATAGCGTTTAGAGCCAAATTTCATACAAATTTCCCTCCACAACTCGAACTCTTGAAGTGGAATTGATATTGTATATATATATATATATATATAAGTAACGTTTTTGTCTAAAAGTTTAATGATATTCGTTCATTAAACAGTCCAGTAACGTTTTTAATGTTATTATGATTTATTTTATTTATTTATATTTTACATTAGTTTTTTTAAATACAAAAATTACACTTATATTTTAATGATATGAACGAATAAATGAACTGCGACAAATAATAGGACTTTTCTCGATGGATGATGAAATAGAAGTGTTATGTATCACGCGATTGATCAAACGGTGCCGCTTATTGTACGGGACCGCTGACTGGAAAAGATGCTGAGTAAAAATAACATGTTGGCAATGATGTTGCGATGCTTTTGCTGAATAAAGGCAAAAGTCTCCAACGCAACATTAGGATATGTCACTTATATATATATATATATATATATTTTTTTTTTTTAATTTTAAGAACAACCAAATCCTTCCTAACACTTTGTTCGTAATAAAAAAAACTCTTAAACTTAAAAATACTTCATAAAAGTTTCGAATATTCAATACATTATGGTCTATTCAGAAATCACTTTGAATTATTTTCTACATATAAAAAATTTTAGATAATCCATTTCGAAGTGAAGGGGTTAGGTGGATTTCAGAGGCTAAAAACAAGGGTATTTTTTCAATATATTTTTTTTTTTAATATATCAAATCATATTTTTGATTTAAAAAATTTTGTGTATCAAAGATACATGTTTAAACAGTATTTTGTGAAATTTTTATTTAAAAATTCCTAAAACTCAGCAGTTGGCAGCTCATCTTCTATCACGTCTCCAAAAAAAGGTCTTGCGGTGGACCTCAAAACTCATGATTGGTTCAGCTTAAAACAATAAACCAAAAATATTACGATATTATATGGATAAATCTAATTAATGAGCGAAGAAAAAAGAAAATATTGAAAATTAAATTTTTTACAGACATTTAATCAAAAAACACACTCTTTTTTTATATTGTATCTTTTTTTTATATTTTTCGCCTTATGTTGGATCGAAAAAAATAGTTGTAATAAAAAAATAAAAAACTCCTTCGTTCATTAACTAGATAATGTTATTTCAAAGATGTGTACAAAATTTGAACCAAATCGCTTCATAACTTTTCGAGAAATCGTGTCCCACGACTTGACAAATTGAGTTTTGAGATAAACGCATTTAAAGTTTCACATTCATACTGACATGGCCTTATGGGCGGAACTTTCAAAGGATATATCTCTTAGAATATTACTCGGATTGATATTATTTTATGATAATACAAACATATTGCACAATTTAATAAGACCAAAAAAATTTGAAAATTTTGAAATTATGAAATCCAACTAACCCTTTAATAAATACTCTCTTAAGCCAAAAGAATTAAGCGAATTTTTTTTGTAACCTATTCAAGTAAGTTTTTTGATAGCTCAATCTATTTCCGTTCAATTTCAGTTTAACTTCCTCATGTTCCTATCGAATTCTTCGTCTTAAAAAGTGTTGAATGGAATTTTTGTATTTTAGAGAGTACATCTGTTCGAACCATATCGAGTTCTTCAACCAATTTTCGTATCTTGAGGGAGACGAATTTAAAAGAATAACTGTAAACTCAACTTAGTTGAATTATGCCTCGAAATATATGTATTCTATTTGAAAATATTGCCATTGCATCTTTCTTAAAAGAGAACTCTACAGCCAATTTAATTATTAGAATTGAAGAAAAAATATAAAAAGTATGATGAATTCGTACGATAACTCACTATTTTCGAGCAAAGCTAAAAAAACTACGAACAATTTGGCAATATCTATTCTTATTGTTCAAGCAAATGACATAATAGTTCTTACTGTCATTAGTAAATCATAAGTCTATTATAAAAGCTATTTCGTTAAATACCTTTTTTAAATAATTTGTTAACATCATAATATTTTTTGAGTTCAAATTTCTAAAAAGGTGGCAACACCTTTTAAAAATATTTTCAACTCTTTCTAGTGGTGTATTTCTTTTTTTCAAAATTTTTATTAATATTAAATTTTTTTAACAGGTGGCAACATCTAAATTTTTATATTTTAAACAATCGAATATTACTAAAAAAGATCAAATATATCCAAAGAAGTTTGTTAATCGCTTTCTCTTTACATTGTTCGGAGTAACACATTTTATAAGCAGACTAAATTCGAAATTGTCATAGTCGAATTGAGTAATTCCCGTCAAGACGGAGAAAAAACTACTTTCCCAAAACTATATGCTTCTCTACCATTGAGGTATACAGGATAGCAGGTGAACATTTAGTCTCGCATTCCGATTATGTGTCCATCGATTTCCAAACTATTAATGCTCTACATACATATATACACATCTCGAAGTGCTTAAATACAAATGTATTCTCTCTTCCTTATACTAAGTATTTCAGAAATCATAAAAATATACTACATAATCATTATCAGTATATTTATAGAAATAAACATATGTATGCACATAAATACAATTATACCCAGAAGTAGAATTTATAAACCCACTAGAAGTTTGCTGCTTAAAATATGAAATGGCTTAACTAAATGCGGAAAAATTTATTTTGCATAAGACGCCTCAAAAACGTAGGCACACAACAACAACTGTGCGCAAGAATCTTTGTATGCATGAGCATAAGCGCATAAATTTAAATGCGAACTACAGTGCGTATACGTACTATTTTGCGGCGAACTACAATAGTGTGGTGCACCTAGACGTATACGCGACAGCATGCCCAATGCATAGTACGTGAGTGAGTATGAGTGTGTGTGTGTGTATGTAAATATATTTGCACAAATATTTATACGCACTTAGCGACACGTTTGCATTAAAAGCAGCTAGTGCGCACTTTTATGAAAACATATGTGTGTATGTATATATATTACATAAAATATTCACCCACAGACATTTATAAAGGTATATATATTTATACACATTAACACATGTGTGCGCTTTTGTGTATGGGGTTTTATGTGTTTCTGTGTACACTTGAAGCATGTGGACATTAATGTGGCAGGCACACTTCATTTAACCAACAACACCAACACCAACAATGGCCGCAGTAATGCCAAGCTGAATGTCGCCATGGCAGGAAATGGCAGACGAGGGAGAGAGGTGCGGTGGTGACATGACTGCTCAACTGAACAAAAGTGCACAACTAAGCGGCAGGACACAATCAACCGACTGGCAATGGCACATAAACACAAGCCGACAAATATATATACACTCAAACAAAACGGAATAAAAGAAGAATGGAGAAATCGGAAAACCCCAAACGAAAGCGAATTAAAACAAAAGCAAACCAATATGAAAACAAAAACAATAGAATAGAGGAAGAAAAAAAAAGAATTTTACAAGCAAATAAAACTATTACAACGGTGATGCATATGATGTGCAGAGCAGGGAAGAGAAAAAAAAATAAAAAAAAAATAAAAATAAAAACAAAAACAAAAAATTGTAAAACGTAACGCCCTTGCGATTTTTAATATTCTCTGTCAAGGATAAACGCCGAGGAATCTTCATGTACATTTGAGAGTAAAAATAGTAAAAAAACAGGCGAGAATGCAGCTAAAATTGTGTACAAATCTGACAACTGAAAAACTTGCAGCAGCAAAAAACATAAAAAATACAACAAAAAACCATTTGCAACAACTAAAACTATAACAATATTTTGTTGTTTTTATTATTTATAATACTGGCGCATAAAACATGCAGTCAACTTTCATGGAATTTAAGTAAAAATGTGTCGCAGCTGGCAGAGCGTGAGCGAGAAACAGCTAAAATGAAAGAGTGAGGGAGGGAGAAGAGTCGAAAAACTCTTGTTAATGTCACCATTCAAGCGCTGGTCATCACCCGCCGCCAACAGCGACAACACACAAACTGGCTTATACGCGTCAATAATAAACCTTTTATTCGCACTTGAGAAGCTTTTAAGCTTAGTGGCATTGCAAGTGTAAATGCATAAAATGTTGGAATCTGTGCGCCGCGCAACTGACAGCTGCTGCTTTGCGCGGAGTAAGTGCAGCGCGCGCGCATTAAATGCAATGTGTACCTTTTTACAGGCATTTGTTTGTTTATTTTATTATTTTATTATATGGCTATTTGGCTATTTTACTATTTATTTTTAATATTATAAATGGCATGAAGTGCTTCGTCGGAAAATTGTGACAAAGAGTGACTGCCAGTTTTGACATGCGAGCTTTCGATGCTTTTTAAGTGATGCTGTGGGGTTGTGGTAATATTTTTTGTGAATTTAAGATAGATTTAGTTGCAATATATAATATTTATTGGAATAAAAAAGCGTTAATATTGAAAAGCTTGTATTTAAATGCTAAATTAGTAATTTAATGAATTTGACAGTTGAAAGTTGTTCAAACTGCTGAATTTAGTTGTTCAAAAAAAAAAAAATAATCTAATCTAAATTCAATACAATGAAATATCATAAAATATTGCAACTGAATAGGTCTTCATTGCCAACATTGCTATTTTGCATACATACAAGTTGTGCTCTTGCCTTTCACTCTAAAAATTTTCAAAGTATTAAATAATTCTAAAAAAATTGTGATGGAAATAAAGATAAAAAATTTTGTTTGGAAAAAACTCTAACTTTAAGCGTTTTTGTATTAAAAATCATATAGAATGTTGAATAAATTTAAAATTTATAATTATCTATGCAAAAATTAATAACGTTGAGACTGGGTTTTTTCATCAAAATTCGAAAATCTCCTTATTTTCCTATAAGTATTTTATATACCTAACCTAAGAGTATAAGAATGTGTCTCAACTCTAAAATCTACTCAATATGAATTATATAATTAAATGTCATAAATTAATTACTTTTTTCCTTTTTCAGGTATGTTTCAACGAGTATTAATAACGATAACCTCAAAAAAGAAATTTATTTTCGAAAATTGTAAGTACTCTCAATATCTAATATATATTATGAATCAATTGAATACATTATAGTAGTATATGTTTAAGGCTCAACCCACACCGGATTAGTCAGACTATCAAGACACAAAAACATGTTGTGCCCTACAACATCGGTGCAGCAGTAGACAAAACGACATGTGTTTTTCTGTTGGATCTTATCTTCATTCGGTATGGGTTGCGCTGTTGCTCAGCATGTATTCTTCGTCAACAAAGACAGTGTGAGACAAATTTGTCGCATTTTATGTGCGTCGGCTGTATGAAAATGCCTAAGAAGTGTGATAACAGCTCTTCAAACAAGTCAAGGCACGAACATGCGTTTTTATTTCGTCTTGTTCAAACAAGAAAATACGTCTTGACTAATCCTACGATGTAAAACGCGAATCCCTTGCCAGAAGAGATTTCATTCAAGCAATTTATTGTCAGGTATTGTGTGACTCTTGTCTGTTCCCATAACCTAAATATTCTGTCCAGATATCTTTAAATATTAAAATTATAAAGTTAATGCTTGACAATAAGGAATTCAGTCATACTGACTAAAACTAACTAATACCCCTGACAGACGGCGGCGATAATTCGGATTAACTGATTGAATCGAGGTTAATTCGATAGTTATCTCAGTTAACTCCGTTTGCTAACTCCCATTTCATTCTCAAATTTTAGAGAGTTAGTGGGAGTTCGTGCCATTTTCGTTGGCAACATTGTTAAACATGACGTGTTTATGTATATTTTTTTAGTAATTAGTGATTTTGTACTAATTGTGCCGCTAAAAACCGAAATTTTTCCTTTCTATCCAATTTTATTTTACCAAAATGGAAATATTATTGTCAATCAGCTGTTATGGGAGTTTATAACTCGTTTTAACTTTGTCGTCTGTCTAGGCAATTAGCTCGCAGTACCACATAAACGTGAGTCTAAATCTGAATAATTGAAACTCTTTGAATTTCTTTAAGTAGAAGCAGAAAAGCATAATGTCTGAAATTTAAGAAAATTAGAAACTCATTTGTATAATTTGATAGTGAATTCTTGTTTTTTTTCGCTGTGTTACAAGACTTTCATCCAACTGGGTCTGAGCAACGAATTTTGGACTTAAATGACGATTAAATTTTCATTTTATAATGCTTATTAACAGTCATTTCTATAAAAAAAAGTTTCTTGCTAAGATAATATGTAGTTATATTAATTAACCGCTAGGTGGCCTATTGGTAATATAAAGAATCCAAACTCGGCTTATGTATAGCAATATAAAGCGATTAAAACAAATAAGCGAAAAAATTTAGTTAAAATTGTATCAGAGATCTAAAATTCTAAATTCTATTATTAACAAATATCTTTGCTTTTCATATCCTCCAAATATTAGTGTGGTTTGTTCCAAAGCTAAACAAACTTCTTTGAATGAATGCTAAATCTTAGCTCGAAAGTTTGCTTGAAAATGTCATTGAAATTTGTTGATTAAAGTTTATTTTATTATTATTGTTGTGGTTGTTTTGAACGCGATTATGATTATTGCTATTATGCAATAATACTATAATATTATTAATATTATTATTGTTTTTGTTGTTACCACAATTGTTATTGCTATGATTATTACTCCAAAACCACTCTGAAACAGTTTCCGAAATCACTCAGCAGCAGCAGCTTTCAACACACCTTTCAATATTTGAATTTGTACTGAGTTAAATTTGGCAACCCCTCATTAGAAGTCCAACCCCCTGCGAGTAGAAAGCAAAAACAGTAGCGTGCAAAACATTCTAAATTGAATTAAACGCGAAAGCAGTCAAACGTGAAATTAATGCCTCTTAAATATTACAATTTTTTCAGTGCCACACAGATAGGGGAGGAGGGTAGGTTGTGGAAAAACCCTAAAACACGCACACGCACACATGCAATTTGAGGCATAGTATTTGGCCCATACACTATAATAAAGTGAATTTAATTATGTATTTTAATATGCCAATTACTCAAGCGTAGCAAAGTTTGGCCTTTAATGTGTGTTGACTGACTTCTAACAACAACAATAGTAACAACTACATTAGAACAACTGGCAGTCGTTTTGTGCGCTAATAGTTTGTGGATATTCAGTTGCGTGGCAGCCATTGCCGAGGGGTGCGGGTGCAGTAGTTCAGCGGGTTGTAATGGCATTGGTGACTCACAGAAATTATTTGCGGGTATTCCCCAGCAACGCCCCATAGCTGAAACTTTTGATGTTTGTTTAGTAAATCGCGCGTTTGCCTTGAGGAGCTTGCTTGAGAGCGCTCCGGTTCACAGCGGGACGCGCACACACATAGAAACATACGCATGTACTGCCCTTTGAACTTTAGTTGGCTATTAGAGGGGATTTTCCCAACAGAAGCACTGAAGCACAATGGTACTTGTATATATATGAATTAAGGCTCTTCTATATACATATGAGTGTCTATGTGTGTTTTTGAAATGCAGAATTTTTTCCTGGTAAAAACGCTTGCTTCTGCAAACAGTAAGCTCTCAATTAATCAGATTACAGTATTAATAGAATAATTTCACCCTTTTGCAATAAATACCCAGCCTTTTGTTGTTGTTGTATGCGTGTTTGTTTGTTAACTTGCTGCTTGTTTGTTCATTAGTGATTTATATGCTTGTTAAATGCGCTTATATGTGGCTGCGTGTGTGTGTGTGTGTGCCAATGTATTACTGGGTTTGTTTGTACTTCTATCTAGAGCATGTTATGACACACCTACTAAAAGGAGCATGTTTTGTTGCCACAAACAAACATACATACATATATACAAGCTTTTTTGACATATCTACATATATGAGGTGTGTTCAAAAAATAACGGGAATTTTTAAATTTTCAATTTTCAAAATAAAATATATTTTTTTATTATATTGATAAACAGCCGCTAAGTTTAGACGTGGTTTTATGAGCATTTATTTTCGTTTTTTTGAAAAGTTCATTCTTCGTAGCTTTTTCGTGAATTCTGGGTCAAAAAATAATACTGTAATGTTGCACTAGCCTCCATATTCGACAATAGACCTGACTCCGTCTGACTTCTCCCCATTTATCAAACTAAAAAGAGCATCTTTAAGGGGTCTTCGAGCATTCAAGCATACGAGAAATCTATGAAAGAGCCAAAAGATTTCATAAAACTTGAGTTCGATAAGTGTACATATGTAGTACATAATATCGAATGGGGACTTTTCAATGGGGAAGGCAAGAACATGTAGTCAAAAAAATTCAAAACCTAAAATTCCCGTTATTTTTTGAACGCTCGTGTACGCTGCCTCTTGTTGTGCGCGCTTATTTGGCAGCACAGTCAGTTTTGTGCGGAAACCGAAGGGTTGGACCGCCAACCAACTGCTGGTCCAGTTAGAGTTGTAACAGCGTGTGCGGAGTAGGAAAAACACAGCCACTTAACATATACACAGAGTATGAGAGAGAGCCCTAATGACAATGGTCAACAAAGGGAGTTGGCGAGCGTAGACAAACACATGTCGGTTTGTAGCACGAATGCACAGCACACATTTCGGTGTGTAGGCAGGGCCGCATGCAATAAATACTAGCGCAAACACACACCCACACACACGCACGCACTTGGCTGGAGCAGGGTACTTGGTTACTCCTCGCCGCTCAGTGCATGCAATGAGCTTTCAACTTGACTTCGGGGCGTTTAACAAATGGGACAACAACGTCGAATGGACACATGTAGCGTGCAACAACAATAACAAAAAAGCAAGGAAAACAATTTCAAAATAAAAGAATCACCTAGAAAAAATAAAAGAAGGAGTGTGAAGGCAAAAAACTGTAACGTACGAATAGTTAGGTCATGCGGCAGAGCACGTGAAAAATGAAATGTACGCAAAAACAACAACAACAACAACTGAAAGGAACTCGACAAAAAAATATGCTGAAATGCTGTGTGGCCGCACCTAAGGCATTGCTGCAGAAAAGCACACGCAAACAAGTAGAAGACACAAGCACACCAAAAACAAAAAACAAAAACACACGCACTCACACATATGCAGCGCCTTTATCACGTTATCTATGCATATGCATTGCTGCCATGAGCAAAAGCAAGTAGAAGAAGAAAAATATTTAGGCGTAGCAAAACAGAACAAAGGACCAGAGCAACGGAGAAAATAAACCGAAAAATTTAAAATAATTAACACAAACACATTGAAGTTCCATGTGTGTATAGTAAACGTGAGAACATATGCTGAAATCGGCCAGAGTGCTTATAAGCGATTATATGCATGTGTGCTTACACGCTGCTTCACAAACACAACCACACACACTCACATATATGTATAACACATGCTTCCTTACGTTTACAGGTAGTGGTGTGGTTGCTTTTGGAAATTCTCGGAAAAATATGAGTGCTTCTCGATAATCGGCTAAAGTCTTAAAAGCTTCAGTTTATCTAATCAGGCAAGCAAGCATCTAATGGCTTTGTTGAATTTGTTGTTTCTGGTTTTTTGGTATACTTTTGCAATGAAATGCTGAAGTGCACACAGTTAGAGAAGAGAGTGTAGTAGAATGGAAAAGATTTTTGTTGCTCTTAAAATTTCAATCTAAAAGTGTAATATAAGTATGTGGCGAGGTAAATTATTAGGAGTTAGGGGCAGCTTTCAGCTTTTACGCTTCAGATTCAATCATGTAATGAGATTGTTAAGTGCAAAGCAACTTACAACAGTAGAGAACCAATATTTCTCGAATCGACAGTTGTGGTAAAATTTGAAAGGTTCTCAACCAGATCAACGCTATTTTTTTCTATTTTAATAGGGTCTTCACTCGGAAGTCAATGACGTATTCCATGTATATTTCTGTTATAAGGAAAGCTTATCATTAAACCCATCCGTTTTATCTTGTCTAAATAATTTTATTTTTATCAAAAATATCGACCGAGGTCTGAAATCGCTGTCAGGCAGCTATAAAAAGAATTCGATGGCTGTTACTGAAGGATATGACAAAATCCATGTAAGAAAGTTATTATTAATAACGTAAAATCTTACCTAGGGAATATCGGACCCAAGAATATGTGGAGCCTTATTAATGTTATAAAGGGTGTACAAAAGTAGACCGATAGAGACAGCAATCGACGCATACTTTTTCCCGCTCTTTTGACATTTCTCTTCAGTAAGGTTTGTCATTCCATCATAGAAAGATATACGATCTAACTACGAGTCGAAATTATTAAAATTTAGAGCGCTACGTCCAATTTATGGTCGGGTCCTTTCTGGATGAATGGCTTCGTCAATAAGCAAAATATGGGTTATTGATCAGGCAGCAGGGTTTTGTGCGGTTTATGAACCGGCGGCTTCATTGGACCGTACTTCTTCCGTGAGGATCAGGACTGGTATTTTACTGTTAATGGGAATCGATACGGCTCAATGATAACCGAATATTTTTTGGCCCGAATTGGATGATACGGACTTGGACAATATGGGGTTCCAAGAGCGAATGTCACAATCGATTTATTGAGAACCAAGTTTGGTGAACGTGTTATCTCACGAAATGGCCCAGTCAATTGGCCGCCTTGGACGTGCGATTTGAAGCCGTTAGACTATTTTCTGTCTGGTCTATGGTCTATGCCAACAAGCCAGCAATGATTGATGAACTTCGTGTGCTTGAAAACCAGCGTCAGCGTCTGAACTTCTGCAAGCTTGCCCGTCGTAGACATGCAAATGAAATAGAGTTCCAGACTAATGGCAACGAAGGAATAATGAATTTCAATGATATCCCAAAATAAACCAAACCTTTGTAACGCTCTTATTGAAAACCCCTTTAGTTTTGAGCCTTTGGACTCGATAATTCAAAGAGAATTATTGTTCTAGACATATGCTAGCCTCAAAACTTTGATGATCTCCAAATTGTTGTCTCGAGACAATCCCTTGAATAATCAATAAATAAGTTCTAGAGCTAGATCTACTCGGATATTGTATATTCTATATATGTATAGTATGTACATATGTCTATATCTATATATGTATACGGATACGCAGTTACTGCCGTTATGAATTGGAATTTGAGATTCTTTACATACTTCATATTTTAATGTGATATCTATAAAAACTCGATTGATTATTTTGCACGTTCCAATATTTTTTTTTGGTTTTGAAGGGGTGATCTTTAAGTTGATAAATATTATTTCCTTTCAATTTCTATGTTTGAGAGTCTTTATTATTTAAGATACAAGTATTCGAGTGACTTAAAGCAATCAATGAGAGTCGTGAATTCATAAAAAAATTCTTGATTCAGCCATCCGAAGTTATGATGCTAATTTTGAGGAACAAGGGAAAAGTCGATTGAGATTATGAAAATAACTCAGCGAAGACTTAGCCATTTGTGGTCTAAACCAAATTGTGTATTTAATTTAGCTTTAATTGTTAGCATATATTGGCTCAAGAGGGGCCTTTATAACTATTGTATTAAAAGTATGTAGATGTTTTTTCTCACAGATCCGTTGATCTATAGTTTTTCTAGGTATCTTCGCTGCCATCAGGCCTCTTCTGATTCATCTCTATTATAATTGTAAAAAAATATGATCTATTTGAAGAGTCAGAATATATTTTGTACAGATCTAGCAACAGCTTGAAAGCTATAACAGTTAATTGAAGCTTTTTATCATAATTTTTGGAGTCAAATTTATTTTTATTCAGATATTTCAATTTGCCTCAAATGAAAACTACAAACCTCAAGCGAAATAAAAAAAATTGAAGTAGTTTAACGTACCTTCAAAAAACCTGTAAAAGCCTGTACTCACAACTCAAACGAATACTGACGACCTGAAAGCAACTAGCTGTGCACTAAAATTACTCAACAAAATACCAATTTGCGGTCTAGATTATTTGGCTCTGGAAACACCAGAGATGGTCACATTCAACTTTTAATGATACCACTTTTTTTTCATTCACCCCAACTCACTTTTTTTGTTTTTGTGTGAGTGTTTTTGGTGTGCTACGAAATGAAATTCCCATTTTCTAGATGTTCATTGACGTAGATATGTGCGTAAGTGTACTCGTACGAGTATGACTCGTATGAACTTTGCCATTTATTCACACTTTTAAAAGCTTTTCGCATTCAGTGATGCCAAAGGATTGCTGCTTGAATGGAAACCACTTTCAGTAATAAATGCTTTTAGTCTACCAGCAAAGGTATGAAACTACATACAGTAGAACAGTTACGTGAATATTGGGCACGCACACAGATGAACATTACATACAACTACACACCCACATAAGCAAGCACCAAGTGCGTGTGTGTGTGTGTGTGCGTAAATTGCTCATGTTGATGTTGTGCATTATGCCAACGGCGTTACGCTATGCTCTGCTCCCTCCGTCCGTTACTTCGGCATGGCACCTCTAATAAATCCGAGTGCTAAACTTGGCTGCGCCATGGACATTGCGTACGATACGATGATAAATGCCACATTTCCTGCTTCATCACGTACGCCTAATTTGGATGTCCTGACTGGAGTCGAGACTATAGTGAGTAATTTAAGTTAACACTTGCAAATGTCACATGACTGCAGCTACGCACGATAGTTCTGATTGCATGCGCACATACATACATATATACTCGTAAGTGTGTGTGTGTGTGTGTGTGTGGATAATCGTGTCGTGGGTAGCGAAACTGTGCCAAATGTGTTGCCTAATGCAGATTTATACACGTTTCGCTCCATATATACGCGTCTATGGATGTGTGCGTGTATTTTGGGGTTTCTATATAATTACTTTCAGCACATAATGTTTCGTTTGTTTCGCCGAAACGCTGAAAGCTCTGCCGCGCATTTGTCAGCTGTCAGCAACAATAATTTAAATTACAATTATGTTTTTAAGTGAAAAGCTGCAAATGTAATAATGTCATTTCAGCGTATTATGTAATTGTATTTTTATACTCTCGCAACAACAAAGTTGCTAGAGAGTATTATAGTTTTGTTCACATAACGGTTGTTTGTAACACCCAAAACTAAACGAGTTAGATATAGGGTTATATATACCAAAGTGATCAGGGTGACGAGTAGATTTGAAATCCGGATGTCTGTCCGTCCGTCCGTCTGTCCGTCTGTCCGTCTGTCCGTCTGTGCAAGCTGTAACTTGAGTAAAAATTAAGATATCTTGAAGAAACTTGGCACACTTATTTCTTGGCACCATAGGAAGGTTGCTTTCGAAAATGAGCAAAATCGGACCACTGCCACGCCCACAAAATGGCGAAAACCGAAAACACATAAAGTGCCATAACTAAGCCATAAATAAAGTTATGAAAATGAAATTTGGAACATAGGATCCCATTAGGGAGAAGCACATTTGGATGTAATTTTTTTGAGGAGGTGGGCGTGGCCCCGCCCCCTACTAAGTTTTTTGTACATATCTCGCAAACCAATAGAGCTATATAAACCAAACTTTCCGGAGTCGTTTTTTTTAGCCACTTCCTAATACAGTCCAAAAATGACAGAAATCGGATCATAACCACGCCCACCTCCCATACAAAAGTTAGGTTGAAAATTACAAAAAGTGGGTTAACTCACTAACGAAAAACGACAGAAACACTAAATTTCACTTAAGAAATGGCAGATGAAAGCTGCACTCAGATTTTTTTACAAAATGGAAAATGGGCGTGGCGTCGCCCACTTATGGGTCAAAAACCATATCTCAGGAACTACTCGACCGATTTCAATGAAACTTGGTTTGTAATAGTTTCCTTACATCCCAATGATATGTTGTGAAAATAGGCCAAATCGCTTCACAACCACGCCTACTTCCTATATACCAGAACTTTGAAGACGATCTGAATCGTTTACTTTACAATATATAAAGTAAGTACTAGTGAAGATATCGGTGCAGAACTTTGCACAAATACTATGTTAATAGTGTGGCAGCCCCATTCTAAAAATCGCCGAAATCGGACCATAGGTTTTTAAGGCCCCATATATCGAACACGAGGACCTCGGTGCTTCTAACCTAATATTATGGTTTCCAACTTTCAATGGACTTTATACAATATATAAGACGAATATGTGGGTCAAATTGTGTATTATATAATATAAATAAAGTTAAATAAATAAATTGCGAGAGTATAAAATGTTCGGTTACACCCGAACTTAGCCCTTCCTTACTTGTTTTATTTTGAAAATGTCACATGTTGGTTTCCAATGAATGAGGTCCTTTTGTTTTGGCATTAGAGGAAGCAAGTGCTCATTATTATTATTCGATTGGTTTTCTCCGCAAAAAAATTGTGACTACAGATGAAGAGTATTTGTTCCAAGATAAACACATCCGAATGAAAAAGTATTCAAACAATATATAACTGCCTCTGGCCCCACTCTATAGGGTAATACATAATGCCTTCATAATTTTTCAAATGGATATACATATGTAAGCAAACTGAGTTAAAGAAGAAATCGTCCGTAAATTAACCTTTGTATTATTCATAGAAGCTATTCGATAATTCCATTACTTTATACAACCTCTCATTATTTTGATGAAATGAAAAGAAACAAGTAAGAAAGGTGTATTCGGTTATAACCGAAGATTTTATATTCTCGCATTTATATAATCTAATCGAATATAGTTATATTGCTGACATTTGCGCTAGGGGAGGACATTGACTTCGTAAACTATAGTAAAAAAAATTGCTCAAATATTTCTACTCAATTTTATTACGATATCTCAAGCAATAAGCTATATATATTCAGCAAACAAATATTCAGAATAAAGAAATTAATTAAATTAATAAATTAATTAAATTAGCCCATCGATCGGGTGCGTCCGGGAGATGGCTCAAACACTTCTGATGATCTAGCAGATTCTATTGGTTACCTTTACCGATACTTGTAGCCATCCTATCGTCACCAAGAGCGTGACAATCCCGGGTTTTCTACAATTCGTTCATAATTTCCTCTCAAAATGTCAACAAATTTAAGCGCAAATGACTTCTTGAAACAATCCTAATGTAACCTTACAAAATAAACAAACCCGACCTCACGTGATGTCAAAAAAACTAAACATACCTGCTCTCACCTGACCTCTATAATTATAAACAATTCACACCTCAAAATGTAAAAAAAATGGACTTCATGCGACCTCTCAAAATGTATACAACTCTGGCATTATGTGACCCTTCAAAATTTCAAAAAACTTTTATCCCTCCAATTATATAAAAATAAAATTTTACATGAACCCTAAAAAAGGCAATCCCGACCGTACATGACACTTCCAAATATAAACCAATCTAACTTCACATAACCTCACTTATAAAAAAAACCCCATGCAAGTGAGTTCATAAAATTTACCTAACGAGACCTCTAAAGATCTAAACAAACCCATCATTACATCATTTAATAATCTTGACTTTACATGACCCTAAAAAATTTAAACTAACTCCTAACAAAGGTCATTGATCTTGACCAAAATGTAAACAAACTCCGACCAGTTGCCAAACAGGTGCGCAAAAATCATAATGAGGGGGATATGAGGACTAGATCAAAGCCATGTTCTTAAACACTATATGTTTTATTCTAGAGCTAGAGGAAAGTCTAGCAAGAGATGCGAACTAAACAATTGTACTCTGTGCAACATTTTGAGGGAGTATAAAAATAAATATGAAACGAGTATATTTTTTGCTTTTGTAAAACAAAATAATTTAAATAACATATTCAATTCTCTTTGACTGAGTTCACTTCAGGCGAATCGCTACAAGTAACTAATACTGAATGACAACTATAGCTGTATATATGTATGTATGATCATGTGTGTTTTCATCTACCTTGTTCAACTGTCCATTTCTTAATTGACAAAAATTCGAATATAATGGTCTACAATTTTAATTATTATTGCCTTGGTATAAATAACTCTGGGCTATTGTTATTCAATAAAGCATACTAACTGTGATCTAAATCATTTTGTGGTCATAAAATATATTTAATTTACTTTGTTGTTAGTTGGTTAGTTTTGTGTATCTCTAAGTAAAATCAATTAATTAATTTCTTCACTATTTTTGTGCGCACACAAAGCAAATTCTACTGAGATTGCTCACTCAGTGTATTTACAGTATTTCGCTTTTATTTTTCAAATAAATATTTAGTATTTCCTTCCGTTTTGGCAGTTTCTCATAGCAACTGCAACAGCTTGCCACTTATGTATATACGAGTAAACGAGTATGGCGCAGACAGTTTTGCAATTTTCTTATTTTGCTTACAAACTGCACTCACATTGAAATGCAAATACTTGCAAACCAATCACTTCCTGTTTCAAACTGACTACATGGATAATGTATGTTTGTATATGTACATATCGAAAATGCTATAAAACAACTACAACAAAGAGTGGAATTTTAAATTTAAATATAAGTGTGTAAATGTATTTTTGTGTACCCAGCAGGCATTTGTCTATTTATTTAATTTTTATATTTTTTTGTTTAAATTTCTGTATTATATTTCTATGTTTAATTGTTTATATTTAGATTAATAAAACTAAAAAAAATGTTTGAGGGTTTTATTTTAATTTTCACTCGCTAAAAATACATTACTCATTTAAAATGCTCATATTACACAATAATGGTCATTAATCATCATTGTTTAGGAGAACTATGTATATTCATATATCAAATATTAATCAAATATCAATTTTGAGTTCATTTTAAAGCAACATTATGCCTCAACTAGTCGGTATTCAAGTACTTGTAATTAATTAACACTTAAGACTTAAAGTACTCAGTCACAACTTTGTAATAGTAAAAGCATAAAATATTAATTAACTATACTCAATACAGTTTCAAAGTGGTCCCTTCAAATTACAATTCTTTGTGTAAAACTAAACGAGTTAGATATATAGAAGTGATCAGGATGATGAGACGAGTTGGAATCCACATGTCTATCTTTCTTTCTTTGCAAGCGATAACTTGAGTAAACATTGAGACATTTTGCCGTTGTCCCTCTAGACAAGAGAGGGTACTGTTGAGGAGTTCAACCGGGTGCCAAACCCAAAGTATTGCAGAGGTTTTAGATGAGCCCCGAGCCATACCAAGGTGGTTAGTACATACGAAACGCCAATTGGTACTGAAGGTGTATAGCAAAATCAGGGCGCAGACGTGTTTTTGAGCAACTTGAGGTTTAGCCGTCAAGTCAGGTACTCACGTTAATCAAAAAGCACTAGTTCTTGTGGGGTTAGTCTACGCTCGAACCTACTTTGGGCTTTTGTCCGCTGTCTGAAGTAGTGTCTTGCCTACTCTGACGCTGCCCGTTGAGGGTACATTGTCGTTTCTCGCGTAATCCTCGAACGCTCCTCCGCCGTCAGGGCATCCAGGAAGCGTGGTATTCTCCCTGAGCTGAGGGAACCCTTGGCGCTGCTTGGTTGTTTTTGGTTTTTTTCTTGTTCATCTGTTTCTGGCAACTATTTGACTAACAAACTTGAGCCTCCTGGTCTATGTTTACTGTGGCGAGGCTATAGGTTCGCCATGTCAGATCCCCATGACGTGGCAAGGCCAAAGTAACTTACCCAGGGCAATGTTGGGAAGGCTCCGTTCGAATACATCCGGATTAACCTCATGGCTACAAACCATCCAATGGGGACGGGAATCGCACAATACCCAGTAGTTGTTAATGCTGTTTAAGGTACTCATTAGACTACTTCATAATGGTTACTAGTGTTTAAAGTATTCTCGAAATCGCTAAGTACTGGTCAATGTTGCTTAAAATACTCATTAATTTACTCAATAATTCATTTAATTTTATTTTTTAAAGCTTGGATGAGAAATTAATGGCGCTTAATATACTTAAATAACCAAACTCAGCTCAATTAGATATATTAGAAATCATTCCTAGAGAGTTTATTTTTAAATCTGCAGATCCATCAACCATACCTTTTGGTATATTTCTGTCGAATTAAACTATATTTTTCTTTCTATATGTATTATGTACACATAACAGAAACAAAATTCTATGGAAATAAACAAAAATCTATAAAACCACTAGAGCTTACATGCGCTGGGTATGAACGAAAAAAAACCGAATAAAAGTAAATGTAAATTGTAATCCTTACAGTTTCCGGACACAAAACGTTATTGATTTCAATCTCCTGTCGATAAGTGTATCACCAACAACACTCACATACACTCATACATATTCAGACACACATAAGTGAATGAATGAGTCGGATTGTGCAATGCACAAGTATGCAATAAAAACCTTTTAGATTTCAAATTTATTTCTTTCAACTAGCATTTTTGTTTATTTTTCCATACAATCCTTGAGAGAGTTGAAGGTAAGATTTATAGCAGTGGCAGTCGACATTGCCATTGGCAACACAAAGTGGTTATTGTTTACGGCAATGGACAGTTGCCAATGCTACACGACGAGTACGAGTCATTTCATTTTCAACACACCAACACCGCCTGGTGTATTTATGAGCGCAGCGGCGGCGGTGTAGGAGCGTGCGTGGCGAGTGGAGGGGGTAGAGCGATTGTAGCAATCATAGTAGCATCCTCTTCCTAGCAATCCATAACGATTTTCAAATACCCACTTTTCCCCCCTTCCACACTCGCCAAGGGCAGGCCTAACCCAACCGTCATTAATGGCAACTCCAAAGCCACTGCCACCGCCACCGCTACCTCTGCCTCCACTGTGACTGTGTGGCCGATAGTCAATGCAAATATTACGTCCTTGACATCTTTCATTCAATCTAAGGTGAAATGTATTGTACTCACACATACACCCACACAAAACGCAACTGTCCGCTCATGGTTCACATATATACAGACACATATGTATATATATTTGTAGAACTACATACGCGTGCTAATAAATACATGCAAATGCTTGTATGTTCTCACATATACATTTGTATATACATATCTCTGAATCTCGTTGATGCTGTGCAAATGTGCTCATATGAGTCGAGTATACATTGGAGAATGCGAGCTCAAATATTTGCACAGTCATCACCGCCATCCAAGCTGTTAGATGATGAACGACCAAATGGACAGAACGCTTATGTGTGCAGCAGCAGCAGCAGTAGCAGTAATAACAGTGACAGCGCGCAGTGCCAGCAGCGGCGGAGGCAGCACCGGAAATGGTCATTTTCGGAAAATGTGAAAACTTTGCACAGCGCTCGTGCGCTTTCTTTCTACGCTTGCCTCACTCTCTTCCACTCCCACTCTCTCTTTCACTCATTCACTCTCTTGCGCACACTTTCGTTCTGGCTTTTATGTGTTTTCGTGTCTTTTTGTGTTTGTTTCTTCATTATTGACATGACAACATCATTGATTCCCATGTGTTTTATGGTTATTGCCAGTGTTCCATTTAGTGACGCGCTCCAATTTGAATGCATACATAGCACAGACATACACACATACATATGTACATAAGTAACTGTGAAAATATACTGCCTCGGAGTGGGTTTAGCGAAAACTTTCGTTGAACTTTACAATTTCCAAACATTTGTTATTTTTTATGTCAAACACTAGTTTGTTGCTTAGGTGTTAGTTTTTGAAATATTTGCATTGCTTACCCTCTAGTGTGCCGGTGTATATTCTCGAAATGTCATAATCCACCGGTCCGTGCGTACTTTCGATTTCTACATCACCCGCAAATACCGACAGTGGATTCTGCTGGAGAACCATGCGAAATTCTCTGAAAATGGAAGGACGAGTTATGAGATCAGCCGTTAAATTTAGATTAAATATATATGGTATATACATAGGTAGCTTTAAAGATCTTTAAAAATAAGAAATAGTATTTTCAAAACCTTAGGTTGAATGAAGCATTCATATTATCAGGCATTCATGTCATAAGTACATCGGTGTAGAGACTAAAGCGAAGCATCTTAAACTTAAAGCTTAGGTGGAAAAAGTGGTTCCTGGTTCAAATGGTTCAGTCTATAGTAGTTCAAATGGTTTACCATAAAATCAATTGTATAAAACTGTTATTACTGGACACGATTTATAGAAAAAAATTAGTTTCAGGGGAGTATAACGTATAGGAATAACCAGTGTTCGATTCCAATACCGAAGAACATAAAAAAATATTCCTTGAAGTATAGCTCGGCTATGAAATTAGGCTTTTTGAAATTTTTAGACGCAACAAATCCCCGCAAAACTAATACGGCTGTGTAAGCTGACGTTGAGCAACACCAAAAGCTCCGTCAGGATCGGGTAGGACCTCCCCAAGCCGTTCGATACCAAACGAGGTTTCAGACAAGGTGACTCGCTATCGTGTGACTTCTTTAACCTGATGCTGGAAAAAATAGTTCGAGCCGCAGGACTAAACAGAGAAGGCACAATTTTTTATAAGAGTGTACAGCTACTGGCGTACGCCGATGATATCGATATCATTGGAAACAACACCCGCGCCGTTAGTTCTGCTTTTTCCAACCTGAATAAGGAAGCGAAGCGAATGGGTCTGGTGGTGAACGAGAACAATACGAAATATTTCCTGTCATCAAACAAACAGTCAGCGCATTCGCGTTTTGGCTCCCACGTCACTGTTGACAGTCATAACTTTGAAGTTGTAGATAATTTCGTATATCTAGGCACCAGCATCAATACCAATAACAATGTCAGCCTTGAAATCCAACGCTGAATCGCTCTTGCCAACAGATGCTACTATGGACAGGGTAGGCAATTGAAAAGTAAAGTCCTCTCTTGACGAACAAAAACTAAACTCTCTAAAAGGCCTACTTTTTTAGTTTTAGAGAGAAAGGTTTTGCGGAACATTAATGGACATTAATGTCCTATTTACATTGTCAACGACGAATACCGCAGACGATGGAATGATGAGCTTTATGTGTTCTTCGACAACACAGACATAGTTCAGCGAATAAAGAGACAGCGGCTACGCTGGCTAGGTCATGTTGTTCGAATGGACGAAAGTGTTCGATGGAAGAGGGAGACCTCCACTCCATTGGAAGGACCAGGGGAAAAGCTTAATTAATTGGCTTACTTAATGCTAATTTGTGCTTAACTGCGAAAGCGCGGAATAAATGGCAAGTTAATAATAATTTTACTCTGATTGTAAACAATTTCAGCTCCATAAAATAATCTCCTTTAATGATCTTTGATTCTGTTTAATTTGAACAATAGCATCCCTATCATTCAGTTTAGAGAAAACGTCACCTTCTTGGCTTTTTAAATATATGTCTCGAACTTCTTCTAATTTCCAGTATAGTCTAAAGTTTATTTAAGTCGGTATTTGATTTCTAAATGAATTGCTAGTCATTCCAAGAAGGTTTGCCGAAGCTGATTTTAAATTGCGGAATTCGAAATGATCGCAGTTGTGGAGAGTTCTCCAAAATTCATTGTCCCATTCTTCTCTACTGAGGTAAGAATAAGGAAGTTTTGCTGTCTCCCCAGAGATCTCTTTTTCAAGTCGCGTTACCAATCTAGCCAGAGTTTTGTGATAAGATTCAGTATGAAGGAGGGTCGGTAATGGTGACCTCAATCTTTGAGATGGCTGGGTGTAAGCCTCATAATTTACTTCGAGAATTACTTCTAGGGGCTTTGTTGATTTAGTTCTCATAGCACCAGTTCTATGGGACTTCTTTCGTAATATTTTACACCATACCAGTGTACCGTATCTTAACATGGGACGGATAATACGAGTATTTGTTTACAGCCATTATACCATTTGGCGTCGTATTCTAGTTTGGGACAGCCTCCAGCCATTCCAATTTTGAGAGACTTTGGAAATTCAATATTTGATGTCGAGAATTTAGATACCAAAGTGTAAATTTTAATCGAAAGTTACGCACAAGTAGTCCTTACTAACTGTCTTAACTGATTAGACAATGAACATTACGATTTGTCTTTATTCGAGTCGGTAAAATGAGAGAGACAGAGACGAAGCCAAGTGTTTTGAAAAACTCTATACCTTCCATCTAATGAAAAAAATTTAAGAGGATTTAAGATTTCTCGAAAAAATACCGAAACAGGGTAACGATATGTTTTGAAATATTGTTATTGCCTTCAAAAAGAACCTAGGTTGTCGTTCCCTGCAATAAGTGAGCACTAAAAACTGTCAACAACCTAAACGTTTGCGCCGACATAAATGCATTCTGTCGTTTTCACTTACCTGTCATGAGCAAAGAAATTCAGTCTGATTGTGTGCACTGGCCCGAATTCGACCGAATTCAGCGCTCTTTTTCGACGATGACGTTTCTGTTCGATGTGTTTTTGATGTGCCGCATGCAAGTGCGAACGATCGAAATCCGCCGCCTCCCAATGCCGTATGTAGGGTGACAGCTTTTGTGTGTGTCCTGTAATTGGAATGAAGAGGAGAGAAAGAAAGAGAAAAAAAAACGAAAATAAATTAGTGAAAATTTAATTATTAGCGACATAAATATGAAATGTTTTTGGCGGTTGGTTGGAGTGGAAGAAGAGGGGGGCGCGGGTTGGCAGAAATACTGAAATACTGCCACAAACAAGCAAAGACACAACAAATTTTTCATACAACTTTAATTAGCGTTTTTGTGCAAATGAGTGCGTGTTGTTGTTGTTGTTGCTATTGCTGTTGTTGACTGCACAAGCACAAGCAAGCAAGTATGATGATGCCATATCGAGTTTGCGGTAATTACGAACAATAGCAAAAAAAGTTTCGGCTCAAAGTTTTGAGCGTAAAACCGCAAAATGAAAACTTTGTGTTATTTATTTTTAATTTTTATGCTTTTATGCTTTTTTTGTTATTATTACAAAAAATATGCGCGCTGAGGTGTACTAATTGCAAAGTTGCACAGCATTACATAGCAAAGCACCATACCGCACCGCATACAGCACAGTCATTTATAATAATCTTTTTTCACCACTTTTTCATTTCTTTTGCATATGCTTGAGGTGGTGGTGATGGGGGCTGCGTGTGCGCGCCTCTTCATACCAAACTTCTCTAAGTATGCATGTATATGTGTTTGCCGCAAATGTGTGCCGCTGAAGTGTTTCGAGTACTCGCTTGTACTTCAAGTCGACACATATGGCATGCGAGTAATTGTTTAAGTCATTGTACATTAATTTTGTAATTTTCTACTTCAGTGACGTTTTCCAACAAACACACACGCACGCGCACTCTAGCTTACAAGCGCACATAAGCTTCTGTGCATTTACCCTTTCTTCTTGACTGCGATTTTGGAATTATCCAATGTTGGTTGGCAAGCTTTGGCACGAGGGTTATTGGATAAGCGAGTGACTTTGCAGGGTCACAGAGAAACAGCAAACAGACTAGCATAGCAAAATTTTTTTAATATTTTATGTTTGCAAATACTTTTGAGATACAATTTCTTTGTTTAAGAAAATTGAAAAATATCTGGGTCTTAGGATGCTTAATTCCTAGATTTGTGTATCGAAAAATCGATGTATGTTTGTAATAGTGTGAATCCTAGAAGCACTGTAAGCTCGGAATCGATTTTCATTGATTCTCTAAAGAGGCTTTAAGTTATTTTAAGTTTCCCGTTAAACGCAAATCCGCTATATGGCGCTGTAGTCAAATTATTCCAAAGTATTACATTTTTTCTCCTAATTGGCCGATATCCAAAATATACAATGGAAAACTTAAGACAACTACTTTTGCAAAAGAAATGACCGCTAGGTGGCACCAGTGTCGAATTTTTGTATATGTATCAGTGGAGCTCTTAAAACAACGCCAAGTCGGTCGCTAAATGTTATTCTTCACTTACCACCTATAGACTTGTTTTGTAAACAATTGGCTGCAAAGTCGGCACTAAGATTGAGGGAATCCTCCCTACTAGCTACCTGTAATAAGGGACATTCTAATATACTGTATATATAGGTTCCCGTTCATAACTGGCAATACGGCTTTTCCTAATCCAGTAGAATTAAATCTGAATTCAGCTCTCAATATTACCTTCCCATTCAGAGAGGAGTGAGGTAGCGGCGAGGTGATAAAGACACTGAGATAAGCATCTATTCGGACGGATCCACACTGGATAAACGAGTGGGAGAAGGTGTATTTACAGCAAAGCTAGATACCAGAAACGCATTCGGACTACTAGATCACTGAAATGTCTTTCGAGCAAAGGGTACTGCAATTAAAGAAGGCTTTCTTGTTCTGACAAAGAAGGTACAGTAGAACTCCAATTATCCGAATTAATGCGGACCGGGACCCATTCGGATAATCAAATATTCGGATAATCGGATTTTTTTTTAAATTGCCATTGGAGAGAATAAAAGCTACGTTTTGATATTACACTATTTTTTTATTGAATTAAATGAAAGAAACATGAAATTTTCACAAGTTTTAAATATAAATAAAATGTACTTATGTACAAGTTTAGAAATAAAAATCATTGTTTTTTAAACATCTCCGTCAATGTAAACTGTTTTGCGGTCTTCAACCGTTTTCGGGCAGCCAGGTCACGCATTCGCTTGACGATGAGCAGTTGCAAGTGGTCACACTCGGGCTGACGCTCCATCCACTTCAAAGCAGTCTTGAGGCCGGCAAATGCTTCACTAGCTGATGGTCCAGCGTCTACTTCAACATCAGCAGAAAGTTCTTCTTCCACTTCCACTTCGCGGGGGGAAGTCAGTGTAGGCACAACGGCAAGTTAAGACAAGTCAAGTTAAGACTTGACGCGCAAACACTGGCTTCGCGGGGAGAAGAATAATAGCGCACTTAGACTTTTTTTGACAATTTTTTGTGATTCGGATAATCGGCAATTCGGATAGTCGGAGTTCGGATAATTGGAGTTCTACTGTACTTGCAACAAGAAACGTATAATACTTATATTCACAGAGAGCTAAATGACTTTCAAATCACCAACGCCTCTAAGAGTTTCTTCGTAGTTGGTGAAGGAATGCCTTGAGCTGTAAATATAAGTAGCTTCCTATTTTAAGATAAATCTGCAATGTGTTCCACCAATTAGTGATATTCCAGGTAACTGTAAAACAAATTAACTTGACAAATTGGACAACTCGTTACAATTAGAACCCGATAAAGAGGGAAGATATGTATGGTACATGTCTTTGACCACTTGCAAACACCTAATCGACAAATCAGTGGAAGGAATCCCAGATTTGCTCAACAAACAGATAAACGTGGTCCGAATGGAATATGGATCGATGATTGAAATTTAAAGGGAACGATATAAAAACTCTGGTAGGAGTTCTAACGGGACGCAGTTTGGTTAATAGACCTGCCTGCAGGTTAGTGGCACCATATAATGATTACTGTAGATGCTGTCAAGAAATAGAAGAAGAAAAAAATGTAGAACATCTTTTATGCGGAAGATCTAAAAATAACGGGAATATTTTTCGAACTGTAATTCATTGCAATAAAGAAAGGTGAAGTGAAACACTATGGTGATCACCACAAATTGATAAAAAGAACAGATTTGTAGAAAGAAATATCTGAAATACACTAAAAAATCCTGACATATCAAACAACCCTCGTAATGTTTTGCCTTTGAAGAAGTTTTTAGTCCAACTTTTTAAATGCAACGTAACAAAATGCAGCGCTGTTCGTTGCACATAAATTTATGGCACACATACTCGTACATATACAAACGCACATACACACACAAAGGCACAGATAACCAATCGCACTGGCAGCCATATTGAATTACAACAAAAACAAAAATATAACGATTGTGAAATAAAAGACATTGCGACGTGTTAAGATCTAATCGACACTCGTAAATTTTCTAACTGAAAATTGTGAAAAATTGCCTTTTACTCGTAATATGCCCATTATTAGTTTTTCCCCAACAAAAAACGTGACTTTGCACGCACGCACGCACGCACGCACACACACTCACACTCACAGCAGAAAATGCATTGCTGGCGAAACGTTGGAAAGGAAATAACAGAAAACTTTAAGTTCAACTTGCATTCGTCTTAACTTTACACATCGGAATGTGCCGTTATTTCCGTTGCCGTACCAACGTGCGCATACAAATGATGTGCGGAATATTGAAGAAATAAAAAAACAACAACAAACAATAACAACTTATGCAATTAAATTATTAACTATTGTGTGAGCACTTCCCTTCTCCATGCAATCGCCGGTCATTTTTTTGATATTTTTCTGTTGTTTGCTTCTACGAAGAAACGTAATGACTTCAACGACTTATTTGCTGACAGCTTCGAAAAAAAAATACAACAATAGCAATAAACAAACCGAAGCATTAGCAAACGAATTTGTCTGCAACGTACTTAAGTATGTATGATAAGCCCGTGAGCCATCAATCAATTTGGTTAATCATTAAATTGGCCCCAATGTCGTGCCGTTGCCGCTAGCCAGCCCAGACCTAGACCCAATATGCAAAGATGATTGCCATTAATTTTGTTCGTTGCTTTTTTTTCGTCGCTGGTTTTGCAGCAGCAGCAGCAGCAGCACGAGTGATCGCCCAATTTAATAGAGAAGATTATCCGATTAGCACATTGTTTAATTATCGACAACACCGACACTTGTGCTCATTAAATTAGCAGCCATGCAGCGGGCTTGAGCAGTCGGAGCTCATTTAATTTGTGTCAATAGGTTCTCGAGTTAATTGTTAAGTGTGAGAGGACTTAAGGACACATTAAGTACAATATTATATATATTGTAAAGACTATTCGCTATATAAGCTGCAAATATAAATACATTTTTAGTTCTCACTATAGGAGAACGAACTCCCAACCAGCTAAAGATAAGTGCATAGGTCTATTAATGTACTTTTGATTATTTGTATTATACATTACTGCAGTAATTTTCGATTTGGCCGCAGTAATATATTATTTTGGAACCTGAATAGCTTCCCAGCATATATTCATAATGGTGGTTTCTAAGGAACAATAAATTATAGGTATTTTTGAACAATATTAAATATTGAGTTGTAACTCTAGGTGTGCTTATATTAATTTAATGACACTGTGATAGTCAAAAAAAAAGACAAGACCAAATTCGACGGTTTCCCCCTATTTCAGGTCCTACGAATCGAACTGCATCATTACTTTTTTGAGTTACAATCATGGTTTCATACAAAAATTTTTTTTGAAGTTTTTCATCAAAGTGGCCCATTGTAAGAGAAAGGCACATTTTTCTTCGGTCTCTAACTTTTTAATGTTGACTTTTTTGGTAAACTTTCTTTAGCAAAGCTTCTCAGAATAAGTCCGTCTCTAAGTTCTTAGATGACTGTAAACCCCAAAATCAATGTTTTTTGTGTACTTATGGCTAATATGTCGAAAAAACTGAAATTTAATCCATTTTTTTTAATGTTTTTTACCTCTATCTCTATTCTCTGTAATCTATGTTTAAATTTTGACTCTTAGGCAAGCACTTAACGTTTCTTTCAAACGTTACTTGTTGTTATTTCTTATCAGTGCAGTGGTTAAAAGCTTGACTCGTTGCTTGCTGATTTGTGTTGGACATTGATAGATGAGTCTTATTAAATTTAATTTAAATATTGTGTACAAATTTATGATACTTATTAATAACACTTATAAGATACAAAAAAAAAAAAATAAAATAGCACACAAACATAGTTAGTGTAGCTTTTTAAAAAATACAAATTTTGTTAAGTTTTTTTCTAATGGTTAGTTTGCTCATAACGTTGTCTTTGCTTAAGCTTCTTACAATTACAAGATGTCACTTAATGTTTAAGTATCAAAGAGTAAAAACATTTAAAAAAATGGATTAAATTTCAGTTTTTTCGACATATTGGCTATAAGGACACAAAAAACATTGATTTTGGGGTTTACAGTCATCTAAGAACTTAAAGACGGACTTATTCTGAGAAGCTTTGCCAAAGAAAGTTTACCAAAAAAGTCAACATTAAAAATGTGCCTTTCTCTTACAATGGGCCACTTTGATGAAAAACTTCAAAAAAAATTTTTGTATGAAACCATGATTGTAACTCAAAAAAGTAATGATGCAGTTCGATTCGTAGGACCCGAAATAGGGGGAAACCGTCGAATTTGGTCTTGTCTTTTTTTTTTTTTGAAAAAAACTATCACAGTGTGATTAATGGAAGAAATAAATTTTCAAGGGAAACATGTAAAGATACGCCATAAAAGAGGCTTAACAGAAAAATAGTGTTTTTCTTCTCTTAAGTCCTTCCGTTAGTTAGTTGTTTGTTCTTTTCATCATCAATCTTGATGTGTTGTAGAGTATCAGGGGCTTACTTATAAGAATTTATTGTCTGCTTATACCAATATTCTTATATTGCTTTCAAAATTTTCGTTATTTCACAAATAATTTTTGTTTGCAAGAAGAAAAAGATATATTGACAAAAAATGTCATGCGATATTTTTTAAAATAAAAAATGTCATGAGAGAAATTTAAGATATGAGAGAATAATTTTTGCTAAACATTAAAATTTTTTTAAACATTAATTAAAAAAAAAATTGATTAAACACCCCTGTCCAAATTGAAAACTAGATTTTAATATTTTTTCATAAAACCAAAGCTTTATACTCGACATAATAGAGTTGTTATATTGTCAATAAAGCTACAAAGTGATCTGTGAGTCTCTGTTAACGGTCATGATGTACAAAGCTTGTTAGAACAGCAGAGATATTTTTATAATTTTAAAAATATAATTTTTAATGGCGTCCGTAAAGAAATAGTGGAACTACCTTAAAAGGTCAAAAAATGTCTTCATTTTCAAAAGTGGCTATATTATTAAAAGGTTAGGACACACGAAAAAATTAGATTTTTCAGTAATCTTTTTTGCAATTAAACCATGTTATTTTGCAAAAGTAATAATATGACATTATTACACAATGTTTTGACTTGATGTCAGAAAAATTATAGACGTTTGTGTTGACCCAGTTCCAAAAAAAGGTTTTTGCGGTGACAATTACAAGTCCTTGGAGATTCATCTAAAATCAATCTGATAAGAAAAAATAAAAAAATTATAAATATATAATCCGGGCTTTTTTTTTCAAAATTAACAAAATGGCGGTCTCAGATTTTTTTCTAAATTTTCAGGCAAAAAATCAACAGTTAATTTCTATTACAAAATCGAAATTTTTGAAAAAAATCCTTCGTCAGCCCTGAGTTTATTATGTATTCTAAAAGCTGTAAAAATTTCATTAAAATCTACTGAACGGTTTTGGAGTTACAGTTCTCACTAGTTCAAAAAAACATAGTTTTGAGAAAATCACATATAAAGTTTCACAATAGATTTACGTACAGAAATACGAATTAATCGGTTGCTTGCAGCTGCCCCTAGCTACATGCTACCGAGCATTTTGGAGTGACCGAGCGCTCTTTGTTATTTGTCAAATAACTCGAAAAGTAATTATGGGATCAACTTCAAATTTTCAGAGAATATTTTTAAGATATTACGCTTAAGGAAAATGATTTGATTTCTTGCAAATTCTGACTACTTCTAACCCCTTAATGAAGATTGAGATCTACAACTAAGACTAGTTTAATAAATTTAAACTTGAAAATAATGAAATTACAATTTATGATATTTTTTATTCTAAGAGAAAGAGAGAGATATTAGTATAGAGAAAGATCAAAAAATTCAAAAGTTAAGAAATTTGAAGAAGTGTTAATAGAAGATAACTAGGAGATATAAAAAGTGAAAGAATGCTGAAAATGTGTGTTGTTATAGTTGTAAAATAAAACCTGATTAATTATACTATTTGAAACTCAAGAAGGACTATAACTATTTGGATGAACTCTGATTTGTTAAATTTTCGCCGCGCCACTTAGCAAAATAATCAGTAAAATAACAGCAAATATGACTAAAAAATTGATATATTTGAGAAACGCAAAAATTAAAAAAAAATAAAAAAAATCAATAAAATAAAATATTATAAAAAATAAAATATTATAAAAAATAAAATAATAACAAGTAAGGAAGGGCTAAGTTCGGGTGTAACCGAACATTTTATACTCTCGCAATTTATTTATTTAACTTTATTTATATTATATAATATACAATTTGACCCACATATTCGTCTTATATATTGTATAAAGTCCATTGAAAGTTGGAAACCATAATATTAGGTTAGAAACACCGAGGTCCTCGTGTTCGATATATGGGGCTTAAAAACCTATGGTCCGATTTCGGCGATTTTTAGAATGGGGCTGCCACACTATAAAGGTAGTATTTGTGCAAAGTTCTGCACCGATATCTTCACTAGTGCTTACTTTATATATTGTAAAGTAAACGATTCAGATCGTCTTCAAAGTTCTGGTATATAGGAAGTAGGCGTGGATGTGAAGCGATTTGGCCTATTTTTACAACATATCATTGGGATGTAAGGAAACTATTACAAACCAAGTTTCATTGAAATCGGTCGAGTAGTTCCTGAGATATGGTTTTTGACCCATAAGTGGGCGACGCCACGCCCATTTTCCATTTTCTAAAAAAATCTGAGTGCAGCTTACATGTGCCATTTCTTATGTGAAATTTAGTGTTTCTAACGTTTTTTGTTAGTGAGTTAACCCACTTTTAGTAATTTTCAACCTAACTTTTGTATGGGAGGTGGGCGTGGTTATGATCCGATTTCTTTCATTTTTGGACTGTATTAGGAAGTGGCTAAAAAAACGACTGCAGAAAGTTTGGTTTATATAGCTCTATTCGTTTATTCGCGAGATATGTACAAAAAACTTAGTAGGGGGCGGGGCCACGCCCACTTCCCCAAAAAAATTACATCCAAATATGCCCCTTCATAGTGCGATCCTTCATACCAAATTTTATTTACATAGCTTTATTTATGGCTTAGTTATGGCACTTTATGTGTTTTCGGTTTTCGCCATTTTGTGGGCGTGGCAGTGGTTCGATTTTGCTCATCTTAATTTTTACTCAAGTTACAGCTTGCACAGACGGACGGACGGACAGACAGACATTCGGATTTGAACTCCACTCTTCACCCTGATCACTTTGTTATATATAACCCTATATCTAACTTGTTTAGTTTTGGGTGTTACAAACAACCGTTATGTGAACAAAACTATTATACTCTCTTTAGCAACATTTGTTGCGAGAGTATAAAAAATAAAATTTGAAAACAATTATCTAAACGATTGCACTCAAACACTCCTTTGTTAGGCGATACAAAGTTCATGGATCAACTAGTTGTTTAATAAATTTCTATTTTTAAACTTTTTCATTACCGAAAAATATCAATTATTTGCGCGCAATACATTTGAAACCACAACAAAAAGAAAAATGCAATGTTGCCATGTATTTATATATTTTTAATCCTTTACAATGCTTTTTATGACTTATTTAACATAAATTAATATTTACAAAATCCTTCTGCAATCCTCTCAATGCCAACGGAAGGCCATTAATTTGTAAATTTCACCAAAAAATAGAAATTTCATAAATCTCTGCTGCAGATGGCTTAGACTATTGTATCTATACATATGTATAAATATACATATACAAGTGCCTGTGTAACTGTTTTGTACAAATTTCGTATAGAATTCCTAAACAGTAGCAGCGCAAAAATGCCGAGCAAAATGAATTAATGATGAAATTTCGCAACCGCATCAAATGTTTTGGGCTTAGAGCATATAAAATGGCAATTAAAATTTATGCGCGCCATCTCAATTACAATAAACAAGCGGAAAGCTATGCAGCAGCCACGTATAAATGTATGTATTTGAGTATGTGTGTGTTTGTAAAATGCCACTGTTTTTGTCTTTATTGATTTGTTTCAACGCGGGCGGCACATGTTGCATTTAATAAAATGCTGTGTTTCAACAAATTGCTGCATGTGAAATGCCAAACGAATTTTAGTGAATTTTCGAGTTGAAATTTGCAACGGGAATGCGAAAATTGAAACAAACAACGAGATACTGCCGTTAACTGTTAGAAAAGTAACAAAAAAAATTGTTCAGTTTTAACGAGTGGCTATTGACTGCAGTGCAATGGCGGCGAGTTGCATGTGTTTGATTTTAGTTTATATGTATTTATGTGTTTGTATATACATATGTGTGAGTATATATGTTAGTGGGCGTGTGTACGTACAAAGTTATGCGGTTTTGTGTCAAATAATCGTATATTGCATTACAAACCGCAAGATTCAATTTAATGCGACGACTGAGAGGACACATGATTATAGCTGTGTTCATCTCCCTCCACGCACCACGCACAGCGCTGCCACTGTGGCAGCTAAGTGGCCAACGCTGACTACCACTTACAACAATACCCCATAACATACCAGCCGAAATTGCCAAGCGTCCAACGAGTTGGAGAGTCACCCAGTCGGCCAGTTAGCGAGTCAGCCAGCCAACCAGCCAACCAGGCAAGCCAGCATGACTCATTGAATTATCCTCACGTTAATTAATTTCATTTACACTTTTTCGCTGAATTTGATTGGCGATGGCAGAAAGTGTGTTGTGGTTTGCCAGCTTAAATGAATGTGCTCATCATACGCGTACCAAAGTGCGATATATATACTATATACATATGTATGGACAAATATGGACATATATGGATATATTATATATACTCAGTTAGTTATATACATAAATTCTATATATTTGAAGCTTATATATATGTAGCTCTGTGTATTTGTTCTTGTAATTTGTTTAACTTTTTTGTTGTGTTCTTTTCCCATACACACAACTGGTCACGTACGTAGATAATTAATTTAAAAAAGTAACACAACAACAACAATAAAGCCAAAAAACATTTCATAATTTACTTAATAAGTTTTTTGTGTAATTTAATAATCAAAGTTTTGAAGAAGCACAGAGAAGCGGCGCGCACACAAATAAGAATTGCGCATTTACACCTTAATTAATTTTTGATTTATTGCTGTAATTATAAGCGAGTAGAGACTTGCCTAACTTACAATACAAGCAAACAGCAATTTAATTAGAATTAAGCCAACAACAAATACAAAACATGGTGTGGCAACAAGCCTATAAAATGTATTAATTAAACAAAAGTTTATGCATTTAGGCATTCACCACACTTATATATATATAAATACAGACACACATACACACCTGCATACTAAACTGCTGCTGAGCAAAAGCATATTTAAACATCATTAACCCTTTGTAAATGTACTTTTAGTCCTTTTTCTTCGTTCACACTTATTTCTCATTTAACTAATTGTATTTAAAGTATGTTGGCAACAACACAAAGCCATGCAGTTAATACCCAAATCGTTTGGAAAAATAACAACAAAAAACAAAAACAAATGTAATTATCTTAAATATATTTTTGCAAAGTTCAGCAACGCAAAACGGTTAGATTTTGGTATTTGCAATGGTTGTTTATATTTACCCGAATGTGAAGAAAATCACACGGCTCATTAGCTCGTGGAAATTTTAATTTGATTCCGAAGCGGGTTATATACATACAAAGATTTAATAAGTTGTGAGCTTTTTTATATTTTGGAATAAATTTCTAACAGCCCCATTCTTCTTCTTGACTGGCGTAAAAAGCGCTTACGCGGTTATAGCCGAGTCCACAACAGCGCGCCACGCATCTCTCCTTTTCGCAGTTTGGCTATAAAACTTTCTTTACTGCATCGAAAACTTTCAGAGCTGGGGCCCCATTAGTTACCACAAATAATCTCTATTCGAGTAAGGAACACTAACAACCCCATCGAAGAACTTCCAGCGTCGAGGAACTACCAAAAATTATTTTTCCCCATACTATTTTTATTATGAAGTAGGTTAGGTTAGTTATACTTTTTCTTATACAGACTCAACTTCGGCATAATAATCTTATCCCGAATCACTTAACTAATACTTAAATCAATACTTTCTAATCTCACATCGAACAACTAAGTTCCTGGATTTCTCCAGAGATGAAGGCGACCATTATTTCATACCACTTACAAGAGTTTGCATAGTTAGAATACTGCAACAATAACAACAGCTAAGATTCTTGAACTGACCTTCGACTTCCAATAACAAACGGATAGAAAGCGATAATATGCTAAATCGAAATGTTTACGCTCAAGGTCTTGTTATCAGCGTCCCAAAGTACAGTGGTTTCGGTCGTTATCTCTAGATTATAAGTTCTTAACTACATACAGTATCCGACAAAATTATGGATACCCCACCACATTTTTTACTATTATTTGAATATTTCTTGATTTGAATTTACCGAAAAGTGTTATCAAATGTCGCCAAGTTTTTGGAAAATACTAATTTGGAGTAATGAGAGCAAACTTCAATTAAAAAATACGAAAGGCAGTCAAAAGGCAGTTTGACGAAAGAGTCATAAGAGGGTCCAAAGTAAATACATCCAAGGCACCATGAAGTTCGGATGTGGAAATGTTTTAGTTAGGGGTTGCTGTAGCTACAGTGTCTATCAAATCTTGTATTCATCGAAGGTAAATGATGGGAGAGTCCTACGGAGTGATGCTAAGTACAAATTTTGAGCCCTCAGCATAGAAAATGGACTTAGAAGATAACTCTATATACCAGCAGGACAATGAGCCCAAACATACAAGTCGGGTTACGAAAGAATGTTTCGATCAAAAACTGATAGAGCTCATACCATGGCCTGCCAAAAAGTTTGACTTAAATCTTATTAAGTATTTATAACGATATTTGAATGATAAGCTCGTCCGATATTCTTGTCGTCCCAATAAATGAGACATTTTAGATAGATTGAAGGACTTCTGGGAAAACCTACCACAATCACTTTTTCTGAAATTGATAGACATTAATATTAATTTTTGTGTTTACATTCATTGGGTATACAGAATTTAGTCGGACACTGTATGTATATACATATATACAGTTGAACTTCCATAACTCGAACTCTTGAATTGACAATAGCGTTTAGAAGTCAAATTTCATACAAATTTCCTTCCATAACTCGAACTCGACCAAGGCATAATACAAAATTTAAAATTTAATTATCGCGGTTATGGATGAGAAATAGTAATACAAATATCTCTTTAAATGTTACTATTTCTGATTATATTTAGGTGGACAATGACTCAGCCCGATTTGTAACCGATGGTGGTATTGTAGAAATATAATACGACAAAAAACAATAATGATAATCGTCTGACGATTTATTCTTCGAAACTTCGCTAGACTTATTTCTATCGTCTTCCTTGACGTGTATTTGTTCTAGAAAAATTTATTAGAGATATATCGTGCTTCTTTGGGCAATCTATATTTTGTTATATCTCTCCTTTATTAGTCATCGATCACTATACATCTATGTATATCTGATATAATCGTCTTCATTCTCTGTAGTTTTTTCTCACTGAGTGAAATTGGTATATTTAACGTGGATATCTTGGGAGAAAATTCGTCATAAGTTTGTCAGCAGTAATCGAAATCGTACTCAATTCTTAAATACTTTCCTTTATTTCAATATTTGCCTCTCACTTTCTCGTGTGGCAGACATCTAAAGTTCGACTTCGTAAATAATGGCGACCTGAACACCTCCGCTTTGAGGTTATAACATAATTTAGGTTAATTTCACTTTCCGCCAAAAATTTCGACTTTTTAAAAGCTTCACATATAGATAGTATGTATATTTATTTTAATATTTTATTACTCTCAATAAAGTATTTGCAAATAATTGAACACCAAGTAGAATATACTACCATTAACGCCTTCGCCCTCCGCCATTTGTTTGCAAGTTAATTAGCGTCATACAACCGGTTGTCTACAGTACGACCGTTTCAGAAAAAAATAGGCGTCATAAAAGTGATTACCACAAATATGCCGCAAAATAAACAAGTCGCGACGACTTAGTAAATAAGGAGGAAAGGAATAAAATCGAGAAAAAATATAAAAACACAAAAGTAAAGGCAAGAAGTCGAAATGCGTGAGTCATCTTCGAACTGTCGCATAAAAAAACCGCATAAAGCATCTTCGAACAATGCGAAAAGGCAAAATGCTAAATGCGTGTACAACTCAAATTACTTATTTGTAGCCATACATAGACGGTCTTGTGTGGTGTGTAGGGATACACAGAAATATGCCTTTCCCAGCTACCCGACCAGCCACACACTTTCAGAAACATGAAATATAATTATTGAATTTCTTTATTTCGCAAGTTTTGAACTTTTTTTTTTGTGAACCATTATTTTTTATTTCTTAACCGCATTGTTGTGCAACAAATAAATGCTTTCAGCGTGGGTGGAACATTGCTTGCTGGTTTGGCGAAATAAGTTATGTGTAGATACATATATATGTCTGTATAAATACAATTTGTAAGTACACTGGTGGGCAATTATATGAAGACATATTGTCTCTAGGCGAATGCTACTGCCGGCATTTCTTTATGTGTATTAAATAAATGAGTTTGAATTTTAGTGGAAACAAATAAGAGAAAGAGAAAATCATAATAAAACGATATTTCTTCAGTATTTTGTGTTATGCTATGTTAAGTTATGTTAAGTTAAGATATGTTATGACAATAGAATTCATTATTTTTTTAAATTGTACCATTTTAAAACTATAATTTTTAGTTAAGTTAAGTTAAGTCAAGTCAAGTTAAGTTAAGTTATGTCATGACAATGGAATTATTTTTTTGAAGATAGTAAAACAGTTTAAACACCATAATTATATGATATCTTAAGTTATGTTAAGTTAAGTTATGTTGAGTTATGGTAAGTTGAGTTAATTTTTTTTTTTAATTTGTAAAAAAGTTTTAAAACGATAATTATATGTTATGTTAAGTTACGTTAAGTTGAGTTAAGTTAAATTACGTTAAGTTAAGTTAACCGAACACCTGAGCTCCGGTATTTAGCGCTTTCGGCCCTTAATTATAATGGCACAATAACAAAAAACAATCAAATTGTATTTCTAATTTCACCTACAATCAATAACAAAGAAAATAGCGTCACGAGAAGAAGTAAAGTTTCATAACTTTTAAGTTGAAAGGTATTTGAAAGGGAAAATATTAATAAAAAATCCCCACAGCTATATGTATGTAGTTATGTTTGTGTGTTACCTTTAAAACCGCACACAAAATAATGCACTTACATATATACCGCTTACGTAACAGTAAAAAGCACAATGAGATCACCATATTTTCATGTTATACAAGTACATATTGGTACTTATTAAAATTTTTCACCTACAAACTGCACTTGAATTCATGGCAGTACGAGTACATTTGTATATATGAATTTTATCTACGAATGCGAGCACCCACAACGGGCTTACCGGCCCACGTGGTTGGTGTAAAAGTGTGTGCGCGTGTGTGTTTCAAGTATACTTTTCGGCCACTCAGCCTGAATTTTATATTGGAATTGTTCGAAAGGCAGTAAGCCGGCTAGCTTGCGCCATGTTTTGTCTCGAAAAGCCACAAAAACAGAAAAAATAAAAGACAAAAAAAAAGCAGAAATAGAAACAATGGCAATGTAAGTGAGAAACAAATAAATCGCCGAAAAATACGAGACAATGTGGCATAACAATTCGCGACGCGCACACACTCTCAATCTGCTTATGGGCTATATAGTGTGCGCTATATGTATTTTTTTTTTCAAATTTTTGTGTGTTTGTTTCTGGCCGCGCGCAAAATGTTGCACAAGAGAATTATAATCTTGTTTACTTAACGGTTATTTGTAACACTTAAAGCTGTTTGTGAGTTGTAATGAAGCGATGGATGGATTTCGATGAGTTGTCTGCGAGATCTTTTTTTGACATCAATAAATGATTTTCGAAAGTCACCTAGGTTCAGCACCACATCCCTTGTATTTCTTATAAATTTATAAATTTACGTATTTTATGAAGCCTAATTGATTCCAATTTGAAGGTATTATGATAATCCAGATATACTGTATGACAGTCAAAATTAAAAAAAAAATCGGTATTTTTGAACTTATTTTCTTCAAAGTTTTTTTTTATCTAAATTTTAGTGCTCTAACCTTAAAATTAAATTTCTGAGAGTTTTTTAGAGGGGTTTGGCCGCAAAACACCATTAACACTGTTTATGACAAGCCTCCAGAACACTCTCATGTAAATCGTATATACGAGGTGTGTTAAAAAAATAACGGGAATTTTCGTTTGTTTTTAATAATAATACATTCGTCTCCATTAATGTTGTCGTCTTCAAAATAGTTCTCATTTGATATTCTCCACTTATGCCAGCGCTTCGTCCAATCGTCGAAGCACTTCTCAAACTCGATTTTTGGTATGGCCTTTGGCTCTTTCAACGATTTCTCGTATGCTTATAAAACGACGGTCCTTTCAGGTTCTCTTTATTTTTGGAAATAGAAAAAATGACACGGAGGCAAATCTAATGGCTATTATGGATGATTGAGCATCGTTACAATATAGTTGTTGGCCAAAAATTCACGAAAAAGTAACGAAGCGTGAGCTTTAAAATTCCCGTTATTTTTTGAACACTTCTTGTATATAACCCAGATGGCACCAAATTCCAATTCGCCCAAAGACTTTTAAAACTATTGGTAGAATGTTTCATCCCGCTACAATAACAACTATATTTTGTTGCATTTTCATATATAATAGATACAACAATATCAGTGTCAAATTTCGCAAAGGCAATCGACCAATCGTTATTACGGTAAATCTGTTGTCCCAGAGAAAAACAGCTAAACTCAATTTTGAGAACTTGTTGAAAACTTGAAACACTACCTCATCCAATACTACAAGAAATGTTGATTTCCAGGAAAGATATCCCAAAAAGAAAACTTATTATGACAGTCGCTTCAATTTTATATAGCTCCAAGGTATGTAAGGGTCAGTTCCAAGCGAAGTTAGTCTTTCCTTATTTATTTTTTTATATATTTTTGCCATTATATAAATTTTGGTAAACAGAAAGTGGAAGAAACTTCCGCGAAGGCAAAAAACAGCATTGCCTGCTCCCACCTACACAACACACAAACACCCAACAGCGGATCCATCGCACCATCACATTGCTGTAGTTGTAATACATCCACAACCAACTTCGTGCTACAACCACAGCACCACAACTGCCATAGCAGCGCAGCCAATCACCACCACCATTGTAGTCATGTCGGCACGCCGTTGCTGCTGCTGTTGCTGCAATCAGCGCAACGCTTAAAAAGTTGCCAACATTCGAATATTTATATTTTATTGTTGCAATTTGCAACAATTGACATCCACAAACCCACTCCCAACAGCTCCATCAGCTACCAGGTCCAATTGGCCGGTCGATTGCCGTTGCGCGACCCCTTGGTCGAGTTGGGTTCAGCGAATTCAGCGCTTGGAGCGCTTCACTCCTCCTCGGGCAGTGGCGCAGTTGCTTTAATGCACAGAAATTATTTAAATTATGCTTGTGGAGTTGTTGCAACAAAGTTGTTGTTGAAACTGACGCTGACGTCGACACAGGCGCAACTGCTGCTGGCCTGCCTGCCTGCTGCTGCTGCTTGTTGTATTGCTGCTAATGCTTTGTTTGTACAACAATTTTACGCTCTAATTGCGTCATTAAAATCATGATTTACCTTTTCAATGCAGTGCTTGTTGTTGTTGTTGCTGTTGCTATTGCTTTTGTTGTTATTATTGTTGCTGTTAGCTGGTAGCTATTACACTGCTGAGTGTGTGTGTATTTGTGTGCGCTCTCATCTTGTTTCATTCGATTCCATGGCAAATAAATCTGCAATTTAAACTGTTGCCACTTAAACCAGTGGCTTTTCACAATCCAAACAACAACAACAGCAACAACAACAACAACAAACACACGCAAATGAATTAAATTTGCGAATTTTTCGTGCAATCAGCGCGAGAATTTAATTTCAGCGGAAACGCAACTTGCTCTGCATTCTAATTTGGGGTGCGTGTGCGTAATTAACCAAATGGCATTGACCGCATAAAATACTTTAAATTCAGTGTGTGCTTCAGTGCCTATATTTTTGTCTCTTCCAGTGACTAACAGTTAGCATCTGCAAAAATTATTTTCGCCAAATTGTTGTATAACGGCATTTTGTATGTTACATCGCCTGAGGCGCGTTCGCCATTCACACGAAATAATCAATATTCAACTATTTGAGTGTGGCAAAAACGCTTGAAGCTACAAAAAGCAACAACTACAACAACAATTAGAAGAGTGAAAAACGAAGATTGTGCTATTTCGCAAATAATCTTCTAAGTTTGTGAATTTCCAAGTTATTTATTTTCATCGCATCGAATGCTACATAGTTGTTGAATAAGTGTCTTGTCTACAGCGCTGTGTGCGTGCGCTTGTGTATGTGTGTGTGTGCGCGCAGTTTGAAAGTAATTAAAACCACAGTAGCTTAAAGCAACCACAGCTTTTCGAAGTATTTGTTTGTCAAGCTGAAAAATGCTACGATTAAGATACGAACACAAGTGCATATACACCGATATACATACATACATATATATACATATACACATTAAGTTGGAGATGTATTTCCAAAATGGATGTTATATTCGAAGTATCTTTAAGTGTTTGCAAATGTTGAAATCTTCGAAAAATTTATTTTTTCTCAACGATCTAGTTATGTATGTATACTTATGTATATACATATATGAGTTATAGATAACTGATGTGCTTATGTCAAATAATCATTGACTAAATTTGTGTCCTGTCTTCAGAGTTATATTTTCGATGGCTTTTAAATTTAAATCAAAAACCATTCTTAAGGCAGTAGTCTGCTTTACAGGCTTCAAAAAATCGATTTTTTTGTTTTGTTTTAAATCTCTTCCAAAACTAACCAAGAATATGTCTTTAAAATTCCAGAGGCCAATTCGACATATTTTCGAAGCTAGAGCAGTTTTAGTGGCCGAGCGTCGAGCAGGTACGAATGCTCGGCAGACTTGAAAGCGCGTTTTCTCGAGTTTTCATTTTCACAAGTGTTAGAAAAATGTCCGATCGAAAAAAAACCAAAATGATCTAGCTTCAGTATTAAATTATCTTCTTCTATCTATTTACTAAAAAAGTTGTTTTGCAACTTAAAGTCAATTTTTTTATTAAAAAAGTGATTTTTTTTTCAAACTTCGAAAAAATTTGGAATTTTATAACTTCTTCGATATTTTTTTAGTTCATAAAGAAAAGAAACTTATAAAAATAAAAAAAAAAAATTGGTTCGACTGTTTCAGATGCATCACCGGCATCGATTTACAAGTGCAGACTCCAGGCGCTCCAGAAAAATACTTACAACAAAAATTTAAATATTTTTTAATAATAAATATTGTTTTTTAAGCCTTAAATATAGTACACTATCGTCATAAAATTCCGTTTACCGCAATCATTTCCTTCCCTTTCAAAAAAAATTGCTAAAAAAAGCGCTTTTTTCGGCTTCTAAAGCAGACTACTGCCTTAGGAAGTGTCCAGCCTATATCTATCGATCCTTAGAATCTAAAATGGAAATTTTCGAAAAAAAACAGAAAAAATAATATAATGTGGACATCAAACACAATATATTCTCATAATCCTTAAATTAATCTAAATTTGGGTTGGAGTTGCCACCTTTCTGCGAATAATTAAAAAGAAAACCAGTATAAACTTGTGATTTTTGGTTCACTAAATTCGTTCGAAAATTATGCAGAAAGTCTTTAATTAAATGATTTTCAGAATAGAGTTGCCACTTTTCGGAAAAATGTAAGCCTAAGAAGACTATTACAAAAAGTATGGCAAATGAAGAGACTTTACCAAAGCTGTCTGGCAAATATGCGACAAATATAAATTGTCTTCTTTTTTAAACTTCTTTAATTAGCTAAATGTCAACAGCAATGATATAATTCACCATTATTATATTCATTAAAATAAATATTAAAAATAAACATTTATCGAAAACAAAATTCTGAAAGCTGAAGCCTTTTCGAACGGTCAAATTAATTGATCAATTAAAATTTTAATTACAAAACCAGTTTTTGTCCTTCGCACTGCCGGCTACTCGATAATCAATCAGCTGTTAAACATTTTTGTTTTTGCTTCAAATAGTTGGTAAGTTTCAACAGCTGATTAATATTTTTTCAATAACCACAGCCTTTATTTCCAGTAGTGATATCTACCGTCTGTAGTATTACTACTTTTCGCTGAGTTGCATTTCAACTCATTTCAAATTCTATTAAAAATTAATGTAGAATAATATGATTTTTATTTTGTATGGAAAATCGATCTAAATCAGCGCTTTAATCGAGCAAGGACAGTTTAATTGATCAATTAGCTTCTGTGCGAAAAGGCTATAAGGTATGTTACCTAGATAAATATGATATTATTTATTTAGGTTTCTAAAGTCAGGCTACGTCTTTATCAACAAATCAGAACGGGAAATTAATTGCGCTCCTAATGGGGACTAATGAATAGCTCACCATAGACCAAAAATAGTGTAGAATAATATTCAAATATTTCATACTCTCGTTCACACTATAGTGGATCGGCCAAACTCAATTAAATAATCCCACCTCTACAGTACTAAATTATCTGATAATTTGGTCATATACCTTTTAAGTATTCTTGAAGAAATATGATATTTCATAAATCAAAAAAACCCCTGATATTTTGATTAAATTAGGTAGTCTGATATTTTAATTTTTAAGATTTTTTGTTTGATATTGTAAGGTATAATACTTTTCACTGTATGAAGTCATGAAGGTCACTAAATAAGAGTAATGCAAAAACAGTAAACAATAATACTTTTGTAAGGTGATAAGAAATATAACCTTATTCAACAACTGAATGAATTGACGAATTAAAGAGCTCTCCAGCATCGCTTGAAAGCGAATATTATTAGCAAACATAAAAAACACAAAATAAAAACAAATTTCCATTTTCTTAACGCACGACTGCGTTACGATATGATTTAAACCCACGTCTCGATGATAAGCCATGCATACACCACGAGCAAATTTGCCCAGAGTCAGGTTTTTAGCATAAGCAAAATCACAAGAACAACATTCATGAAAAATTCAACAAAAATGTCTATCAAATAATGGTGGTCAATAAAAAATTGCACTGCGGATAATCATGTCATAAATACCGAAAGAATTTTTCACCAAAACAACAACAAAAAACATGAAGTGAAGGCAAGCAGAAAATAATCAAATATTAAATGCGAAACAAAATCAACGAAACTGCATAAAGGGCAAAAATAAAATTATAAAAAAAAGAAAAAAGTTGTGTGAAAAGCAAAATGCACTAAATATAAAGACAAACAATAATAAAAACATTGACGTTGATATCGGTGAAAAAAACACAACAAAACACGCAAAAGAGAATAACAAATTTTCTACATAAACTTTCATCAGTGTCAACGTCATTGCTGGTAACGGCAACATTGCAAGAAGCACAATTTACCAGCCAAGACATCAGCGGCGACACACTTACATACATACATATATAGATATTGGTGTATATAATATATACATACATATGTATATGTGGCATATATAGAACAGAAATATCTGTATGCAACTGCAGAAGACAAGAACATGCTGGGAAAGAGAGCGAATTTTACAAATAACTTCAGTGCACGCCAGCAAGCAGCTGTAGAATGCAACGAGTGACGACTACAGTGACTCCGAACAGTATGTGGACCACATATGGTGGTGTCTGCGTGTGATTCTTCTGACAATTTTTATAAATATTAATTATGGAAATTTATTTTTATTTTTGAAAAGCCAACTTGTTGAGATTTATTTTTGGCAGAATTAATTCTGTTTTAAAATCAATATAGCCAAAGAGAATATAGGCATATTCATTCACTTCATTTATGACTGACTATTTTAAAGTTAATTGAGTCAATTAGTGAACAATTAACCCAGAACTACAAAATTTTTATAGTCAATAAATAATAGAGATCCATCCTTCGTGATTGATTCAATTAAAGTTAATTGAGTCAATTAGTGAACTATTAACCCATAAACTCGAGTTTACAGTTTTGTAATTTTGGTTGATTAAAAGTTATAGAGAGTTGAAGAAACATAATTTTTTTGGTTTCATAAACTCCGTGTTTATTAGTAGTGTTTAACACTGAATTACTAAAAAAACTCGAAGTGATTCCTAATGATATCAAATTAGCTTTAATAAAAAAAAAAACAAATTTTATTTTTTTTAGGAAACTTCGAGTTTAAAATCCATGTTCAAGAGGAGTTAAAGATTTTTTTGTGTGGACAAACTAAACTATCGTTATAAAGAAATTTTGAACAATAATTTCCTGGCTTGGTAGATATTTGAATGAGGGACTGCCCAGAAAATAGCAGAACGTCGCCTAAGTAGTACAATGTATAACTCTAGAGCAAAACTTAGTATATTTGGAGAAAGAACTAGCCTTGACATAACTTTTCAGTAAGAGGGAACACCATTTCTCAAATTTTAAAACTTTTTTCGAATAAATATTTCGCATATTTTGCGCAAGAATACCTTAAATAACTCCACTGTAGGCACGTACTTAGATACCAACCTAAACTCAATGCAAGTTCAAGCCGCTGCTGTCGCATGTTACCACATTTAGTAAGTACATGTGTACCTACATGGCACGACACATGTATTGGAACATTACAACAACACTCCTACAACAAACCATGCCATTTTTGTGCCTCACAAGAATCTATTTGTCTGCATACAATACTTGGCATGTACTCATGCCTTTTCCAGTTTCAGTTTGAGCTTGGCTAATTACAAGCTAACATATAGTCTAGCATATACATACATACATATACATATCTGATTTCTGAAGTAGTAGTATTTGTATGGGCATAAACAATTTTACGAGCACTTGAAAAACGATTCCGTCATTGATTTTGTGTACGACGATTTTTGAGCGACTAATGTGGGTCAGAGGCAATTTAGAACTGAAGGAAAACAAGAAAAGTAAAAAAAAGTAATTTGGTCAAAGCGTAAGTTCGGTCGAAGAAAACTAGAAGTTTTTTGTTCATTAGAAAAAAAAAGAGACGAAATCATTTTTTCTGTGCCTTTTGTGTGCCTTTTTGTTTTGTTTTTCTTTTAAGTTGTGTGTCAAACTTTTAGACTTCGGTACAAGTTTGTGTCATGCCCCTTTATCATGGTCAACCCTTTTTGAACTTTTCATCAATCCTTTTCATGTTGAGAAAAATATAATTGCTTGAAATTGCTGATCCGTTGCTAGGAAATAAATTGAGATTCTTACAATGACTTTGTTCTTAAGTTCATTTGTTATAATGAAATGTTTTTGGTTGTGGATTATTTGCAGTTTTTAGCACAATCTGGCTGAATTCACACACTATTGGGTATTGGATTATATAATTTGGAACAAACTCATATAGTTTTTTGACAAGAATTTTCACTAGTTCCTTTAATTTCTGAAGACACAATGGCTTACTGATTCAAACTACTTCTAACAGAAAGCCCTATGAAGAGTTAATATCGCTTTATTCCTAAAAAAAAACATTGCTTGCAGAGGTGACATCTTGTCCTAACATTTATTTAAACCAGGATTGCTTAGCCTATACCCATGGAATTACCATTTTGCTCAAAGCATGAAAGAACAACAGTTATTCCAATGGAAAACGCTGCAAAATGAATTAAATCGCGTTCAGTTGAAACGAACAGCGATCTAGTCTATCCGTACAGGAAGAAGAACAAGCAAAGAAGCTTTTAGTGTGAGTAAAGTCTCATATAAGCGTTCTTTAGAATGAAATCGATTAATATGAGTCTAAATAAGACTGAATCTGAAGAACAATAGCACAGCCAAATTAATTGAATACATTAATTTTTTAATTGCCAAACCAGGTTTTGCCTTTCGCACAGACGGCTACTGGATTAATGATCAGCTGTTATACATTTCAGCTTTTGCCATTCATAAGAAGTTGGTAAGTTTCATCAGCTGATTACTATTTTATCAATAACCATAACCAAATTTACAGCGTAGACAACAGCCCGCAGAGCAGCATTTCATTATTAACTCGATTTGTATTCGATTAAAAATTAATGTAGTAAAATAAGATTTTTCTTTTATATGGTAAATCGGTTTAATCGAGCAAAAGCCGATTAATGAATCAATCAACTCCTGTGCGAAAAGCTATAAGCGGCATTATATTTCAGTTCCAGCTGAAGACAACTCTCTGTTCTTACTATAGTTGATTGTTGTCTGAATAGCTGTGCAAAAATGGGTTTATTTATGTCTGTGCGACGGTCATCAAATTCGAATTGAAAAAAATTTGTTTGAAAAATATTTAAAAAACTGGAAAAAAATGTTCTGGGAATAAAAATCATGAATCTCATTGCATTTCTATAACAAGAACTTTAGACAAAACACTTTACAGTAAAATATAATAGTTACTGTTAATTAACGTAATCGAAACCCACAAAAATTACCAACTTCAACTAATCACTCTTTACTTGTTCTCGTTCTCTCTAATGTTTGCTCATAACTTCTATATAATATTTCTTAGAAAATTATTAGCAAATTGCGAAGCCTCACTCGTAATGCATTGGAACTTGTATACTTGCATACCAATGGTATTAGCATTACATGAATTTCCAATGAATTTGCATACAAAGCTTTGTAGCTCACGTGGCGCGCAGCAATGCACAGATATCTATTTGCATATGATTCATAATAATTTATACTATGCTCGATAATAATATGCATTAAATTATCAAATTCATCATATTTTACCTGAAGGGATACAAAGCAAGCAGAGCTCAGCTACAAAGCCGCAAGCGCACGAACAACAACAACAACACAACACACTTGTTGTAAGTAGGTCAGCTGTACAGCTTAACGGTGGCTTTGTGTGTAGTCTTCAGATACTATATATAGATTATAGAAATATACATATGTATATATGCATCTATGTAAGCAGATAAATAATATTTAATGCTGTGTATTATGCGCAAGCGAAAAGTTTGCATTAATTAAATTGGCAGCTCCAATGAATGAATGGACGGGCGGACGGGTGGGAGAGAAATCTCATATCGATATTTTGCATTTGCATAAAGCAATCTATCTGTCTATATGTATGTATCTGCGGCTGTTTGTTGTTGATGTAAATATTTAAATACACCGTGTATTTGTTTTGCTATTGATACACGACAACAACAGCAACAACAACAACAGTAACAGCAATAAACAGACAGATGAGCAGTCAAAGAAAACAAATAAAGCGTCGGCAATAAATATCGCAAATAAGCCGACCGCAACGCGCCGCTGCGCCTCTGCTCGCATTCAAACTCGTTTCAAACATTTGCAAAAAAGGAACATTTTTAATTTTATTTACGTTGACAGTTGACCAAATAACGGCAAAACGGCTATATTAACATTCAGAAATGGTCTGGTAGTGGGTTTTTTGATTGCTTTTTATCTTTCTTTTTTTTTGCTACAAACTCAAATGGAAAACAGCTTATAATAAGATAACAGAGTTGTTGTTGTTAGTGTGCTTTTGCACATTTCACACAATGAAATGAAATGAGATGCAATTTAAAAAACCTGTCAAGGTTGTTAATGAGTGCAAAAGCATGTGAAATTACAAAAACAACTATGAATAATGCGCATTACTAAACAACTGTTTCATATGCCTTGGATTTATTTATAATTTTGCTTACAATGAGTTTACTTAATTTTGAATTAAGTGTTTTCAAATCGAATAAAATATAGCAAGCACAAATCACGCTTACTTTCAGAAATTTGCTTTAGTCTTATTCTCCGTCTAATTACTTAATTACTCCATTGTGTTAATATGAATAATATAAGCGAATAATTTGAATTATTAATAAACGATAATTATTGCACATGACTATTGCACAAACGGTGTTATGCATATATTATAAATTATCTTATAATTAATATAAATACATACAATGACTCACAGCAGTACTGTGCATTTGAGTGTATTGAAATGAGAGCAAGTGTTTTTGCATTTTACTAAATTTGTTAGAAATTCCTTATTAGTTAGAATGAAATATATGCTTTACTCTTCATTAAAAACTGAAGAAATGATTTATTTTAAGTAGTTTAAAGTAAGAAACAATACTATTTGGAGTAAACTTTTTGGCAAAAATTTGACCTACATATATATCTTCGACACAAGGATTGTCGCAGCTTAAGGCAGTAAGTGGTCTGCTTTACAGGCTTCAAAAAATCGATTTTTTGTTTTGTTTTAAATCTCTTCCAAAACTAACCAAGTATATGTCTTTAAGATTCCAAAGGCCAATTCGACATATTTTCGAAGCTAGAGTAGTTTTAGTGGCCGAGCGTCGGGCAGGTGCGAATGGATACTGAAAACTTTAAAGCGCGTTTTATCGAGTTTTCATTTTCACAAGTGTTAGAAAACGATGCCCGCGATAGCAAAAAAGAATAAAGCTCCGATCGAAAAAAACCAAAGTGATCTAGCTTTCAGTATTAAATTATCTTCTATTTCAACTAAAAAAGTTGGACAAAAGTATTATTTAAACTACATACTTGTTTTGCAACTTAGTAATTTTTTTTTCTTAAAAAAGTGAATTTTTTTTCAAACTTCGAAAAATTTTGGAATTTTATAACTTCTTCGGTATTTTTTTAGTTCATAAAGGAAAGAAACTTATAAAAATTAAAAAAAAAATTGGTTCGACTGTTTCAGATGCATCGCACGACCTCCATCACCGTCACCGATTTACAAGTGCAGACTCCAGGCGCTCCAGAAAAATACTTACAACTTTGAAAAAATTTCAATATTTTTTAATAATAAATATTGTTTTTTAAGCCTTAAATATATTACACATTATCGTCTTAAAATTCCGTTTACCGCAATCATTTCCTTCCGTTTAAAAAAAAAATGGTAAAAAACGCTTTTTTTCGGTTTCTAAAGCCGACTACTGCCTTTGGGGGTTAGGTGGGTTTCAAAATTTCAAAATTTGAAAAATAAAAATTGTTTTTCTTATTAAACAGTGCAATATGTTTAAAATATTAACCAATTATATCAGATCAATCCGATGAAAAATCTAAGAGATATACCCTTTAGAAATTCCGTCTATCTGGCCATGTCAGTACGGATGTAAAATTTAAACGCATTTATCTCGAAACTCACTTTTTCAAGTCGGTGGACACGATATCTCAAAAAGTTATGAAGCAATTTTGTTAAAATTATGCACACATCTTTGGAATAACACTATCTAGTTAATGAACGAAGGATTTTTTATATCTTTATTATAACTATTTTTTAGAGCCAATATTTGGCGAAAATTTGCCCAAAAAAGTGAGTTTTTTAATTTAAATTCTGTCAAAAATTCAAATTTCAATATTTTTTCCTTCATTCAGTAACTAGATTTATCCATATACTAAGGAAATATTTTTGGTTTATTGTTTTTAGATGAACCAAACATGAGTTACGTTGACCATAGCAAGACCTTTTTTTGGACACTTCATGGGAGATGTGGTGCCAACGGCTGAGGTTTCGGAATCTTTAAATAAAAAATTTACAAAATACTGTTTACACATGTATGTATCTTTGATACGCTGAATGGAAATCAGAAATAAAATTGAATAATGCAATGTAGGGATATTCATATAATATTTATTGGTTGATTAAAAAAATATCCTTCAAGTAAGCGTCTGAAGGTGTAGTTGTCTCTATTGCTGGTGATTACAATTTATCAGAATATTTGTGCCGAGGATATGACGTGTTAGATCATAACCGACGGATAGTCTCCAAAGTAATTTTTGCTCAGATTCATAAAAAAACTTGATCCATCAAAATAATCAATCGACAAGATGTTGTATTTTTTAAGCTTAAGCGGATATGCACCAAGAGAACCCGCGATCATAACTGCAGTTTTTAGATGACATAATAATTCATACATAAGTGCTATTAAAATATAAATAAGTGCTGCAAAGTGTTGACCTTGAAACTAAATCTCGATTATCACATTAGAGCTAGAATCAAAAATGCAAGACTATCGAAGGTGTATGAACGAGTTTAATGCGGTAACAAAGACATCATCATCATGTCTCACACTTAGCAGGTTTAGCACTGTGACTTCATTTCACCACACCTTAAAATATTTATGAAAGCTTGTTTTTCAGATTTAATGAAATTAGAAACAGAATACAAGAAGAAGAAGAGAATGGATATTATAGAGCTAATCTGCTTCTAAATCAATAAAATGTAAGATTTTATTAAGAGAAAGTCGTGGTTTTCCCCAAAAACATTAGAGTAAAGCTTGAAATACAAAGCCAGAATATTAGTTATGCTCTTAGCAATTATGTAAAAACAAAAAACATATTTTTGTTATTATGTTATTATTTCTGATGTTTTTGTGACAGTTGACGCTGAAGTAATATTTGCAATTCGTTCAGTTCGTTCACCACTTAAATTCTAACAGTAACTTTAATTATTTCAACTTATTATAATTAAAATTTTAGTTTTAAAGTGCGTCCAATGACTCACACTCGCAGAACAAACAAAGAATCATTATATAATAATATTTCTCAAAATATGTATTTGCAAAAGCATCAATGACCTGTAATAATGTAAGGGTAAATAAACGCACGCGAATTATTTGTATTTATTTGCGTGTTTAGCAAATGCGAGTTCAATGCACTCAATTAGACGACGGTGGCGCCCGTATCATCGGCACGGCGCGCCAGTCAATCATGCCATATGAGTTTTCCATTGTAAAATTGTAAATATTGTGGAGTAAATGAGTGAATGTTTATACTCGTTTATTGTATTATAGTTTTTATTTACATATAGTAAGCGAGCTTTGTATGTTTTCAGTTGCATATTTAGTAGTTTCATTGTTTTGTTTTATTGTTGTATAGAAAATTAACATTAGCTGTTCAGATATGGTAAAGCAGATAATGAAGTTTAAAGTATAATTTGTAAAATTTATATTTTATGTTATTTTTGTTGTTATTATTATTAAATTTGTATTAACTCTACTATTTTTTTTAATGATATGTAAAAAGTTTAGTGGTAGATAATTATCAATAGGATAATTGTCAAATAAGTCAATCAGTCTGTCAAACGAAGACCATATTTTTGAAATCTATACTCATTAATTTAAAAATCGATTTAATTTATATTAACATTTTCACTGTGAAATTATCTTCAGCGGTGAGACATATTTCTAACTTAAGGGGCTATACCAGTGTGACTTTTTAAAAAAAATCGATTTTTTTTATTTTTTGCTTATTCGATACTTTATACTTTCAAAAATATCCTGTGAAAGCGGTAAGGTCGTATCTTGAAAAGTTTTTGAATGGCAGCGTTCTAAAGAGCGACCGCTCGCAGGTATATGCCGCTATTATTACTTTAAACGCGTTTTTCTCGAAACGACTTTTCTCAAAATTGCTGACATCCATAACTCAACGAGAAATTTACCGATCAACTTCGAATTTAAACTGACTGACTGACTACGATATTTTGATTTATTGAAAATTGTCAATTTGACGACAATTTTTTTACCTTTTTTTCAGACATACGTCATTTTATTAATTTTTGATATTTTTCAAAGATTCTAGGTCATTGTATAGGAATTACCTTCAACTTTAATACACTTTTTGAATTTTTTAGTTTCAGTTGTCGAACTTTTTTTATTGCACCTCACAAGACAGCACATAACTCCGTTATTTTAAATATAGCTCTCTTAAAATATAGCTGAGGATACTTTATTTACGTCCAAAAACTACTTTTATTATGTCCAAAAAAGTTCGAAACATTCGATCGAGTACTTCCTTAAAAAAAAATTAACGAAAATTGCCTAGTTTTTCATGTGTTAGACTGGTATAGCCCCTTAACGAGTACGTTATAATTGGAGTAAGAACAATATTGAAGATACACCCTAAGTTCTCTTGACTCAAAAAAAAATGTACAGCCTGGTTTGGTTTACATGTCGAAGGCATTATTGGTCCATATTTTTTTCAAAAGGAGGGTGAAGCTTACATTACTTATTGATCCCACGATATTTATTCTTTCATTTTATTGAGAAAACCTTGAAGTGACTAAATGTTTTCAAGAAATAGTCAGCCAAAAGGCAACCTACATTATGGGATTGATCCTAAAATTAATAGTTATAGTTACGACTGACAGTTTGAAACTACCATTCAGAGTTTTTCTAGGCGGGCTAAAGCCAACTATGCGGTATAAAATGGTGCAAACTGATAGAGAACGGTCTTCATAAACGGCAGTGGCTTTGGACAAATGACCGATCGATCTGTTCAAACACTGAAAACCATCGAAAATTCAAACCAATAAAGCCAAAATATATGTAGATGAATTCATTAATTTTCTTATATTTTAAGTATTTCATATTTCTAAAAAAAATATTCAAGCTCTTAATGTATGCTCGATTTAGTGCAGAAAAAATATGAAATATTAAAACATTGATTGATTCTTTGGTAAGAATCAACTTTTACGCGTATCAATGTAGCGAGTAAATTCACTTTGTCAGTAAATTGATAAAAAACCCCGTAAACTCTTTTACCTTGTTACATTTGCTGTTTACTTTTTACATTTTTGGTTTTTCTACACACATAAACCAATTGAATTGTGAATTCAACGGCAACTCGGATGGATGAAAATTCCCATTTGACATTGCAAAGCTGCGCAACAACGGTGTTGCCACTACAATACAATGTAGCAATAGAGGCAAATAAATAAAGACAAAATTGAAGCTAAAATAAAACGAAATAAAATCGTATGTGTAACAGAAAGACAACAACAACAACAGCAATATAGTTGGAGTGACCCAATTGTTTTCCACCATAAATCGTATGAAATCGTAACGCATTGCTGTTTTCAGAATTATTGAAAGCGAAACGACGAAAGATTATAACACCGCTGTCACTTACATTTTTTAAGCCAATTATGTATGAAGCGGAGTCTACACAACTTTCGTATGCAATTTCGTTGATTATTGTTTCGGTGTTTTTTTTTTGGTTTTTGATTCGCTTTCAATGCTCACCAAGTTTGTTGGCTGCGTGTGCCCATTTGTGGCAACAACGCTATTTCTCAGCTTATTTCCGATCGGCATTTTCCAAATGTGTTTCGGCTAATGTCAAGCTACAATGCTAAATCGAATTTTGCCTTTGTTGTTGGAGTTGTTGTTGCTGTAGATAAGTTTTATTTGGTTGCATGAGAAAAACTTTCACTGTTAATTCAATACTCGAGTAACAGTGTCTGTGGACAGGTGTGAGAGTGTGTGCTTGTGCTTGTGCTCGCTTTAAGTGCCGCTATTAGACACTTTGTAACTGCTTTGATTTGTTGGCGCAATGCACGGAAATGCATTTAACGGTCTGACATTTTTAATGAGATTACTGCAACGGATTTTCGTAATAAAACTGTATTTATTGTGACTCGACACACAATAAAAAATCACATAAATAAATAAACAAATATGTACATTTCAATATGACTTTCGAATTAACGGGTAATCTAGATATTGAAATCAGGAAACATTTATATGTACTTATATGTTATGTGTGGTGAGCTTAACATGGAGTAATAACGGTGAAGTGAGCAGTAAACAGTGCGATTTAATTTTAATTTAATTTTTACAATAAACAAAGAATTATTGCATTACATTGTTGTAGTTTTGGTAAAAAAAAACATAACTATTCATTGGTGAAAAATTTTATTTTTATATGAGATTGATCATTATGGCTTGTTGTAAAGTAGTTGGAGTTTAAAAAATGTATCTTGCTTTTTTTGAATGTCCCTCATATATGTCGATATATGCATTATGAAGCCAATCAGATGGGCAGAAAACATGATATTGGAAAAGAAAGTTTGGTCCGATATCTCTAATCCAATTGAATTGTGCTGAGAAAAATACTCTAACTTCATTTTTTTGAGATATGCTACAGTTTAACTAAGGAAAGGCAGTTGATAGTTTTCGAAGTTTGGGACTGAAAAAAATATCCTGTCTTGTTTTAGAGCTCTTGAAAGTATTATCCGATTGTTTTTAGATTATTGATCTTAACGTAACACACTTCAGTGCAATCGGCTCTCTGATGAATGGAGATTGAAAAAATAAAATAAAATTTTTTCAATGGTCTAAAAGGTTTAGTCAAACTTTTTAGGGACTCGCACAGAATTAATTTTAACTCCTACATCGAACATGGTAAAGAAATAAATACTTGTTTTATTGGATCGATCGAAATTTGGCCAACGACTTTTCATATAGTATATAAATACAGTTGAACTTCCCTAACTCGTATTAACATAAACCACTGAAAAAATTTAGAGGGACTTCCGAGTTTCGGACGGTAATTTATATGAAATTTGACTTATATTGCCAATTCAAGAGTTCGAGTTACGGAGAATTTCGAGTTATGGAAGTTTAACTGTAATTGTTTTTGTTATATTCATTGTTATTGAGTTTGGACCAGATGAATGACTCCGATTTCTAGAAAAAATTCCTTAAATTAATAATAGGTATTAATGGGTAAAGATATTATTAATAAATCTTGCTCCATTTTGTTTTAACATCGTTGTTGAAAAGCTTATGGGGATCAAAATGATTTAATATGAAAAGTAGGCAAAATCGTTTATCTACTTGGTAAGATATGAAATTATGGAGGAAAGCGACCTAGGTATTGGAACCAAACTAAATTTATTCAGGAGATTGAGTCATAAGTAAAAAAATCATATTTTTCGATTTTCGAAGTTAGCCTCCAAAATAGAAATATTTGGTTTCGAAGTTCGAAAAAAAAATATTATTAATTACAGGATATAGCTACAAGTCAAAATATATTAGGTCTACAACTTTGCTTCCGCCGTTTTCAATCGATGTCTCTAGGGTCAAGAACTGGTCGATTAAATCGATTTTTTTTAAATCGATTAAATCGTTTTATATCGATCTTGGACATTTGTGTCAACATTAACCCAACAAACTATTTGTAAAGATCTGTTTGCATCCTAAACTTATTCTCAACTGAAAATGTCACTTTTTGAGCCGAATTCTCGACATTTGCGGGAAATTTTGGAAATTTTTTGAAACATCGACATTTGTAACCGTTTTTATACAAAAAAAATTAAATTTACAAAAAAAAAGGGCGGAAGCAAAGTTTTAGACTTAATATTAGATAAGATCTAAATTTTCTTCGTAATTCAATGGTATATATATTTTTCGTCAAGCTTATATGACGGATGCTACAAGGGGTCAAAGTTTGACCTTCGAAAAAAATAAAAAAAATTGTATATCGAAAAATACTGGACCCAGCCGAGTGTTGTACACTGTAATGATATTTTTAAACTGGTTGTACGAAAATGCATTACTTTTCGTTAGTTTTTGTCAGAACTTTAAATTTTTCACATATTACAGTAGGAAAATTGCATTTTTTGTAATCGTTTTTTCACATGTTATGAAGTTAATATCTGTCTCAGTAAAGAGGATATTTTTTGTTTTGTGTCGACCTTTCCTTTCCACAATTTAATTTCCACAGTATCCTTGGGATAAGTTGTCATTGCCCAACGTCGAATATAACCCTCTTAGTTTGTAAAAAGTAAACAAGTTGAATCGATTGCTCCAATACAAAGCAACATGTTTTCTGGCTCAACATAAATCATAAAATTAGAGATCAGTTCATATATAAATTAATCTCGCCTTTGGGCTCTGAAATATTTGACCAAAGGCAACATGATTTAATATCAATTTAATAAATTTCAGCGAAATATTTCAATAAATAAAGTCTGCTAAAGCAAATTTTGGTTTGTTACTGTTTTTATATTTCAATATTCCTATAATCGGATATAAATAAACATAAATATGTATATTAAACGAAATATGTATCAAAAGTCGCATGCCAATTAATGAAGTAATTTAATTTTGTGCAAATTTATAATTCCAAATTAATTTTGAAACTGATAAGCTTATAATGGTGCATAATTTTCTAACACTTTTAACACAGTATCGCTTACAGTAACAACAATATGAATATGAATACTCATCTATGTATGCCATCATTCACACTCAACTTATTCAATTAGAAGTTTAAACAATTACATATGTTTAACTTAATACTAACCATTAAGCAATTAGGAAGTTAGAATATTCAACTAATGCACATTTTCGTTTTAGAGACAAACTACTGCGAAAGCAACATAATTAATGGCATTAAACTTTCGAATCAGCACACACACACACTTCCTATATATATTCATATAAATATGTATGTATGTGTGTGTGTGGATGTGTCGGTTGCGCCTAATCAACACTCTACAACGACCTGTAACATTTGAAAATAACATTCATCTATCAACTGATTATCAGCTTGCAAAACACGTAGCTAAATCACCCACCAGCCACCCCTTTACCTCCTCGTTGCGGTCTTATGCGAGCGGTTTGCCCGACAATCGACCAAATTTATTTCACTACTGACAGCCGCTCGAGAGTGTGGGGAGTACGGCAACACTAAACGCTGATAAATCTTTCGCTGCAGCACTTTATGTGGCACTAATAGTTATTTAGCTGCACAAACACACACTAATATATATGTATAAATATATATATATAACTGTAATATATAGTGGCGCACTATCAACGCCGCGCAACGCTTTGACGCTGGCCCAATTTCAAGCTAATATAGAAATTTAATAAATTATTTTCGTAGCGTAACGTTGGAGTCTATGTGAGTATGTCTGTCTGTGTGTGTGTGTTGTAGCCAATCTCGTGTGTATCAAGATCTTCATCACTTTCATATCAACTTAATTTTCTCACATCTTTGCGCAATTCTGCCAGTTCCGGTTGGCGCCGCGCAACGTCGCACTTACGTAAAGAGCCCGTCGTCATTAAGAACAGCCGAGCCTGGCAAGTAGACAACCCAGTCGGCCGCAGTTTCAAACCGCATCTCTCAGACACACATAAACGTTTTGTCCTATACAAATAAACGAAGGAAGAAATATGTGAGTGTGTGTGTGTGAATAACGGTTTGCCACATTGGTGTGCACCATTTTCCTTTAATCCTTCTGCTTTTGTTGCTGTTGTTGTTTAATAATCTGCACTTTTTTTGTTGTTATTGCCATGTAAACCCATTAAAGCAAAGCAATAAAAGTGGAAGATAAAGGAAAATCTGCCATAATCAGTGAACGCTTTCACTCCTATTGACACACCCTATACTCATACACATACACCGGTATTTATTAAGCAAAAGTGTTGCTGTACTAAAGTATGTACGTATGTGTACCTTTGAAATAAGTGTGTGGCTCATTTAGAACACCTGAATAACGCTGCCAAAATTATGATAATCAAATCTAATTGCGTTTCCATTCACGTCACCAACGCTGTACAGCCGCGTTTCAAGTTGCAAATTACCTTATAACGATGATGCCGCTTGTCGTCAACGTCTACAACGACACAAGGCGACACAAAGAAGATCTGAAGATAGCACAACTCGGCGCACAAACACACACACGACGCTCTACGGCGCACTCGGAAGACACAGGAAATGGCAATGGAAGTAGCAAAGGAACAGCGAAAGCGAAAGCGGGTGCTTGAGTTGGATGCATTAAATGTGTGTGTGTGTGAATGAATGAGCGGCTAAACGAGCACCTTCACATAAACACACTCACATACTTAAAGGTATACTTGAAGGCGTCGTCTCCGCTGAGCGCCCATGTGACGCGTTGAGTACACGTTGAGTCCTGTAAATTATTTCCGAATCAAGATATGCAAAATGCTGAAATAATAAAGCGTACGATAAAGGGTTGTACTACGGCGTGCGCAGGTAAATAATAGAATTCACTTACATAAATGTTTATTAGCGAAAAGTTGCTTTTTGTTATACTCGTACACATACACACACACTAGTGTTGCTTGGCGGCGAGCGAAATGAATGCAAAGCATGTGCTGTTGTCGCCGCTTAATATCTTTGAATACTTAGAAAATTGCATAACTTTAGATTAAGTGTAGAAGTTCGGTGGAGAAGGAGCGTTAGGTTATGTACTCAGCAAGGTTGGTGGTGGCGTATGAGTAACATTTTGTTACTTATACAAAAACGAGGTTATTATTGGTTTTGAAGGGACTGTTTCATATCTGTATGTCATTTAAAAAAAATTAATAGCTTTCTATTTAAACCGTAATGAGTTGAGTACGTAACTACTACTCGCTGGATTGTGGGTGCTAATCACAGGATAGACAAAATCTTAAATTGTTTCATGCTATTATTGTTGTTTCCTTGAGATGGTTCTAGGTATTTAAGATCACAGAGAGATTCAGTTTTTCTTAACAACAGCTATCGCTCGAAAGGCAACGACAAAACTGCAATGAGAAATATATTATTATTCTAAAGCCTTCCTTATCGAGTTCAATGAAAAGTCTGAAATAATTTCGGTGTTTTATATAGGAATTATTGCATAAAATAATGCATAAAATAGCATAAAATGATACATATATAAAGATTAAGTGAAAATGTGTGTCATTAGAAAGAAAAAAATACAAAATAATCTGTCTTCATATAATCACCATTTCAAAATAGATTAAAAAAACCCACCAACTGACAGCCTAATCTTCCCCTAATCATCGACAATAATGAATTTTGGATCGAAAAGTGTTATTTTGAGAAATCCAATTTGTGAGCAGAAGAAACTACGAAGATTTTTTCTGACCAATAATCACGAACTCTTTGATTTTTAGTTTTATTCAATTTTATTTCCATGAATATTTCAAAGTTATATTTTATGATCGTGTATGATGGAAAGCTGTGCTAATAAATCAGGCACATCATCCTCGAAACCCTAGATTTCATCCTATAACTATGAATATATTTTCTATTTAAATTATTCTTTCAAAGAAATCTAGCTGGAGAGCTACGAAATATTATCTGTTTTCTCGCTCGTCCAACTAGATATAGATCTCTTGAAAATTTATTTTTTTTTATGCGTAGCGTGTGTTTGAAAGCCGAGGAACTTTTTACACCGCTATCTCTCAGACAACTTCGACCCAGTGAAATTCAATAACTTAAGACAGATTTATTTACATTGTTGAGCGCATGAAGCTAATGAGATCTGTTGCATTTAAATTTTGCAAGATCGATCAACCAGGCATTTCCAATTCTTCTATAGTCACTGAACTCTGTCTAACTTAAATTTATAACTATATAACTTAGTTACCTCTGCTACCTTAGAACTCAAAAACGCAAAACCCATTTCTATTTTCCATAACCATAACATTAACCCATTTATATTACTCGTATATTATATAACTCCTCTACACCGAAGTTACGAATATTAGCTAGTAAAACACCTTTATTACGAAATGAATGTGTAAAAACTCATTACAATTCTATGTGCAAATGTATTTTAAATGGAGAAAAATCACAGCCATTAAATTGGTTATTATTAGCTACCTCGAAAACATGACTTGAATATGACATGAAACATGAGTAGCGGCCGCATTTTACACTCATTTCCTATGGATAATACATATGCCTCGCAATGGCTACCATGAACATTTATGTGTGTATATATGATTATATATAACCCTATATGGTGAAAATGCGTATGCGCTTCTAGGTATGTAAGCGCAAATATTTAGACAATCGCACGAGCAGGCCGCCTATAATTGCAATATTTCCGCTGTCATGCTCATATTTTGCCATTAGTTCAGACACATATTGGCACGCGTAGATAATACGAGTAGTGACCCAGTTGGAAATCGATGAGAATTGATGGATGAGAAGAATCTTGCTGTTGGCCAATTCGTCGCTTGAGATTGGGTGAAGTAAAATTTTTGAAGAGATTTTGATACAAGTGTTCCAAAACAGATCTAGACTTTCGAACAAGACAAGACAAGACTTTCGAACTTGACAAGAATTCTTTAAGTTGAGGTCTATGAGGTCATAGTTCTTATGACAATGAGGTATTACCCTAGTCATATATTCTTCCAAAGAGCTTGGAACCGTTTTCGAAAATTAGGGAGAGTTTTGTCGCTATTTGAAAATAGTGTATTGGCTGTATTTGATCTCCAATTCATAGTTAAAGATAATTAGAATTCCTTCTAAGTAATAAAATCATATATACCCACCTCAGAGTATCTCAGAAGAGATTCGTGATCTCAAAAAAATTATCTTTATTTTGAAAATTCATATTTCATAAAATGGATAACGATTTCCGCATAAATTTGATACAAATAATAGACAAAATAGAATTTCTAACTAGATTTTGAGGAATTGGCTAAATTATGGATTATGGATGTTTATAAAAATGCTTCCAGAATATTTTGTTGTAAATATATCGATGAAGAATCCCATAAGTATTATTTCCATATGGTGACACATAAGTGAGGATCATGTAACTTCGACCACAGCTGTTGATCGATCGTATGGCTATTTTTGAAGAACCAAAAAAGCATTTCGAAATCTTGAGATGCTTATGATAGTTTCATAGCGAAATAAGATTTTCGTATTGGTTTCAGGATCAGAGAGCTTCAACAATCACTAATCATATGATCCTCAGTGTCTTCTTAAATTCCCAAAGATTAATAAAGAGCAAAAATTTCCTACAGGGCACACTTTGAGCTCAGCTCAGAAACACATATTCCACGGCATGCTCCTAGGTTAGTATGTATATTTGTACAGGTGTAGCGTGTGGATGCATTACAATAGATGCGCAACACAAACGCAGACAGCATCGTGGCCGCGACAACAACAACAACAACAACAACAGCAACAACGCCAGCAAAACACAAAAACAATGCAGGATGACAGGCAGGCGGACGAGGCAAACGTGAGAGGATGTGCTTCCGCTGTGTGTGAATGAAATGAAGCAAAGAGTGCAATTACTGTGCTTTTTCCAGCCGATAAAGTGACCCGGCCTGCGCTGTGTGTGTGTGTTTTTGCGGCTCTGCAGACGTTTTTATGATTATGACTGTGTGCGCACACAGTTTTTTTTGCGCCGTGTTGTTGTCTTATTCAAACCAATTTATACGCGCAAGTGCACTTACAGCCTCATAAAGGCACATATGCGCGCAAATAAATATATTTCTTTTTGTTTTGTGTATGCGTGTGTGTGTGTGTGTGTGTTGCAATGGAGCGAAAAAATTAGTAGCCAGTCACATGCGAGCAAATTGCAAACAAACAAACAAACACACACAGACACACCGAGGCGGTAATAAAATGTATGTTGTTTATAAATATTTATGGCTGTGGGAAAATATGAAATACACAACAACAATACGGCAATGGTCACAAAAGCTGGCAGCAGCCGAGCACCAAGCACCACAAAATAGGCAGCAAGTGCTTACTTGGCTTGGCAGTAAAATACTCGCCAACCGACAATACACAAAATGTAAAGAATATACAATAAATACAGGCGCATAAATAGCACTTTGTTGTGCCCCTCTGTGTCTCTCTGTGCCCCTCTGTGTGCTGTGCGAGTGTGGGCAACATAATGAAAGCATTGAAAACAAAATAAAGAATAATAAAATACAACAACAAAAAAGAAACGTGAAATAAGTGAATATGCTGGACACAGGCATAGAAAAGTAGCTTTGGCTGGCTGGCTGGCAATCGGTCCACCGCTGCGGGGCTTTGTGAGTGCTGAAGTTGGCGCACCGAAGGAGTTGAGTGTTATTTACAATGCCGGTGGTATAATGCAATTACCACACATAAAAGTTGTGGCGGCGACACAACAAGTAAATATGCATGTATGAGTGTGTGTGTGTGTGCCTGTAAGCTGGACAAATGAAAATTCATGCACCTCATCGCTGTGCAGCTGCTGGACGCGGTAGACTGCAATGCTTCAGGCGATATTTTGCACAAGCCCACCTGCACTAACACATACAAACAAATAAATAGGAGAATATTTATGCACACTGGTGAGTATGTAGATGTATATGTGAGTTTATATATATGAGTTTAAATATAACCAAGCTCACCAGTCAACCGAGCACTGTGCTATATGGTACAAAAAATACCTTAAATCTCAGCACCGCTACAAGGACACCGCGCTCAACGCGTCTCGACGAAAGCGGGTTTAAATCATCATTTCAATAAATTTCAAAGGTGTAAAAGCAATAAGCAATAATATGTTGGAAAACCTTTGTGTGCGCTCATGCGATTGTGTGTTTGTATGTGTGTCCGTGTGTAGCGCATAAAACGCAATAAAGCTTAAGAGCTGATATTTATAATGGTCTCCCTAAGGATTTCTGACGTTAACGCTATTGATGCGTATTATCTGGGCACAGGAGGACATTTAAACAGTGTGATATGGATTTTGTTGAGCGAATTGGGGTTTTCATTTAAGCTACTGATGTTCTCAGATACGTATTTAATATTTTTAAAGAGACCAGAAAGTAGAAATTATTTTAAAAATAATAGAAATTGGAAATTATAAAAATATGCTGATCAAATTTGACACTAATTAAACAAAATATATTTATATTTTTTAGTGCATATTTATCTATTACATATATAGTACCTTTAAATTGGACTCATGATATTTTCAAAGGTTTAGATGTCTTTCTAAAAGCGTAAAAGTAGCTGAGAGTCAAATCTGATGAGAAAGCCATGTTTCTTTTGACACGTTTTTCTTTTCTACTCAATACAAGACACCTTAAGGGGGTGATCCCTTGTAAACGGACTGATTTTTAGGGATTTTTTTTAATTTTTTGCTACGACAGGTAAATAGACATAGCTTTAAGTTTATTATCATTTATTAACATAAATTTCAAAAGTATGAAATATTGTGTAGAACTGACTTACAGCGTTCTGAACATACCCGCCTCGAAATATTGGCCAAACACTTCCTCTACTATTCCGGCTGATTGACTTATCGAAAACAAATAAATTTAGCGGCGTTTTAATTTGTAAATTTACATTCATGGAATGCACTACAATCAAATGAATATACCAAAAAATTTGACTTTTGGTAAACAAGCCAAATACGCATTTTTTTCAACTTTTCCTATAAAAAAAAATTAAACTTTTGTTAATTTTTGATTGTTAATAGAGCGTTCCATGCGTTTACATGTGCTGAGTGCATCCAACAAATTTACAGTCATTCGGTCAAGCCGTTTTTGTGATACGATGCATAAAAGTTTGAAAACACACAATTTTGAGAAAAATGGTCTTTCTTCTAATTGCTGTAATCTTCAAAACGACTTCGAATTTTGAAAAATCACTTTGTTACCGTATTGTAGACATGTTAAGAAAGCAGTTTATGATTAAAAAAAATTGTTGAGTCTATCACATGAGATAGCCCCCCCTTAATACTGCTAATTTTTGAACTCTGTTTCCATTTTTTTCCATATTTTATTTCTTTATAATCCCTAGAACCTCGCTGTATGTTTTATATAATTCCAATACTATAACATCAGTATTCAGATTTAGAGAAAAAAAATTTTTGAAAGAAGCCCTAAACAAATGAAGTTGGAATCAAAAAGCCAAAGAAAACAATTTTTTTTAGAAATTTAACAAATTTTCTTCAGAGAATATCTTCATTCTACGTTTTATTTTCCTCTCCCTGAGGAGTATGTCTTGTAATACCTATTTTCACTCTTTAAAGCTTCTTGGCTTTCTAATTGGTAATGTGATCCCTAGGCAAAATTCACTTTTACGGTAAAGAACTCACTATGAAAGCTTAACTTCCAATCCGAAAAGGGTGATTACATAGTGTAAGTGTCTATCGGACTTTTTCGCATATTGAACTTGTGAATAGTATTGAAGATACTACAAAAATACTATTTAATTTCGATAAATAAGAAAAGGTAGTTCTTTTAATCCAATATAGTTCTCGAATCTGACTCGAGAATCTCCCAATTGACTAACAGTTTTTTTACTCTCCCTACCATCTATCCCCAATTTTAGTATAAAACCCCTGACAGACGGCGGTGTTAATTCGGATTAACTGCTTTAATCGGGGTTAATTCGAGAGTTACCTCAGTTAACTCCGTTTGCTAACTCCCATTTAATCCTCAAAATTTTAGAGAGTTAGTGGGAGTTCGTGGCATTTTCGTTGGCAACATTGTTAAACATGGCCGCTTTTGACCTATTGTGAAGGAAAATATGCAATACTGACAGCTGTTTTTCAATTAAATGTAAACAAAAACATACGCATGCAATGAAATAGCTAATTTTTTTCTAAAATGGAAGTTCTTATAATAACGTATTTATGTAAATTTTTTAGTAATTAGTGATTTTGTACTAATTGTGCGGCTAACAACCGCATATTCAATTATTATACTATCCAATTTTATTTTACCAAAATGGAAATATTATTGCCAATCAGCTGTTTATGGGAATTTATACTCGCTTTGTGTCACCTATATATTTGGAACTGATTAACTTTGATCCTAATTAACTTTGCCGTCTGTCTAGGATATAAGATTCGTAAAAATCACAGCGGGGAAGAGGATGAAAGTTACTGTATAGAACAATAATTTTGTCTTATTTTCTGAACAAAATCAAAAGAGTTCCATCCAATATTTGTATTCTGCCGGAATTCTGATAAAAAATATCATCTTACTTTTTCTTGATTGTCCATGTTCTGAATTTCAAATAAATTTATTGGAATCGAAATGAAGTGACATACCTAATTCTAAACTGAGAAATTCGATTCTTTCTGTACTAAAAAATAATTATTGAATTTAAAACCAAATACTTATTTAATAAAAAAATATTTCTTTTGAGCACTTCTTAATAAAAATAGCAATTTGGTGAATAAAATAATAACAAATATAGTCTACTCAAAGTATCCAAAAGTGGTTTGAAATTGCGTTGATGCCTTTGTTATCGCAGAAATCCCACTTTTAAAAACCGAAACAAATTCACATTTTGCCACAAAAAGTGCAACTCTGTGTATTTGTCGCTACGCCAAATGGAATTTCAGCTGGTTTAATTGCATTTGCCACGAATTAAGTGGAGTTTAAACTTTCCGTACGACAACAGCAAAGCTTGTATTGGCAATTCAATTTTCCAAAAAATGGTCAAAACAAAAATACGCCAAATTGAAGTTCACTTTAACGAACAGGAATGCAGCTAACAACAATAAATCAATTGGTCAAATAAAACAACAAAACAAAAAAATAAGCAATAGAAACAATCGCGAAATACAACAACAAATTCGAAATTGTAGGCGCTCCAGAATTTTTTCGAAAGTAATTTTGTTCCGACTTATTTTTTGTGGTTTTTGTTGTTGTGTTTGCTTATTCGATTTTCGTTTTCCCTGCTGGATGTTGACAATACCTGCGGTTATGTTTAATTGAACCACTTTATGCACTCGCATGTCTAACGCCGCCCCGAAAAACAGGCGGATCCCCAGCCGAAACGTGAACATGATTGTAGGTGGGCGCGTTCAACGAGCGCGCGGGCGTTGTAAATTTGTGGATGTGTGTGTGTGTGTGCCGTTATTTGCCAGCACGTGTGCGAGTATGAGTTCCTGTATATCCGCGAGTGTTTGTTGGTGTGTGTTATAGTGCGTGTAGACACTTTGCGGTCGGTCAGACTTGATGTTGTAATTTACATAAATTTTTCATTGAGCTTTTTTGGCTCAACAAACGCACGAACGACGTGCGCACAAACACGGTAACAAGCAAAAACACACATACATATATAGGTGCTCAAAACCCTAGCGCTGCGCGTAATCAAGGGGTAAACAATATTTCTGTGCATGTGTGTGTGGGTGTGCCGGAAAGTTTCCTGTGTTCACTTTATTTATCCACTTCTACGTATATGTATATGCCAGTGTTGATAGCAAAACTGTGCGGTCAGTAAGAGATACAAGTATATATACACACACACATGCACATGCCACTCTATGCACGATAAGGTTATCAAGTGGCAACGCTGTGTGGTGTGGTGCGTGGGGGAGTTTGGGCAAAAAAGATAGCATTAACATTGTACGGCAGGGAAATCGATTTTGTGATGACGTGGAAATGAAATGAAATGTGTTGATGCGTCCCTTGTGTCCCTTTTCGAAGCAAACACACACACAGTGCTCACATCCATACTCTCTCACATACATCTATAGCACTCGCATAGCTGGGATATACACTCTAAAGGATTTAATATGCATAGCATTCATTAAGATTTAATTCAATCATAATATTTAAGTGAGCAGCATTACAACTGTATTGTATGCTAAGTGTGCGTGTGCATATACATATATATATATATATATATATATATATATAGGTATGTATAAGTGTTGTGTGCGTGTGAAAGTGACAGTAAAAACAGACAACTACTTATAAGGGGATTTTGTATTTATCACTTCAGCATAAATAATCATTTTTCATTCAATCGAGGCACTGACGCTTGAAATCCTCGCCAGCAAACAACAGCAACAATGTGTAAACGCATGAACGCACAGATTTCATAAATTCCATACACGCTTGCAGCGGCTGTATGCATATGCATATGAAAGACTTATACATGCTACAAGTGTATACTGTATGTGTGTTGGGCGTTGCAAGGGTCAAATCCTGTGGCTGTGGCGCCTCAACAAATAGCAGCTTATGACATTGAAATGCTTTAATGCTGCACTTAAAGCGAACAGTTACATGCAGACATGTTGCATATAAAAATGCATGAGGGGACGTGTGGCATGCATGCAAATAAGTACAACATAGCATAGAATAGCATGATATAACATTGCATGACATAACATAGCATAGCATAACATGCCATAATAAAATATCACAGCAGAGTATAGCAGAACACTGCAGAGCATAGCATAACATAACATAACATAGCATAACATAACACAACTTAGCATAGCACAGCAATGACATTCTTATTTGATTCTGAGATCCTGAGGCAAAATTTGCTTGTGCGGTAAAGGACTCACTAAGAAAGCTGAGCTTCCCATCCGGAGCGGGTAATTATATAGTGTAAGTGTCCATCGGATTTGCATAGCATGACATAACATAGCATAACATAACACAACATAGCATAGCATAACATAACACAACTTAGCATAGCGTAACATAGCATAGCACAGCCATGACAGTCGTATTTGATTATGTGATCCTGAGGCAAAATTCACTTGTGCGGTAGAGGACTCCCTAAGAAAGTTTAACTTCTCATCCGGAGCGGACTAATTATATAGTGTAGGTGTCCATCGGACTTGCGTAGCATGACTTAACACAACATAGCATAGCATGGCATGACATAACATAGAATAAATTAGTATGACATAAATTAGCGAGCTCAACATTGCATAGCATGACATAACATAGCACATACAAACTACACAGCACACCTGCAACTGCCAAACGTCCATAATCCTGCATACAAACCAGCAAACCATCGATCTCCATGCTTGAGAAAAAAATAACAACAACAACAACACCACCACCAACAACCAACTACAAACAAACTTCTGCATAGCGTAGTGAAGGTTTTTGCATTTTTATACTCTCGCAACAAAGTTGCTAGCAACAAAGTTGCTACGAGAGTATTATAGTTTTGTCCACATAACGGTTGGTTGTAAGTCCTAAAACTAAACGAGTTAGATATAGGGTTATATATATCAAAATGATCAGGATGACGAGAAAAGTTCAAATCCGGATGTCTGTCTGTCCGTCCGTCTGTCCGTCTGTCCGTCCGTCTGTCCGTCCGTCCGTGCAAGCTGTAACTTGAGTAAAAATTGAGATATCTTAATGAAACTTGGAACACGTGTTCCTTGGCACCATGAGAAGGTTAAGTTCGAAAATCAGCAAAATCGGACCATTGCCACGCCCACAAAATGGCGAAAACCAAAAACACATAAAGTGTCATAACTAAGCCATAAATGAAGATATAAAAGTAAAATTTGGAATAAAGGATCGCACTAGGAGGGGGCATATTTGGATGTAATTTTTTTGGGGAAGTGGGCGTGGCCCCGCCCCCTACTAAGTTTTTTGTATATATCTCGCAAACCAATAGAGCTATATAAACCAAACTTTCTGCAGTCGTTTTTTTTAGCCATTTCCTTATACAGTCTAAAAATTACAGAAATCGGATAATAACCACGCCCCCCTCCCATACAAAGGTTAGGTTGAAAATTACTAAAAGTGGGTTAGCTCACTAACCAAAAACGTCAGAAACACTAAGTTTCACATAGAAAATGGTAGATAGAAGCTACACTCAGATTTTTTTACAAAATGGAAAATGGGCGTGGCGTCGCCCACTTATGGGTCAAAAACCATATCTCAGGAACTACTCGACCGATTTCAATGAAACTTGGTTTGTAATAGTTTCCTTACATCCCAATGATATGTTGTGAAAATAGGCCAAATCGCTTCACAACCACGCCTACTTCCTATATACCAGAACTTTGAAGACGATCTGAATCGTTAACTTTACAATATATAAAGTAAGCACTAGTGAAGATATCGATGGAGAACTTTGCACAAATACTACGTTTATAGTGTGGCAGCCCCATTCTAAAAATCACCGAAATCGGACCATAGGTTGTCAAGGCCCCATATATCGAACATGAGGACCTCGGTACTTCTAACCTAATATTAGGGTTTCCAACTTTCAATGGACTTTATACAATATATACGACGAATATGTGGGTCAAATTGTGTATTTTATAATATTAATAAAGTTAAATAAATAAATTGCGAGAGTATAAAATGTTCGGTTACACCCGAACTTAGCCCTTCCTTACTTGTTTCTCCTTGTGCTTGTGCTATGCCATGTCATGAAATTGAATTTCGTTTGCATAAATTAGTTGCATATTCAATTAAAGCAAAGTAATGCAAAAGTAGCTTTAAAATGCAAATTTTATGATTTGAAAATTTTCGTTTTTCACATTTTCCTTTTTTTTGTTATTGGCCAGCAGGTGTTTGTGGCAATGGCAAAAGAATTTTCTGCTTGTGTGAAATATTTTCATTAAATTAGTCTGGGAAATGTCATCATTAATATTAAATTTTATCACCAAATTACAATGGAGTGAAATTCATGAAATTCTCCGCATGCCAAAAGCCACTTTAATTTGCCAAATAGGCATTTTATTTGATTGACTGCATGCTTGAATGAATATCTAATTGCGTTTATGTTTGTGTCAAATACGAGTATATTCAATTAAATTGCACTTTGCTTTAATTTTAGTTAATTTTCAATATAAAATATTTACAGTTATTTTTGTTGTTTGGCTGTTGATTTTGAAGCAAGGCTAACCACTGGCGTGACATGAACATATTGATTTACAGTGTTGCCATTTGACTACAATTCGGATTTTTTAGTACTTCTACCACTTTTTCACAATTTTCAAAACTCACCATCATTAATGTATTAAAAACTTCAACTAATTAATTGAAAAGTGGTTTTCTAAATAAGATGGATGAAAATCTGAAGTTGTACTCAAACACCTCAAGGATTCTATTTTGATAAGAACATTATACATATATTCACTATAGTTGGGATTATATCCAATGTGGTACCAATTTCACCACACTAGTAATGAATCTACCACTGATTTGATTTTTGTAGAGATAACAATGGCAATGAAGCTGTGGTCCTTTTTAGTTTGTCTGCAATTTTCTCGAGTTCCACATAAATATCAGTTAATAAGATAGAAATACTTTGAAAGACATGTCTTAGACCAGGGACCATTGAACACTCATAAATCTTGCATAATAGCCCATAGATTTTTAAGAAAAGAACAAGCAAATTCGAAGTTTGTGAAAGAATGCCTTGAGCTTTTACTAGAACCAGCTTTCTGCTTTATCATAATTCTTCAAAGGGATCCAAATATATCACAGAGATGGCTGAGTCTCAGTAGAAACAACCCCTCACTTGCTCAACAAGTAGCCAAACGAGGCTTGAATGGAATATGAGCCGCACTTATCGATTATTGAAAAGTAAAAGGAATGATATAAGAATTCTGGACGGAGTTCCAACAGAACATTGTCTGATTGGTAGACATGCCAGCAGATTGAGGTTAACCGCAGAAGCTACCAAGAAGTAGAAGACGAAGAAATTGTAGAACATCAGCTATGCAGATGCAAGGCTTTGTACAGGAAAAAAATTGCAACTTTCAGTTGTGGTTTCCTCGACGATGTCTCGAAGTTGCAAAGATAAAACATTTTGAATTAATTAATTTCATCAAGACCACTTAGTAGTTCAAAGAGTATATAATAGTACGATGGTATTTCAGTCCCTGTGTTATCACAATAGGCCTCCTAAGACTTAGGTGCGTCGTCCGGCATTCACTATACTTACCTACCTAGAGAAAAGTTCGAATGTAGAAAACTTTCTAGAATATCGATTGGATCCACAAAAAACTTAGTTAGAACTTAATGTTAAATGCTCTTATAAATCTTATCTTATATCTTATTATAAAAGATAAAAGTGGAAGAACTTGTTATTATATATTAATACCGACATTTTAGAAAGAGATCAGAGCATATTCGATAAGAAAATGGCAATCTTTTATTAAGATTTGGTAGATCAAAAGCGATCTTCTACTTTAATACTATATTTTTATCCAGCAAATAGAGGTTCTTGAATGCTTTAAAAAAGTTCCCAATGAAGTAATGGATTTTATAAGATTATTCTTATATGCACTCGGAGGTAATAGTCGGAGGGTCAATATCGACCCATGGTTTTTATGTTGGTCAAAACCTAGAATCGAAGGATTTTGTTGAGGAAACAGTTCTTTGTTGGGGACAAATCCGGTTCTATTCGGGTTAAACATATTCGACTACCAAACTAATATCCTTTTTAGTTGTAGTGGACATCTCTTACTACTAGTTCATTTCAGCGAAATATTTGTCAATCTAAATCATTCGTATTCACCCTATTTTGAATACAATTTTGGAACACTTTAGCGCAAAAACTTAAAACTAATGTACCCACCCTCGTACGAGCGTAAGTTTATTTATACATTTTCACACTTTATATGTACATATTATAGTATGTACGTATGTGTGTATAAGCCTTCGCTTCCGTTTTTCGTAAAACTTTCACACGATTTTTTCAATGCAAACGTGTGAGCTTTCCATTCACAGACAGCGTCAGCGTCAGCGTCTAACGAGTGTTAGTTAGAAAACTTAACAATTTAAATAACCTTTCACAGTTTTCCATAATCAATAAGCACTGAAAATAGATTCAATGACTACTTGAATGATGTGTAAATATACGAGTACTCGTGAGTTCGCACATACAATATTTGTGCATGACAATGTGAAAGGTGGTGTGGAATGTGTGAAGTGCCAGGCACACAGAGCTAATGAATACATATGCATAAGTATATGTGTGAGTGTGTGTGTTTGTGTGAATCGCCTTGCACTTGCTGAGCCATCAACTTTGGTGGCACTGTTGGCAGGCAGCTTTGGGTCGTACTTGCATTTGGCCTTTGCTGCTGTTCAATGCAGCCATCGATTTCTTAACAAATAGCAAAATTTAAATTGGCTTAAATTAGTTGTGTTAGCAACGAAATTGTTGTAGTACACGCCACACACACAGTGCTTGTTGTTGTTGTAATCAGTTTGGAATTTTCACTTGGGTGGGGATTTGCACGTAGGCATTTCAAGGGTGATAATTAAAGGTTAAAATTTAAATAAGAGCATTGGGACGCTTAATACTTTTCTGACTTGGAATGGTTAATTACATAGAGTTGCCATCAATTTTTAAATTTTAAGACCAAAAAATTAATAAAATAAGGAAACACGAATAATTAAAGAGATTTAAGAGAATTTATCGTTGAAAATTTTTTGTAGTAGGGTTGCCACTTTTTCATAAAAATATAATTTAATAAATATTTTAAGTTACGGTTTTCAATTATATAAATATCAAATTAAACGGGTTTAAAAATTATTTTTAACAAAAATATTTTTGGGAAGTGTTGCCACCTGTTAAAAAATATATTTTCAAATGAATCAACAGTTTATTCTAAATATTTTATCGACTTGTACAATTGTATTTAAATGCCGTTACAATCGTTGTAGGTAATTCTGTTAAGAAATACTAATGAATTCATTGGCAACCTTAACCTTGACTTGCCAAAAATTATGCAAATTTTATTAGGGCACTGAAAAATTTTATTTATTATATAATAAAAAGTAGCTTTCAAGACCACACAGAAACTTAAATGTGTTATTAAAACTTTCGTTAAACAGTGCTAACCTTAAACGAATTTTTACACCATTATTCACCAGACTAACTAACTACTTTCAACAAGTCTCGTGCTGGGTAACACCTTAAATTTGAAACTAAAAAATAAAAAAAAATCGCTAATGATAAAAACATAATTTTTTTATTATATAAATTTTCGCCATTCAAGTCTGTCAGTCGCACATGCACACCACACATAACTGTAGACTCACCCGCAGTGAGACCAATTAAACCGAACCGAATCGAATGCATTGGCATGGCATGGCATGGTGAGGCAACAAGGCAAACCCAGGCGCGGTTGGCTTTGTCCCTGACACCGCAGCGAACCTTGTTACCGTCCGTCCGTCCGTCGTCGCCGCTGCTGCTGCTTACACTCCGGCTTTGAGTTTACCAATCGTAGGGAGGCGGGGCTGGGCGGAGTAGTGAAAAAGACCGAAATCAAATCGTCTCAGTGCACATGACATCAGATGATTTCGAGAGAAAGAGATGATTTGTGCCGTTATGTAGCAGTAATCAATTTTCCACTTGTATGCATCTGTTGGCAATCTGCTAATTAATTGACATTTTAAATTGGCTGGTGTTCGGTTAATCCTCCGCAGCCGATCAGCAGCAGCAGCAGCTCGAGCTCGAGCTCTCGAATAAACTCCCCGTGATTCTTTGCGTAAAACACCCACTTGCCGATATTAAGGATTTAAAAATTAAGTCATGCGTGTGTATGAGTACGAATGTATGTGTGTGTTGGATGGCAGACCGCAGTGTAAAGCATGTGTGCTGTCATGACTGGGCGTCTATAATATGTATATATGTATGTGTGCAGGATACATGGGTTCATTTGCTTGGGCGTTATGGACACGTGTTTGGCGTACGTTTATTTAACCGTAGTTATCTCTCTACCCACATATACAGTGGCGTGCACAAATGAGTACATAATTCATTTCTTTACTTTTTTGAACGATAAAATAAGTAATAACAAAGAAAATAAAACCAAATTTTTTTTCGTTTATTCGTTGTTCCATTCTAAATAATACAAAAAAAAAATTTAAAACATAAAGCAACAAATTCATAGAGAAAAAAAACCATAACAAAAATAACTCGCATGTACTCAATTTTGCACTTTTGTATGTAGTCAGCATAAAACAAGTTTATACCATTAGTTTTGAATTGTTTGCTATCGTCTTCGACCAGTAATGTAAATTTATGAGTAAAAACGTGTGATTAGTAATAAATAAAGTGTTATATCAAGTGTACCGCAATAATATCCTGTATTAAAAAAAAATGAAAAAGTTATCGCGTGATGTGGAGAATAATGTAGTTTCCTTAACAAATAATGGTGCTTCACCTGGGAAATAGTCAAGGAGTTAAATATTAGTCAATCTGTGGTCATTCGCGTTCAAAAATGACGACATATTGCTCCCAAAGAGCAAACCAGAGGCCGCCGCAAACTGTTGACCGGCGCGGATGCACGTCTTATGATGGCAGAAATGAGGAAGAAGAAGACCATTACACCGAAAAATACTTTAGTTGCCAAAAATAAGCACGTTAGTAAATGGACAGCACGACGAGCGCTCCACAACATTGGCTATATTTCAGCCGTTTAAAAAAAATAAACCTGCATTGTCCAAAAAGGACCAAAAGGCGCGAATGAAATTTGCAAGAGAGCATAAAAATTGGACTATAAATGATTGGCAACGATTAAATTTTGATTCATCTGACCAAATAACTCGTTGCCAATCATTTATAGTCCAATTTTTATGCTCTCTTGCAAATTTCATTCGCGCCTTTTGGTCCTTTTTGGACAATGCAGGTTTATTTTTTTTTAACGGCTGAAATATAGCCAATGTTGTGGAGCGCTCGTCGTGCTGTCCATTTACTAACGTGCTTATTTTTGGCAACTAAAGTATTTTTCGGTGTAATGGTCTTCTTCTTCCTCATTTCTGCCATCATAAGACGTGCATCCGCGCCGGTCAACAGTTTGCGGCGGCTCTGGTTTGCTCTTTGGGAGCAATATGTCGTCATTTTTGAACGCGAATGACCACAGATTGACTAATATTTAACTCCTTGACTATTTCCCAGGTGAAGCACCATTATTTGGTAACGAAACGACAATATTCTCCACATCACGCGATAACTTTTTCAATTTTTTTTTAATACAGGATATTATTGCGGTACACTTGATATAACACTTTATTTATTACTAATCACACGTTTTTACTCATAAATTTGCATTACTGGTCGAAGACGATAGCAAACAATTCAAAACTAATGGTATAAACTTGTTTTATGCTGACTACATACAAAAGTGCAAAATTGAGTACATGCGAGTTATTTTTGTTATGGTTTTTTTTCTCTATGAATTTGTTGCTTTATGTTTTAAATTTTTTTTTTGTATTATTTAGAATGGAACAACGAATAAACGAAAAAAAATTTGGTTTTATTTTCTTTGTTATTACTTATTTTATCGTTCAAAAAAGTAAAGAAATGAATTATGTACTCATTTGTGCACGCCACTGTACATGTGTGTGCGTGTGTGTGCGTTTGTGCCCAATTTACACATGCTGAGTCAACTTTAGAAATTATATTAACTTAATTTGCATTGAGGCTCACCAGCACACGTCTGCCTGTCAAAGGTGGCACAGCTGCTGGAGTATCTGCACCGCAAATGTCAACAAATCAGCATCTAACTACAACAACAACAACAACAATATATCTTTGCTGTATTACAGATTTTTAACTTCGCCTATCTGCTGTTACTGGACCGCTCGCTAGCTCGCTCTTTCGACTCAGCACATGCCCAAGTGGCTGAACATGACGACAGTGAGTAATAATTAAAATGAAGTGGTCAGGCATAAAAGCTCCATTTAATCATAAAATCAAATTAATTTATTTTCCATGATTTCAATCAATTCAATTAACTTTATTCTCTCATTTACAACACCATCAGCTTCCTCCTCAGTTTTTCATTGATTTTCTTCTTGCATTCCACATTCCGCATTTCAATTACATTTTCACTTTTGCATTTGCATCTCAACGGTAAATAACTTATTTCAATTATTGCGCAAAAGCAATTTACATACCTATCTACTATATACAGTTATACATTATCCATATATATACATACTTTAGCTGAATGCTGTGCTAAATTCGTTAGATATTTGTTTTAAAGCAGAAAAGTTGAAAGTTTTGATGAACAATTTTCTTATCTGCAATTTTGGCAAATATAAAGTAAATATATACACATATTAAATATATATTTATATGGTAAATATATACATATTTACATATCTACAAATTATTTTTTATATTCATTTATTTACCATTACTACTTTGAGCTGCTCTAAACAAATTTATAAACTCAATATATTGGCCCTCGATGATGTTTATTTGAATATTTAAAAATTACATGAAATGAAAAAGATTAAATAGCAACCACTTAGGAGCAACATTTTCGAGTGCCTTTGTTTGAGAAATAGCAATAAATAATAATAAAAAAAAATAATATAAAAATATATTTGAAAAAATTGTAAAATGTTAAAATAGCTTAAGTCGAAATTAGTTAATGAGATCAATTTTATTTATACTGAGCTACCTAATCAATACTCTGCGCTAAATTTTAAGCAAATAATACATTTAAAACCGTAGCTTCATATTATGACAAAATTTAAGTAAAATATATCCTGATACTGGTTGAAACTCCAAAATAAACCAGCTAGTTTAAGTCGATTTAAGCTTTTTATAAACATTACCAAAAATATGTATGCATACATTGACTGATATTGAAATCACAGCATAAAAATACAAAATACATAAATAAAACAGAAAAAGTAAAAATGTATTGCGCTTTTTCAATAGAACATAGCTCTCGAAAAATTAAGGCAATATTTTTTACATAAAAAAAAAAAACATTTTTAAAACAATTGCGAGCTCACAGTTTTGCTAATTTAATACAATAGCACTGGAAAATAGCTAAATATTTTATATTTCAATATTTTCAAGGGAGCGTAATGAGTAAATTGCTCATTTTTTCGTGGAACCAAAACAATACGACCATAAACCATGGTAGAGTGGGTTTGAAGTTGAAAGCTAGTTTTTTGTGATTATTAAAAAATTCAATAGAAACGGATAATAATAGAAAGAATTTTAAATAATACCACTCAAAAAATAATGTCAATTTTGCTTTGATGGAATAATCATAAATTATGTCAGCAGATTAAACACACTTTTTGCGACAGCTTAATTGAGGTCAAGGATTATCAATCAGAGATTTCATTACTTTTTTGAGAAAAAAGTGCAATAGAGCTAACGGGTGATTTTTTTGAGGTTAGGATTTTCATGCATTAGTATTTGACAGATCACGTGGGATTTCAGACATGGTGTCAAAGAGAAAGATGCTCAGTATGCTTTGACATTTCATCATGAATAGACTTACTAACGAGCAACGCTTGCAAATCATTGAATTTTATTACCAAAATCAGTGTTCGGTTCGAAATGTGTTTATCGACAAATTTTGTTCAGCGATGAGGCTCATTTCTGGTTGAATGGCTACGTAAATAAGCAAAATTGCCGCATTTGGGGTGAAGAGCAACCAGAAGCCGTTCAAGAACTGCCCATGCATCCCGAAAAATGCACTGTTTGGTGTGGTTTGTACGCTGGTGGAATCATTGGACCGTATTTTTTCAAAGATGCTGTTGGACGCAACGTTACGGTGAATGGCGATCGCTATCGTTCGATGCTAACAAACTTTTTGTTGCCAAAAATGGAAGAACTGAACTTGGTTGACATGTGGTTTCAACAAGATGGCGCTACATGCCACACAGCTCGCGATTCTATGGCCATTTTGAGGGAAAACTTCGGAGAACAATTCATCTCAAGAAATGGACCCGTAAGTTGGCCACCAAGATCATGCGATTTAACGCCTTTAGACTATTTTTTGTGGGGCTACGTCAAGTCTAAAGTCTACAGAAATAAGCCAGCAACTATTCCAGCTTTGGAAGACAACATTTCCGAAGAAATTCGGGCTATTCCGGCCGAAATGCTCGAAAAAGTTGCCCAAATTTGGACTTTCCGAATGGACCACCTAAGACGCAGCCGCGGTCAACATTTAAATGAAATTATCTTCAAGAAGTAAATGTCATGAACCAATCTAACGTTTCAAATAAAGAACCGATGAGATTTTGCAAATTTTATGCGTTTTTTTTTTTAAAAAAGTTATCAAGCTCTTAAAAAATCACCCTTTATTTATGTTTTAATATATCATATCTATCTTTTTATCGTTCACATTGAGGGAATATTTCAGATTTATATTACAATAACTTATATCCCACAGGCTAGGTTATTATTTTTGAAATTTTTCGTAAAAGGAAAATTTTATTTTGTTGAAAAAAGTATTTATTCAAAATTCTAGATTATGTAATAGTCCCTATTCGATTTTATCGATTTATGCCAATGATTCTTTGGTCGAGACACTATTCAAATTGGGTTTTTGGAATAACCTTTGGCTATTTCAGCGATTTTTCGTAATTTTGTAAAACGACAACGCTTTAAGGTTCTATTTATTTTTGGAAATAGAAAAGATTTACACGGAGCCATGTAAGGTGTTCAAAAATTGCTAAGCTCATAAAAATACGTATAACCTCAGCGGCTGCTACAGACGAGCTGGACTTTCCAAACCTTCGAAATTTTAAATTTTAAAATTCCCGTTATTTGAGATGTTAACCTTAGATTCACAAGCAGTACTTTTTTAGTCTGACGGTAAGAATTTAAAATATGTTGTTTTTTCACATATCCGAATTAGTTTTTACGAAAAATAGTCTGCTTTTTTTTGTTTCAAAGCATATTCTTATGGGTACATCTTAAAGATTTTGGACCCGACTTTTGTTTGATTGAAGTGAATTGGGCCTCAATAGTTAGGCGGAAGTCTTTCGATTCAGAAAACGATGGGCATACTAGCCACGGCTGTCTAGATATCATTGTGAGTTCCCACTAAGTTTGATCATATGTAGATCATAGTTAATTTCTGCTGTTGTTATAAAAGTATTTCATTATTTTAGCGTTAAACAGAATTTAGTGGACTTGGATCAAGCCAGACGCTAGTTGCCAAAGCTGCTTGGTGAAAGGTGAAGAACAATCATCCAAGCACTTCCTACTTCAATGTCCAGTATTCGAGGTTAAAACACCTCGGTGGTACACCTTCAGCGAATATAGCGAAGTGACTGGAATCAACATTAACGGACTTAAGAACTTTATAACACAGTCCAAGCGCTTTGTCGAATCATAAGGGTCTTGACGATCCGTCAGGAGTATTTGGGTGTCACAAAGGGCAGTCGATGCTGTCTAAGTGAGATTCTCTGTAGATGCGGAGATCTACCCCTTGACCTAACCTAGTGGGTTTTCTTCGATAAATAATTTTTGAAAAAAATTGAATAAAGTTTATATGGTATTAATATGGCAGTCAATGGAAAAAAGAAGTAATTATGTATACAAAAAAGGAAGATTGCTGCTGAAAGTTGTTGAGAAAAGTTTCATATCGGTATATTGAATACAAATAATAACAAGGAAGTTCACTACCAGAAGGTGTGTGTATGAACAAAAAACTTTCAAAACAATTGAAAACTTTTACTCCGTTTAGAAAATTAACAAGGGTTAAATTCAAAAGGTTTTCCATAAAAATAAACTTGATTGAATTATCCAAACATTGTGTAGAAGTTCAACAACAGCTGTGTGGGAAAAAATATTAAAACAGTACAAGTTTTTTGATCCGCTAACAAAGAACTGAAACGAATCAGACATCTTTTGTATGCAAAAATACAACATATTTCCTACAACAACAACTTTAAATGCTATCAAACGGAAATTCTACTTATTATTGACTTAAAAGAGCGTATGGAAAAGTCGAAAGCAAACGAAGCAGTAATATTTTATTTCGCCATAATGCAAGACTTAACGTCCTTTGCCATAGTCTTCCAAACCCCCCACTAACGACGACGACGACTAATATTGTTTACAAAGCAACATTGCGTTGAGCTACTTTAAAACTCCCGCCCCATCGCACACGGCACCGCACTCACTATGTGAATAATTCATTGTGGACGTTTATGACGTTGCCTTGCCATTGGTGTGTAGTAGAGTGGAGTTGAGTGGAGTGGAGTGCAGTACTGGGCTTAGTGTATATGTATGTATTGCACAGGACACCGACCGCATCAAAAATACATTAATGTGCAGATAGATGTCAGAGTTTCGCATGAATTTTTCATTATAAGCTACGTAATCTCAACCAGACGTAATATACGATACGCATATCCAACATACAAATATACGTAGGTATGTTTGTTTGTATGTATATGAGAGGATATTAGACGTTCCTACATTTATGTACACATGACTTAATAGTTGCGGGCAGATTTTGATATGGTTTATGTTGAATATATGTTTGTATATCTATATTTGCTCGAAGCGATCAGCACTCACCTGGTAATTTTAATGGTGTTGGGCTTGCCATGTATTCCTTGTGGGCCATTAGTAGCACAATGGCGACAATAATTAAATTCATATTTTCGAATTATGTTTGCAAATTTCCGTTTCCAATACTTTTGCTTCGCATACAATAGTTCAATAGCCCTCACTGGCCGTACTTTGGTGAATGGTGAATGACGGAAGTTTGCCGGCAATGGATATGTACTGCTGTTTGCGGAGTACGTTATACTTGTTGTTGTTGTTGTTGGTTTCCTAAGTGTTCTTCTACAAAGTGCTTGTTGTAGTCGTTGTTGTTGTTGTTTATATTTATGTTTATGCACTTTTATTTGTTTTTGTTTTTGCTTTTGCTTTAGCTTTTCTTGGCTTTGCCGTGGCAGTCGCTTTTGTTGTGGTTGTTGTACAACTCGTTGCGGTTGTTGTTTATATGGTTGTTGTTGTTGTTGTTGTTGCTGTTGTGGTACGCAAACGGTATGCGTGTTCGCTTGTTGCTGCTGCTGCAGCAGTCTTGGTAACGACGTTAACACACTCAAAATGCAACCACTAACACGACACACTTGACCAACACAATTTTCATACTTGATTGAGGCGTGGCCGTTATTGACGTAGTCAGCGTCGCTGCCGCTGTCGTTCACGTTGTGGTGCTGGCAATTGCCAATGTCGTTGTTGTTGTTGTTGTTACTGTTGTTGCTGGTGTATCTGCTGTTCCTCGTGCTAATGCAGTTGTTGTTCTTTATGTTATGCTTGTTGTTGTTGTTGTTGCGGCTGGTGTTGCTTATGCTGTTGATGATGTTGCTGCTGGTGTTGATACTGTTATCGTTGGTACGTTCTTGTTCTGGCGTCGTTTGTTGGCAGTAGATTACAACCAGTTTATTTGGTAACATCACCGTTTCGAACACGCCAAGTACATGTCAAAAATGCAAAAACATACACACACGCACACATGAAATTATTTAATAACAACAACAAAAACTGCTTGCCGCTTGCCACTTGTATTGCGCGTGTTTGTGGTATATTTATGTGTTGTTGTTTTTGTTGTTGTACACGCTTGAATATTTGCTAAATTTCAGTTGTTCTAGGAAACAGAAATTTTTGATTAAATATCACAGGAGAAATACCGACCGAATATTCATACAAATTGTGTATGTACAAATATTTGTATATGCGTACGTGTATTTGTTGTGGCCAATGTTGGTTTAGTTAAACACGCGCTTCGTACATATAATACACACACACAAATGTGCAGCTGAAATTAAAGAATTAGTTAAAAATTAGTTTTATTTGTTTTATTTATTTCTGTGAAATTGATACAAGCATAATAGTAGTTGAAAAACAACAACAACAAAATGATATTTTTCTGTTTCCCAATGTTACATATAAAATAAATCATTAAATTGAATTAAATTTAGGTTTCCTATTTGTTCACATTCGCCTAGCTTCTGTAAAAGTCCCATGTTAAGCCCTAAGGCTGTTAGCGCGTGTTCTAATGCAGTTATAACATGATTTTCCCATAAATAATACTACATAGCTTGTCATGAAACCCTTATTCAGCCTATATGTACATTCATATACATATATATATAAACTATATGATGGGTATAAAACAAAAGCCGACTGAGGGAAATAAGAACAATTTTTGTAAAGTTTAACTTTGTTTTAAGCCCACGAAGAATTTGGAATTCTTAATTTTAATAGAAAGTAATTGGCGTACGCCGATGATATTGATATCATCGGAAGCAACAACCGCGCCGTCAGTTCTGCTTTTTCCCGCCTGGATAAGGAAGCGAAGCGAATGGGTCCACTCTGTTGAAGGGACCAGGTCTGGAGGTGAATGAGGACAAGATGAAATTTCTCCTGTCATCAAACAAACAGTCAGCGCACTCGCGTCTTGGCTCCCACGTCACTGTTGACAGTCATAATTTTGAAGTTGTAGATAATTTCGTTTATCTGGGAACCAGCATTAACAACACCAACAATGTCAGCCTTGAAATCCAACGCAGAATCACTCTTGCCAACAGGTGCTACTTTGGACTGAGTAGGCAATTGAACAGTAAAGTCCTCTCTCGACGAACCAAAATCAAGCTCTACAAGTCGCTTATCATTCCCGTCCTGATCTACGGTGCAGAAGCTTGGACGATGTCAACATCAGATGAGACGACACTAGGAGTTTTCGAGAGGAAAATTTTGCGCAAGATTTATGGTCCTAAGAACATTGGCAGCGACGAATACCGACATTCCAAAGAGGTCCTAGCGTTAATTATGAAACTTCTTCGAAAAAGCTTAATTCTTTGTTGTTTAAGATTAAAAACAATCGCTGAGCTCCAAAGTTGGTATTGCAATAATCGGGGAGTTGAAATTATGCAGGATTTCCAAAGAAAAATAAGGACAATATCAACATTTTTTAATATTCGAAGATTTTATAAAGTAGTATACAAAAAAAGGTTTAGAAAACTTTGTAAGAGCAAATAGTTTCAGTATGGAGTAAATTTAATATGAGCATCCCTAAAACTATACTTTGCAAACTCAAAATTTTCAACCATTCTAGTCAAATAGAAAATAATAGGCGTGTTTTATTTGACCACCACAAGCTAATAGCTAAATCATGGACAAATAAAACGCATTTAGCTTATTTCATATCTTCGCTTAAAAATGAATTGTGTTGGCAATGCGGGCCCGAACTCTCAGCTGAAATGTAATTTATTTGAAAAAAAAGTTGAATTTGTAAATCAAATTTCCTTTTGTTTACCGCTTTTCTATAATATTCTGAGCTTTTAAGGAATCTACAATCATTATTAGATCCGGGTGGTCTAAATAAATATGGATAAGGTTCGATAGAATTTAAAATTTTGGTTTGTTTACATTTTTATCTGCAAAATGGGGTTTCTCGCTATTGTCAACTACATTTTATTGGAAAAAACCCAACTATTGTGAATGAAAAAAATCGATGAACTGGCAATGCCTCTAGTTCAATATACAAGCTATGATAGCTTATGACAAGCCAACATAATTATTTTGGCTAAGTCTTCCATACAAAATAAGCTAATAGCTTAATTTGCTGGTCAAATAAAACACGCCTAATGTAAACCAGTATAGTACTATTTTCTATAAAAGTTAGCGCCTTTTATGTAAATGAAAGGAAATTCGATAAAATATTACGAAGTCATACATATTCAGTAGTACTTTTCGTCATCGCGCTGAAAAGTAGGCTACATTTTTTGCACAATTTAGTACCTTGCAGTGAAATGAATTAATTAAAAACATTTTTACAAGTATTACCAATTGCAAGTAAACTGATGATCTTGTTGTTTCAAAGATTTCAATTCTAATTCTCTATACAAATAGAGACTTCCCAGTACAATTTATATGCGCGGCCATAATTTTATTCTCGTTTTTGTTCAGATACTCAGTATGCTTATTGAAGGAATATGCCTTCCATTTTCGAAATTTTTGGTTTAATCACTGTATTGATTGATTTACAAGCTTATGATTTTGATGAGCTTTAATTTGGAATAATCTTCTTAGAAAAATATTAGAATTTAAAACAAAATTTGGCAAATCTACAAATAAACTTGACAAATATAATGCTTAAAGAATTCCCCCCCTATTGCAAATGTCGACTGCCAGTAGAATAGACTCCAGTTGATTGAGTCGATTCGATTTTAGTTTGCTATTGTGTAATCGATCGATCGATCAAATTCTAAAATCACGAAAAGCACAGAGTTGGGAAGAATGATATTTTCTATAATCTTGTGGATATATATTATTCAATTATATGTTGTAAAATCAAGTAGGATTTGGTTTCGAATGATATGTAATTGAATAAAAAAATATTATTATTAACGGTATAAGAACAAAACTTCCAGCAATTGTAATGTGAAAAGCCTTAACACAACTACACTGAACTCCAGTAGTAAGCTCACAATTAAATAATCATATATTATTTCTCCCCTTAATAAACACCGCTAACTGGTTAGGCGTTGAACCGCACAAACACACACACACACGCACTTAACTAATAATGAAATAAAAGTTGCGAAAAGTATGCCTATTAGATGCTTAGACGCGCTAATTAACTCACCTCGAAGTGGCTACACTCACCACCACCACCAACAACAACACACAGCGCAAAGTTGGAGGGGACGTATGAGTAATGCAAAAAACAGGAGAGGAAAATAATAATAATAATAATGAAGTAATACAAAAACAAAAACAAAGCAGGTGAGTGAAATGCGTGTAGAAGTAATGAAAATAAAAGTAAACGATCATCAAATGCACAAGTAGAAGTAATAACTGTCACATTGCAACAATTAATCCATTACAGTCAACTGTTGGCCAAGCCTTGGCCAACTCAGCGAGCGCAACATGGCTGCTACTAGGGTGTGTGTGTTTGTGTGAGTGTGCGCGCATATTACACACCTCAATTCATTTTGAGGAAGATAGTTTTACCTATGAGTGATAGTTATATATGTGTGGATGTGTTTATATCTGTGTGAAGCAGTTGCATGTGTGCGCTCGCCCATATGGCTAATGCGGGTGTCATGAGTATGTAAGTACGTATTTGTGTGTCTACTTGGTTAGCCACTCGTGAAGCGTAGATAGACGCGTAATTCCCGTATAATTGAGTACAAGAATAACCAAACTTATCCGACGGATACACGACGTCGTACAAAACAAGCAGCGAAAACACACACACAAACAAGCATATATATATATAAATGTGTGTTCAAAAAATAACGGGAATTTTGTATAAATGTCCAATTGTCAATTTTATTTTTAATTTTTCCTTACTTCCTTTGACTGTAGCAGCCACTAAGGTTAGATGTTTTACTCGACGTGAGCTCGGTGATTTTCGTTTCTTAAAAACTCGTTCGTTTCGTTGCTTTTTCGTGAATTTTTTCCAATAGAAATACGATCCCGATGTTTCAGCCTCCATATTCACCAGACACCGTGACTCTGTGTGACTTTTTCCGATTTCCAAAAATTAATGAGAGGGCCTTCGTTTCACAAGCAAATGAGAAATCGCTGAAAGAACCAAAGTCTATCCCAAAAATCGAGTTTGAGAGGTGTTTAAAGGATTGACATCCTTTTTTGAAGGCGACAACATTACATGCAGACGTATGAAAAAATATTTTTTCCAAAACCCAAAAATTCCCGTTATTTTTTGAACACACCTCGTACTCATATAATATGCGAGTAAGTACGTAGTAGAAATAAGCTTACGTTGAACAAAGTTGATGTGCGGTGCTGTGGCTATTGCATTAGCAATTGAAGCTGGTGGGGACGCTGATAAAGTACATACGGGCTAGAATACTGGCAGCTGGAGGAAACCCACCTAACAAGTTTGAAGCCAAACACAATCAAAACAAAAAGAGAAAAACCATCATCAAATCGTCGTGCCAACCAAATAACTAACAAAGCGAACAGCCAAACAGTCAAGCGGTTGAGCCGTAACTCACAGGCACGTACAAACAAACAGACATACAAACAAACAGACATATATACAAACATATAAACATACATACAGACATTTTTATATAGATATACGGACAGATAGATACAACTCGCAATCATACATTCGAGCTTAGACTGTAGAGGAGTCGAACACGGGTAGCCAGCAGGAATGAAGCATAGAAGATGAAATCGGAAAGCCATATACCATGCAAGAGTACTACCATTCGATATACACACACACACAAACACACACTTTAATAGACAAATGTACAACTTTAGAGCCATAGCATCTACGGCCAAATGTCAGTTTGTATATATGCATGTATGCTTTTGCTTACTTTGGAAGGTGTCTCTAGGTGTTTGTGGCGCATTCATTCGTATAGAATGTAAGAGAAAGAGAACGCGCGCAAATACAAAATGATTTTCATAAAGGAAGAGCAAATAAAATTCACTAACGACTCGCTAAAACGTAAAACAAAAACCTAAAACAACAATAGCAACACCAAAAGGAAAATAACAGCAACAACAACAAACAAATGAACGAACAAAGCAGGCAGCATTTTCCAAGCTAAGAGCGCTGCTCAATCAAATGAAAAAAAACGCTAACTAACAATACGCTACGCTAACCAACCAACTAACTATAGATGTATGTATGTAATTGTGTAAGTATGTAAGCATATTCTCGTTGTTTGTGGCGCTCAAGTAAAACTTTTCAAGCTTAGAGCGTGAAACATGGAGCATGGAGTGAAAAAAGAGCGCGCGAACGCAACAACATAAGCGCGAAAGCATGCGCAGTGCCTTACTGTTTACGCGATTCATGTACTTACATCTATACATACATATATACACATAAATATATATACTTATATATACTATACATACAAACAAGCATACCAAATGGCGTATAGATATATAGCTTTGGTGGGCTGGTGGGTTGTTGGGCTGTTTGTAAGGCTGTTTTGTGAGTTGTTGTTTGCCGTGCGGTTAACAGACACACACACACACATACAAACATAAATATATATACACACACACACAAATACATAAGAAAACTCACAAACTCCATCAGTCGCTGGCAGGCAATGCAACAAAGTTGGTAGTTCATGGTAACTGCGCTACGTTTTGTTGGAGCCAACAGTTCGTTTACAAATGTATATCTGTCTGTCTGTCTGTATAAGTACAAATGTCTGTATATTTGGTGAGTTGCCGAGTTTTAAGTTGATTAAGAAAGCATTGCAAATACTCGTACTGATGATTATAACATATTATTATTGCTGTACTTCTTTGTTTGTATATTTATATGCATATAGGTTAGTGTGTGTGTTGGTATCTTTTTATAATGTGCTAACTTATGGGCTTACGTAAATATGTGCTAATGTGCTTCTTAAAATAGATATGTACATACATACATATTTGCAAATAAATATATGTATTTATGTGATTCTGACTAAACAAATATGCCAGTTGTACTTGCATATGTACATACATATATTTGTTTGATAATACTTATGTACATTTGTTCTTATTGAAGGATTTGAGTAAATTGAAATTTTATTGAAATAAAAAATATAAATAATTTATATTTATTCGAAAATATTGAATATTTAATATTTAGAAAATACAGTAGTTTTCCGAAATAACGAATATTCGTTTTAACGAAAACCGCTTATAACGAACAAGCAAATTTGTTACATTGAGTACCTCAAATAACGAACATCGGAGATTTGTAAGTACTCGGTTTAACAAACAACATGAAGAGACAAATGAAGAAAGAGAAAAAATCAAATAACTTCGAACCAGAAATAAAAATAAAACTTGAAAAAATTCAAAATAAATCTGCAAATTAAAAAAATGTTGAATTTTATAAAAAAAGCTTAAAATTCTTGATCAGCACCAAATAGAAGTATAAGTGTCAGAACTGGTCCATTTCGGAAGAATTTAGATGATTTGAATTCTTTTGTTATGGTTTTTAATTTTTTTAACAAATAATTAATAAAACAATTTATTAAACTGTAATTTACGGATATTTAACTCATTTTTATTGATAAAAATACCTCTAAGTGAGTACTCGAATTAACGAAAAATTCGATGTAACGAACAGTCCTGACAATTAATGTGTTCGTTATTTCGGAAAACTACTGTATTAAAAACAAATTTGAAATTTTGAAATATTGAAAAAAGTTAAAAAGAATAATTAAAAATAAATTAAAAACGATGAATAATGACAAATATCATTAAAATTAAAAAAAAAAAATTATCTTTATTCAACGAATTGAAAAAATATTTTCAAAATAATTCAAAAAATTAGTCGGAAATATTTACTTTTTTTTTAGAAAGTATTGCCAAGAAAAATTAGTATTGGTTTAAAAAATAATAACCTTACAGAAATCAAAATACAGAAATTTAAAAAAATTATATTGAAATAGAATATCAAAACCCAGCTTTTTTGGTATACAAAAACAAAAAAAAAATAATTTCATTAAATATAAATATTTCGAAAACAATTAATTGAACAAATAAAAATAAATATGAAACTATTATTCACAGCAGTGCGGATATACTGGCTTCTAAGGCCATGAAAGACCAAGATTCCGCTTCAGTGTGAAGAAAAAGTAGCTAATTTTTTATGTACTTAGGCCGATCTGAACATACGACATTCAAATCTCATTCAAATTTAAAATTAACTCAAGCTTTACAGAATAAAGGTCATCGCATCATTGTGAGGTTCTATGTGAAAAACGATGGCATCCGCCAAGATCTAAAGTTGCTTCCTGTAAAAGAAACAATCGAAGAATTTAGCAGACGTTATTTCTTCCATTTGGTGTACCATAAAAATATATATACGATCCAACTGCTTTACACGCGTTTAAGATTTAAGTGTTAAGAACAAAGTATGAGAGAAACAATGGAGCAGCTCTTGTGCGATTGTGCTGCATTGCCAAGACAATGGCAGCAACATTTAGGGGCCCCACAGTACGAGAATCTGGAAGAGGTAATGTTAGTAAAACCTCAGAACCTACTAAAATTCGCGACAAGCGCAAGCATCCTAAAGGATGACTACTCCTCATTAACTACGTGACGGCATTCCATCTGGTATAGCAAAGTGCCAAAACTGGGCCATGTGTAGCTTTGGCCAACTAGACTAACCTAACCTGGACAATAGTTAGCAATTTAAAAGATTGAAAAGAAACCACCGGCTAGACCTTCTCTCTCAATTCAAGTAATGTAATTTAGAAAATAAAATTTAGAACGAGAAAAAACTGTATTTAATTATTTTGAATTTAATTCCGAAAATTCTCAAAATGTCAGTTATGTTGCTAGGATGAATACATCTACCTATATAAACAGGGTGTGCCGTCTTTTGTGTCCTATTAAATATCGAATAACCTAAAAAACAGCTTTTCTGTTTTAGTTATTTTCATTCATTTTGTACCGCCGCTGCAAAATAATATCCTTTAGTTGCATTTCTCATTATTTTACCAAACCTCTCGAGCTGTATAACGATGATTCAGACACTTATATTTGCATTGTCTTTCTCATAATCCACAAAACACAAGAAGTTAATTTAGAATTTAAAATTGTTTACCAGCTTAATTTAAATTGAAGCCACTGTTCAGATAAAATTAAGTTTAATGTAGCATGAAGTGATTTATTTTGAGAACTTTTTAATCACAATTATCCGTATATCCGTGAATTTCAGCATATTTCTGATTTCATTTATCTCATGAAAACATTTATTATTTCCTGGATTTCTAATTGGCCATAAATATGGTTTATTTCTAATGAATTCGTTTTGTTTTATTTAACCAAAACCAAGCAGTTGGCATTCGTTCAAAGAGAAGGCAGAGTCATAAACAAATAAAAAAATTAAAACTCACCAAAAATAATTATTTTTATCTTGTATTTATGTTTTTTTTTTACAATTGAAGGTGACTCTTTAATTAACATAGCGTTAATACTTCATACCTGAAGGCATAACACTTACTATAGTATATGTGGACATACATCTACCACACATACACCTATACACATGTATGCTTGTATTTATTTATTTTTATTATTTTTTAAGAATAACTCCACAGTCAAAGTTCGTTAAAAGCGCTTTTAAAGAATTCGCTTTAAAATGGTAAGCAGCGCAGAAGAGGAAGAACGAGCCAAAAAAAAGATGAAACCGAATGAGTTGATGATCTCATAAAATTGCGAGTATTCTTCCCTCGTTTCTTAAGCTGGCCTCATTTCATATTTAAGTATTTGAGTATTTGCTTGGAATCGGCGTTCGGTTGGTTGCCATTAATTAGCGATACAAAGGCAAGAAGACATATTTACATATGTATGTACATATGTATATGTGCATCTAATTATATACTGTACTAAAATTTGTATGTAAACGGATTAATGTAACGCTCGAATTCCACAATTATAATCTTTACACACGCTCGTTTGCCTTTGACGATGCGGTAATAATTGAAAGGGGGAAATCGGGTTTGCAATCGTGACTTTAAACGAATTTAAGCTCACAAAATGAAAAAATTCAGTTAGTTGTTTGAGGCAGGGTTTATGCAACCTATTGAACTAAGTTTGGCTTAAATGGTGAATTAGGTGGTGGATTATCGAAGAACACTAGCTTTATTCAATATTAATGTGATAATTTATACTCATAGCATTTTCTATTTCACGCAAAATTTTTAGTACAGACTTGTATTTTTAATTTCTGATAATAAGAAGTACTTAACCATATAAGGTTCTATGAAAGAACTATGGCTGGGTGGAGTATAGAATAAATAGTACGGACAATCAGACAGCATTAGTGATCTTGTCATCTTCAAAAATAAATTCCAACTTCGTTAGTTCCCGTAGGATGATGATCAGTTCTCTGACCAGACAAATAGGCTGCTTCGTAAGTCCTCAAATCAACAATTTAGAACTTAGAGTCAATAAGAAATCGACCATCCATCTGTTAAGAAAATGTGCGACTCTTTCATATAAATATATCATTTAAGACACAGCACTAATAAGAGAAAATACGAACAAAATAATGTCCTAATTAAGAAGATGTAACCTTGTAATGCAAGAGTCATTATGGCATTAACAAAATTCACTATTTTAGACACGGCCAAAAAATCAAGCAACATCTCCATCCACTGGACTCATTTGTTTACTTACGTCGTCTTTTTATTTTTTAGAAATCAAATCTCTGTCTGAAACATATATTATATTTTGTATTATAAAAGATTTCCGAACAGCTTTAGTTGTGTTCTATAGTGATATGTCTCTAGTCCGGATCATTGAAATTCTAAAAAAAATTGTAGAAATTTGTCTCAAACATATAGCAATTTTCTTCTTCTCTTCATATTTTCATTGTCTCTTGTATTCTCTCTTTCTCTCTCTTGTTTCACTCAGCTCAGCATATAAAATGCAGAATCTTGAATGATGGACATATCAGACTAAGCACGACTAATCGCGACGATTTCCAAGTGAGATCCAAGAAGTTTTTGCTTAGATCTCGTAAAGACGAGGCATTCCAGAAGGAAATTTTGGAATAATTTCAACTCGTCCTCCTCCAGTAGCAAGCGTTTGTTAAAATTTGGTTAGAACCCAGCTAGTTTGCCTTTACTGAAAGCGAGGAGCTCTCTAGACCTCTGGCGATTCGCCCTTGACCAGAAGAACGTTGCGAGTAATTGTACAGCGCTTGCCGAGGCCCAGCCGTTTAGCACTAAAGGGGATAGCGGTAAGGTAAGATTACCTCTTCCCATCTTTTCCATATTTAAGCTAGCAAGTTTAACAGCCTTGCAATTTCCTGCGATTCAGTTGTGGCCAGGCATCCTAAATAGCCTGATGGCGAATTGGCCTGATACATTGATACTGAGGACAGGCTTTCCTTTAACAGTCTCGAGTGCATAGTCAACGAGCTCAAGGCCAGCATTACAGCTTTGCTATCAGAATAGTCACTTCTCTAAGATTAGAGAAGAAGAACATAATTTCTTCGAGATTCAAAATACATCTGACGTTGGACTTAATCAAATAAACTTATGAATACTCTGCCTTATAAAGTTTTACTTCTTCAAGTTGCTCTCAAGAGACTTTTTAAACCTCCTTCCTCTTTTGAAAGTCATGGGTACCACGAAACTTTAATACTCTGTAAACACTTGATGAAATTACATTTATCACACCCGGAAAGCAGAGTCAATAACTCAATCAGCTCGCGCATAATAACAATAATAACAATAATAACAATAACAATAATTTTTGTTGACCAAAAACTTGACTCTTTCGCCAGGTCCAATTTGCGTTCACACGTAATGACATTAACTTGAGCGTTATTTATGTATGCGCTCCGTATGTGCGGATGTACGGAAATGTGCAAACGATGTAAATGTTTACAACTTCATTTATTAGCGCCTGACGACGGCCATAGACACGAGAATCAAGCCGAGCAAAAACTATTTCACGTACAAAAGTCACACTAGAGAGCGGCGAGGGACTGCAGCACTAATAATATTATTATTCACTGCGCTTTCGACTACACTCTTTTTCACACTCACCAACAACGGAAAACAACAAAACCAACAATGGAGTGTGTGTGTGTGTGTGTGTCGACACTCAATGAATTCGCCTCCTCTTGTTTCTGGCGCTTTTTCAGTGTGTGTGTGTGTGTGTTCTTGGTCCAACCATTACCCAGTCTTTTTATCATAGTTAAACACTGAATATAAAATGTGCTCGTCGTCGTCGTCGTCGGCGCGACCGCCTCCACCACTGCAATGGCTGCCATGAGTTTGACGCTTTTAAACGTAGCAGAGCCATTTACTTTGTTGTAGGCGAATTTGTTTGCTGTAATGGGGAGTCGACTATAAAATGCTCATAAAATTCTTTGAAAGTAATAAATTTTACTGATTTCTTATAGCCTTTGCCTATTTCTATTTTGCTCGTCGTCGTTATTGCCCACGTCGCGTCGTCGCAGCGGCGTGTAGACAAAAGGCGAAGAAGAAATTGTAAAAATTGCAAAATTACTGCAAGCAGGCAAGTGTCTGAAGTGGCAGCAGGGTTGCATGGAGGCGGCGGCATGTTGAAAGCGCCTTCGCGACAAATACCCGCACTCCCACAACAGATCACAGACACCAAGAAGACAAGAAGGGCGGGTGAGTGGTTGAGTGTGGTGGGGGGATGTGCTCGAAAACAATAGTAAAAAGAACAATCATTGATTTTCTGTCACACATAAAAGTTGTCTTGAATTATTAATTAATAAAACGACAAACAATGGACGGACACAGTGATGATAAGTTGATAAGTTCAATTGTGACAAACTGCTGGCAAAACAAAGCGACAACAAAGACTCGTACATCGTAGACGAGCACAACAAGCGTACGCCAGGTATGCTGGTAGAGTGGTCGTCGTGTCAAAGTGCGCATCCATCTCGAGACTTTCGCAAAGTTCTTTTTTGTTTATGTGCATTTGTGTTGATTAAGTTACCTGCGGGCATACGACTTTACGGACATTAATGTCTATATGTATCTATGTGTGTATATAGATGGGCTTTTGTTGCTGGGCTTTTTTTGCTATAAGTGTTCGTAAATTACAAATTACAAGGTGCTTGTTGAAGTAGATTAGGTCACGTGATGTGGGCATATAGAGGGGGTAGACATGGATGAGGGTACTCGCAAAAGAAGTTAAAATGACAAGAACCAATTCTGAAACGTTCTCAAAGGTATTCTATTCTCGCTGAAATAGCATTTCGGACACTTCCTGAAATTATTTTCTGATTTTCTCTTGAAAACTGATCAAATCTCAAATATCTTCAAAAGTAGACGAGACTCTCTCAGACCAGAGACTTTGCCAATGCATATTTTAGCATTATCGAATAGGTTCCAATCAGACAATAACCACTCAGAACCCATTTAACTACGGAGTCTCGAAACTTACTGAGTAGATGAAACTTCTTACACCTCTTTTTATCCACACCAGCCCATGACTGCAGCTTTGGGATTCCAGCTCATTGTCCACTCAGTTTACGACAGACACAATTCCAACCTGATCGCAGTTTTTTTATAATGATAAGATCTTTTTTGTAAGTTCATCAGCTTTATAGTTTCCAGTTTTAACCTAGATCCGTTATGTATGAGTCTTATAAGTAAATAGCTTTATATAAACCAGCTTGAATTTAAGAAGCCCTTGGATTAGAATCCTAAAGACGCATACAGAGATATGAAATTCTAATAAGCGCTTCTACGATCAGAATAAATGCGTAATTCTCTCAAAGAAAAAACGTTGCGCTTATCTGGAAACAAGACCAGACTTAGGAGCTAATGATGTTAGGATACCGCACAAACCACCACATTGAAGTTCGAAATATTCGTGAAAAACACATTTCCCCCGACCCGAATTTCGTCCCGTCAATCTCTGTAACATTTTCTCGCCATACAACAACAACAACAACAAAAAGCTTATATCTCCAGAAGTTCCATCCCAACCACACATCCCTCACAGGTTAAGTTAGGTTAGGTTAGGGTAGGTTAGTAGGCAGATCTCTGAATATGCAGGAAGATCTCACTTGGCCAGTTTTGCGATACCAATAAACTCCTAATGGATCAACAAGACTCTTATGATTCAGCAAAGTGCTTGGAATTTATTACAAACTTCTTGAGTCTGCTAATATCAATTCTAGACGCCGAAGGTGTTTCAACATCAGCCTGGGAAAAGCTGAGCATTGCAAAGGGAAATTCTTATATTCCACCTCGCCGTCCTCCAAACAGCTTTTGCTACTTATATCTGCCAAGATCTCAAGTCTCAACGCTAACATGCCTTTCCGGCAATGTTCAGTAACCACACCAGTAATCGTGCCAAGATGGCGAGAACTGAGAGAAAGCAGTTCCTTTTACGCTCCACTGCGGGTCAAAAGGACACCCCAACTACACGGGCGCTAATTGTTGTCCAGCCCTTAGCGAGCTCATGCGATATCTGTAAGTCCAGCGCTCTTGCAGTGGACCTCTTCAAGTGAACTATGGACTGCCTCACAGGTATTAGAGTTCAAACAACTCGGTGACCCAAATGTTTCAGGAATGAAGTCAAAGTTTCTATTAATATTGTAAAATATTATATAAGGTAATACGGTAGTAAATAGAACCTTCTACAACCGAATTAAAAGAAAACTAACACCAAACCTCGAAATATGGACTTCGAAAAAAAACTTAATTAATATGTCCGTTAACAAATCGATTGACAATTAACTAAACTCAAAGCACAAATATTTGTAAACAAATCAATAATTTGTAGTTATCAAATATTTATTTAAAAATAATAACATTTGTAAATACGCCACCAAAGCCACCGGACCTGTTTGCCAATATTTATATACACACATTATTTCTAATAAATTTAGAAGTTAGAGTCATTTTTCGGACTCTAGTTGACTTTTCAACCAAGCAACTCGCCGCTCACGGCGCTCAACTTGCCTCCGCAGTTGTCGGCGGGTCGGCAATTTGGAAGACAAACCGTCGTGGACCATCGTCCTGCTGGCCATGATGGTCTGCGCTACGCAGTAACCAGTAAATGGGCATGTGTAAGTTTGTTACCCAATTACAGTTTGAAAAGTAGGAAAATGAAACGGTTCAGAAATCTCCAACTCACTGCCAATACATATATATATGTACATAGCTATGTGGGATGTGTATGTGTGTGTAGAATGGCAGTGAATGTTCGTGCATTTACTTAAAACAGACAGAGCCGTCCGTCAGTTCGTCAACCAAGCAGAAACGGTAATTACCAGCATCAATTTCATTTAATAACAGATTCTTTTCTCATTCTCATTTCCCCTTTCTTTGTTGACTATGCGTTTCGCTGCTGTGCTGCTGTGCTAGCCACACAAACACACACGCATTTATTTCATACTGGCTTCAACTTGACGGTGTTGATTTTCCATGTTGAGCGAAATGCGTTCCTTTGCACATACATATATATATATGTATTTACTTATATAATTATGGCGGTTGTTGTTGTTTTTGTAAATCTTTATTGTTGGCGCTCCTCCATTAATTCCACCTTTACGACGTTGCTTCTTAAGCTACTTGGCCTACGCTTTTGCATATTTGCTTTTGTGTCTACTTATTAACCAAAAAACACCATAAACAACAACAACACTAACAACAAGCAGCAGTAGTGTGTAATACAAATAGCGAAACGGTTGACGTTTCTGCATAGCTGGTTTACAACAACAACATCACTAACAGCTTTAGCCACGGCTATGAAGGTGAACCACTAACACTTTAACAATTTATTTTGTAAAACCATTTTTTATGTTTTGTTTGTTGTTGTAGTTGTTGTTTTTGTTGTTTTGCAGCAAACAAATAAGATAGCTAGCTAGCTAGTTGGGCAGTCGCGTATCACTCTTTATAGTATTCACATAGAAACGCATAATTTTGCCATTTATGTTAGGCACACGTGCATGCCAACAAACACGAAAAAAAAAACATTTACACCAACAACAACAAACACATACATACATACAATATTAACATATGCGTTTTAACGCAACAAACAAAAGCGCAAAGTAAACTGTTGTATGTAATTAGCTGTGTGTAGCTGAGTGTAATTTTAGCAGTCACTGTCGCATATTTGTTGTTGTCTATTGGTCAAACACATTTGATACGCATGTGGAGGTAAGTAAGTAAGTAATTGAGTTATTAATAAAATAGAAATATGATGTGCATAATTTTCATTGCCAAACTGCACACTCTTACATACATACAGGTGTATGTACTTATTTTTAGCATTTCTTTGTTTTGTTGCTGTGAAGCCTTGCTTTTTAGTCTCACTATCCATAGACTTACATATTGTAAGCAAAGCAGTTGTCCCCAAGAATCGCAGTTGAGTTTGATGGTCAGCTTTATATTGAAAATCGCAGACATGAGCGGTCTCTGTAGTAACTGAATTGTCTTAAAATAAAAACCTATCAAAATATTCGCTATAAAGGGTTAAGAAGAAGAAGAAGAACCTAAAAGTTTAAAATAAACTCCACAAAGCCTTTATATTTTATATGAAGTTTTTTCAAGTCCTAAATAATTGAAGGTATTAGAAAAATTTCCTCTCATGAGATTGATTGTATAGCTGAGTCTTGAAAACAATCCCTGACTTGCTCAACAACCAGACAAACCAAACCTGAATGGAATAAGAACCGCATGTGCCGATTATTGGAATTTAAAAGGAATGATGTAAGAACTCTGATACGAGATCTATCAGGACGCTGTGTGATTAGTAGACATACTAGCAGATTGGGGATGCACCAGCTCTGAAAGTTTTCGGTGCAGTACCCGCTGGTGGAAGCCGAGGAAGAGGGAGACCTCCACTCCGATGGAAGGACCAGGTGGAGAAAGACCTGTCTTCACTTGGTATTACCAATTGGCGCCAAATTGCCAAAAGCAGAGATGCGTGGCGCGCTGTTGTGGACTCGGCTATAACCGCGTAAGCGGTGTCTACGCCAGTCAAGAAGAAGAAGCAGATTGGGGATATTATGCAATGAATGAAGAAGAGGCTGTAGAACATCTTCTATGCGGATGCAAGGGTTTATACAAGAAAAGTATGTCAACTATCGGTCGCGGGTTCCTCGATGATGTCTCGGAAGTTTCTTTGATAAAACTTTTTGAATTAAATAATTTCATCAAGACAACTGAGTGGTTCAAATAGAGCATGGTAGTGTGAGGGGATTTCAGTCCCGGTGGTATCACAATGGGCCCCCTTAGGCCTAAGTGCATCGTCTGACATCACGATACCTACCTATCCTACCTATAGAAAAGTTCGGATGCAGCAAACTCTCCTGGTTATCGATTGGACCCACACTTGGTTAGAACATAAATTTAAAAGGTACTGTGGGTCTTATAAGAGAGAAAAGTGGAAGAATTTGATATCATATATTAATGCCTATATTCTGGAAAGAGACTCAACTAGAAAATTGCAATGTTTTATTAAGATTTGATAGAACATAAACGATCTTCTACTTTTACATTATATATGACCAATTATAATAATAATATTTAATAATATAAATAGAGGGTCATAAAAGCTATAAATAGTTTCCAAAAAAGCGATAATTTTTATGAGATTATTCTTATGTATAATATACTCGGAGGTTCGCAATTAATGATCGGAGGGAGGAAACTTTTATGCTAGTCGAATCCTGGAATCAAAAGATTTTTGTTGAGGAGACAGTTCTTTATTGGGAACAAATTCCGGTTAGCCATATTTGATTGTCGAACTAAGCACTGCTTAGTGGTAGTGGACATCACCTACTACTAGAATATTTCAGTTAAATATTTGTAAATCCAAATTATTCTCTAGAAAATATCAAATTTGATTTAGAAATAGAAAAAAATCACAGCGAGTCATGACTGGCGAATATGAAAGCTGGGACATCGTTACAGTTTTGTTTTTGGCCAAGAACACGCGCACAATCAACGAAGTGAACAAGCCATGAAATTCTTGAAAATTAACCGTATCTCAGAGGACAATTGACAATTGAACTCTCCAAATTCCAAATTTCACAGTTCCTATTTTTGAACGCACCACATATGTAAATGGGACGAACGTATAAAGATCAAACTTCAATGTCTTTAATGTCTACCTTCGGAGATATATTAAAAAAACTTTTTGGAAAATCTTAGAAATATTCCTTAATAAATTGTAAAACTTTCCAACAATTCTCTATATTAGTACCGAACTACTCCTAGTTAAATGTGAAAAATATGATGGATACATTATTGCTTTCTTTCTTTGTTTTTTGTTAAAAATTTACAAAATCTTAAAGCCATTCTTCTCAATGAATTGCTATTACTCCTCAACTAAAACTGGATTTAAGATGATAATATGATAAACTGAAAAAAATCTCAAAAAAACTTATGACCCGACGTTGATAATGTAATTCTCACGAGCTTATATATAACTTATTTAAGAGTCAAGCATCTTGTGACGTTTCGTAGTATCGAAAACCTTAAAAGTATATATGAAAGAAGTAGATTTCTACAGCTTTGAGAGTAAAATTAACTTTAAAAGCCTTTATTCTACATTTTATACTCTCGCAACAAAAGTTGCTAAAGAGAGTATTATAGTTTTGTTCACATAACGGTTGTTTGTAACACCTAAAACTAAAAGAGTTAGATATAGAGTCATATATACCAAAGTGATCAGGGTGACGAGTAGATTTGAAATCCGGATGTCTGTCCGACCGTCCGTCTGTCCGTCTGTGCAAGCTGTGACTTGAGTAAAAATTAAGATATCTTGACGAAACTTGGCACAAATATTCCTTGGCACCATAAGAAGATCAAGAATAAGAAGAAAAGAAAATGGGCAGAATCGGAAAAAATGGCGAAAACCAAAAACACATAAAGTGGAATAAAGGATCGCACTAGGAGGGGGCATATTTGGATGTAATTTTTTTGGGGAAGTGGGCGTGGCCCGTCCACAAATCGGTTACTTGTATTTAACTTGCAAACTAATAAAGCTATATAAACCAAACTTTCTGCAGTCGGTTCTCTTACATACCCCACCACACACCATGAAAATAGTTGAAATCGGATAATAACCACGCCCACCTCCCATACAAAGGTTAGGTTGAAAATTACTAAAGGGGGGTTAACTAATTAACGAAAAACGTCAGAAACACTAAATTTTGCAGAAGAAATAGCAGAAGGGAGCTGTACTCAGATTTTTTTACAAAATGTAAAATGGGCGTGGCATCGCCCACTTATGGGTCAAAAACCATATCTCAGGAACTACTCGACCGATTCGAATTAAATTCGGTGTATAATATTTTCTTGATACCCTGATAATACGGACAAAAAATGGCCGAAATCGGTTCACAACCACTACTACTTTCCTTATAACTCAATTTTGAAATCCATCTTATTCCTTCACTTTATAATGTAAACATAAGGAACCAATGAAGATAACGGAATAAAACTTTACACAATTAGTGCATATCATCTTGGCTTCACTTGTGAAAAAATTGTCGAAAACGGACCATAACTTTTCAAGGCCCCACATATCGAACATGTTGAACTCAGCGCCTAAGGATAAATTTTAACCGAAAATATGGGTAAATCTCTTAGATATCTCAATTTAATTCAGAGGAAATTGTTTTCTTCTAATAGTGTGTCTCTGTTCCAAAAATTATTAAAATCGGGTCACAATATTTCCATATACCTCATTGTAGGTTTTTCAAAAGTATCTTCTCCTAGCTCCCTAATTATAGGTTTTTCAAAAATACGGTGAGCTTTATTCCGCATATATGTATTGGTTAAATTTCTTCAATAGATTGCGAGAGTATAAAATGTTCGGTTGCACCCGAACTTAGCCTTTCCTTACTTGTTTGTCAGTTCTTTTGTTCTGAAACAAGTCTCACAGTGGAATAATGCGATGTATACAATTGTCTACTTTTATTGACCAAACCGTCGGGAATTTTATTTTTTTTTATTTCTGTAGTTATGTTAATTTCTATACCGTTTTAATATAATTTTATATTCATTCTTAAATCGAAGCTGGTTCATAGATACTGAAAAGAAACAAAACTTGGATGTTTTCGAAGTTATATAGTGGTTAAGTTTGTTATGACAATAACAGTTTTCAAATGTATACTTTTTTCTTCATTTTGTCAACAATTACAGAATAAAGAATTACGACTGCTACATACATTTACTACTAACTTGATTCAACCAACATATGTATGTGAAGCCCTTTGTCTGTACCAAATGACAGTTGACTTTGAAGTATTGCTCTTAAGACCACAATTAATAACTCAAATCAACAACATATTGGAATTCTTAAAATGCCTTCACACCAAAAAAATAAGTAGGAAATTGACTTGGCCAAAGTAGATAAAGGCAACAACTACGTCATAAAGGAAATTCCCTTTCAACTTGTAGTAAGTTTGGTAACCTTTCGCTTCCTCGTTGGAGGAATTATTCGTTATGTTGCGGTTGGTTTTTAAACTTTGACTCACCTCAATTGTTTTTTGTTTTTTTTTCTCAGCTGCTGCTGCGTATTATACTGATTCTTTTTTTTTGTATGTTACTTCAAGTTTGTTTGGTTTTGTTGTTATTGGTTCTGCTATTCGTATGCTCAATTCGTTGATTTGGTTAATGTTGCCTATGCGGTGCGGCTGCTGCTGCTCTTGCGCTGGCAATGGTTATAGCTATGGCTCTGGCTATTGCTATTGCCGTTGCTGTTACTGTTGCTGCTACAACTTCTATATAAGCGACCGCTGCCACAACTAAGAAACCTGTTTTTCACAATTCTTCTTCTATTCACTTTTCGCATACACTTACACTTGTATATACATACATATAGTGAAATACACACACACACACACACGCGAAAACACAAACACACGCGCGTTCACACAAAAATTTCGCACTTTTCGCCTTCTTCTAGTGCTTTTACTGCTTGTATCAATTTGACTTCTTTCAATTTTACAGATTCCAACTGAATTGAAAGAATCGACGCGACTATGTATTGCGTTTATTTTCCGTTTTCCCTTTTCCGTTTCGTGTTTGTACGAATTTTCGCTGTTTTATTGGCCGAACCCGAAAAACTCCACCGTAAAAATATCTTTGATTTTTCTTATACGCTTATAATATTTTTCTGCGAGTACAAACGTAGATTTTTCACACGCACATACACTACAGCGTTGGCTACTACTGGTACATATGTATACACTATCCAATATGAACGACTGCGGACTGTTGCTTTATGCCGTGATTTGACTGGACTCTAATTCATTTGTATAAATACACACGCACACATCGATATATTTATATGATTATTTATTTATTTATTTTTTTTATATATTAATGCGCATTCTACACTTATTGAAAAGTGTGTTGTGAAGGAACAAATAGTGACTTGTGTCGTGAACACCACGTTCCCCCTTATTAACTACAACAAACACCAAAACGACCGTTCCACGTCGAGTCTATCCGATGACTACTGGTATCCAACTCAAACAGACTGACTATTGCTCCAACACACGCTTTGTAAAGGCCAAATAATGTGATTTTTCCAATTTGCTCTTCGTTGCGTGTGCGCTCAAACGCTCTCTGTTGCGCTCTCCAGCGCAGCAACATTTGTTGTTTAACATCCGCCAAGGTGGTTGAGAACGCGAATGGTAAAGCATAAAAAAAAACCGTAAACAACTTTTGGCCAAGAGCACCTTATACTCATGACTAATTTTTAATGTATACAAACGCACACATACGTACTCACATGTATGTATATGAAATACATACAACAACAACTAAGCTTAAACATCATATGATACATACAAACATATCACAGCTGCGTGTTATGTTGTTATTTTTTGGTGTATACATACAAACATACATCAAATTGTGTTTCATTAATTTATTTAATTTTATTATAATTTTTTTGTTATTTACATCATTTTATTTTATTGCATGAGATACATCAACACATTACCGAACTGCATTGTGTCTGATTTGTTAGTGTGTGTGTGTTTGACTTTTTGTGACTGTTTGATTTTCAAGTGGCTCTAGCACCAGTTGCACTACTACCAATACACATGCATACCAAAAAGACATGGCTTCGGCCGGTAACAGATGATTAGCATTCAACGTTCGTTTCTGTCATTTCCGATTGTGTCCAACAGCATTGTGAATGGTACGGCTTTTGGCACAATTAACAAAACACAGGGTTGCTTGAGTAAATATTTTACTAAAAAGAAGTAATAATACTATTTAAAGATTAGTTTACAATTTACTTTATAAGTTACTACACAATTTTTAAAAATTACAAAAAATTTAAAAATTGAAATTATAAAAAATATTAAAAATTTAATATTAATATATAATAATTTTTTTATCAAAAATATAATTCGCACACTTTATACGTACTTTAGAAGCAAATTATTTGTTTTTTAAATAATTAAATTTGAAATTTTAGTATTTTAATTTTGTAAATTAAATAATTGTTCAAAATAATACAAAAATAATTTCATCTAAAAAGTTATATACTTCCAAATACTACAATTTCTACATTTTCAGTGCACCCTGTTGCGATTATGCAGTACACCCTATTGGCTCACTCTGGCTAGCGTGATGTGACCGTGCTTGCATATAGCACTTATCTCTGTCGTGTGGCATTATATTGCTAAATAACAACAAAGCACAATAATCGTAAGCAGAAGCAGCGAATAAGCGAAAAAGGTCGGAGCAATTATTAACAGAACTGCGGTGTTCAGCGTAGAAAAATGTAATCATAATTATAAAAACTGTTTTAAAAAGTGCTTAGCCGTAAAGTTATTAAGTAATTGATGTTTTGTTAATGAAATTCCGCTGATGCGCCGTTGGACAAAGCGTTTATAGAAGCCTGCGAAAAATTGCAAAACAAGCGTCGATCCGATCGTCGGTAAGAAGAGGAAGAATAGTTCGAAGGCTTTGATGGCAGCAGCTGCGGCTCATCGTGGTGTGAAAACGATAGCGCGCTTGTAGCGAGCGCCTACATTGCTTTGCATTAGCGCGGGGCGAAGTTAGCGAGCTGACAAATTTTTTGTTTTTTGTATCGTATGCTTTGTGCCAGCGAAATTTCTTTTCAAAAGATATGTATATAATTTTTTTTTGTCTTTTCTTCTTTTAATAGTTATTTAATACAAACGAAAAATTGTGTGGAGATCGTATTGGTGCTTGGCCATCATTTTTGACAATATTGTGTTTTAATAAATTGCTGTTGTAAAAATGGTGCGTCGTCGCGCTACCAAAGCTACAGCGCTCACAGGCGGAGGTGCGCGTAGCGTCAATAGTAATTTGTTAGAAAATGGTGAACTCAAATCTACGGCTGGCTGTACACATTTGGATGAACAATATTTTGCCAGTCCCAAACGTAAAGACTGTAAAATTGATAACTGCTTGACGGAAAAGCTAGCCAATAGAGAACATCAATCCGAAAAAGAAGTGAAAACACACGGAAAAACTAAATCGTCGACATCAGCAAGTGGCAAAGTAAGAGGCGAAAGAGGAGGTATTGCAGGCCGCACGATTGGTAAGTACATATTTCGGCGGCTGTACACAGCGCCATATTTTAGCGCGCTTTTTTCACTGCAAGTGTTTAGTAAATAGCTCCATGCTTTGTTATCGGTGTGCGGCGCCACAAAATTATTGGATTTGACATGAAAAAAGTGTCACGTTTATACCTTACATAAAATACTTCATAGCAGCTTTATAAATGATTTTGATAAATTTTGATACTCGTCAACTATTTGGAGATTACATTTTATGGAGCATAAATTACTAAATTACATAATTTAATGCATTTTTTTTAGGAACATTTCCTCCGGACACGCCCTGTGATTTATATGTAAAAAACTACATTGTTTAAATTTATGTAATTTTATTTTGCAGGTGTGCCATTGGCCACTCGTTCACAAACACGTACAATAGAAAATTTCTTCAAAGCTAAAACTGCTGCCAATAATGCTAAGTTGGAAGAGCGTTCCGAAAGAAAAACAGAAACCATAAGCTGCACAGTCAATGAAGAATACTTATATGAAGACTTGCCCCATTACAATAATATACACCCCTCGACACCAGATACGCCATGTGAACTTGACGAAGATACAAATGATAGTGAATTTTGTGCACAGCTAACAGAGGAGACAGTCTTCGGTAGCGATTTTCTGACACATCGCTCACAATTACGTGACAGTCACTCATCAACTGGCAGTGCATGTACAAATATTAGTAATTCGGAAAATATATTTTTACAAGAACCCGTGCTCACATTGAACGTGGACAAAACACCAAATCAAGCGTCATCCATAAAGATAAACACATCACTCGAAGTAGAGCCGATATTCTCATCACCACCTGCACTTACTACGGCACTTAATGGTCGCTTCAATCAAATTGTGACACTCAACATTTCACAGTGTAAACTTGATCCATACTCTTTGGAGGCAGAAAATATGGCTATTGTAGCGTTACATGAGAACGGTTTGGTGGAGGAGTTATTACCTGAACAAGATCAAGAAAATGACAATGAAAATGATAATGACAATAGTTCTTGCGATAGTGGCGTTGCCTTCACTACCACAATAAATAGAGATATGATGTTGACAGAACAAAATGACAAGATCGCTGCAGTGGCGACGGATGATGGTGGGAATGCACGTAGAAGAAAACCAGCAACACCACATCGCATTGTGTGCCCATCACCAATTAAAACTATGCCACCTATGATCTCACCTATGCGCGCTGCTATGACAAACGGCAGAATCTCGTCTCCTTCGGGGCGTAAACTTAACAAAGAACAGTTATCGCCGCGGAAATCCCCGCGCAAAATGGCGAGCGCTCACTCGAAAACACGACGAAGGCTGAATACACAGAAAGAGCTTAGCGCATTAAGCAACGAGGAATCCATTAAGTTGTTACCTGAGGAATGTGCAGTCGCTATGGTGAGTACTTGTAAATTGTTGTGTTTTGAAAAGTGTTATCAGTTGAATTGTGATGTTATTCAATAACGGTCGTGGTTGCTTATAACTATAATATATATAAACTTATTTATTTCAATAATAAAGTAATATTTTTTTTATCGAATTTGAGCGCCCTTAAACCGTTACATCGTCACTACAACATACCTTTAGGCTCTTCTTAAACAATTTAATTTGATTTTTTATGAAACTATTTAATTATGATGTTTCTCAACTCAATGCAGAATGTCAACGAGGCAGCTAGGAATATACAACATGAGCTCAACTCAAATTGTGAGAAACGTGACACGCCTATCTTGGCACAACAACAAAAGTGCGCTACATTAATGAGTGCTTTGAAGCAACCACAAAAGCTGGTGGCACCCAAATCGCATGCGGTCAAAATGCAATCGCACAAACCGAAATTGGTGAATGGCCTACCACTGGCCGCCACAAATAACAATCACACCTTAAAGGAATGCTTCCCCGTGCGTCGTAGTGTACGCAAAACTAAAACTGCCGTAAATGAGGAGATCATGCGTAATCTGGAGCGAGCTGTTTTGGAGGAACGTGCCGATGGTCTTAAAGTGGCACATTTCGAGGGAAAAGGTCGCGGTATTGTCGCCGATCGGCACTTCCAACGCGGCGAATTCGTGGTGGAGTACATTGGTGATCTGATAGCGATGAACGAGGCGAGTGAACGCGAGAAGCGCTATGCATTGGACGAGAACGCAGGCTGTTATATGTACTATTTTAAGCATAAAAATCAACAGTATTGCATTGATGCGACTGCGGATACCGGCAAATTGGGACGTCTGGTGAATCATTCACGCAACGGAAATCTCGTCACAAAAGTGGTGGATGTCAAGCAACGGCCACATCTGATATTAGTGGCAAAAGATGACATTGAGCCGGGCGAAGAATTGACCTATGATTATGGTGATCGCTCAAAGGAATCGTTGCTGCATCATCCTTGGCTGGCTTTCTAGAAATGTGGCACGGCGTTGACGTGGCGTGAGGAGGCTAAAAACAATATTTAGCATGACAGATGCAAACAAATCAAGTGCTTAACGATGCAAGTCGTAGCGACTTAATACAGAGTTAACTGTCAAAAAGGCTAGTTAAAATTAATCAAAAAAAAAACAAAAAAAATGACTTTTGCGTGCGCGTGCGTGACCGTGTGTGCGCTTGCGTGGGCTGGCACTTAATGGCTCAACTGCAGCTTAGTTGCAAAAACAAATTAAGTAATAGTATATAACAAAAACAAACAAAAAATAAGAGTTCTAATGCAAAGTACCGTTTATTAGAAAGCATATAACATATACATATATTTAATAATAATAATAACAATACAATTTATAGTAACATTAATATTTTATAGACTTATTTCGGTAATTGTTAATGCTTTATTAGTGATAAGCGAAAACAAAAACAAAAAAAGAAACAGAGCAAACAAAAAACACAAAACAAGATGGCGTACGCACAGTGTGACGACGTGACAAACGAGCAGCTTGAAACACGATTTTTCGGCTGTTTTCACCATGTTCCCACTTGTTGGTTAATTGTGAGAAAGGGAAAATAATACTAAATTTAAATTAAAAAAAAAATTCAATTTAGTTTACATTTCGTATAAAGCAAAAAACAATTACAATCGAATACATTTGTTACAATTAAGACATACCAAAAGGCTAGTAAAAATTTGTTTAATTACTTCAAAATATTTGCAGTAACTAATTTAATATATAAAAACAAAAAAAAAACAAAAACTAAATAAATTCTAATTTAATTACCACTTATATCGTTACACTGTGCCATTCTTGTTTTTTCCTATCATTCTACAACTGAATTGTGTTCAAATTGCATTGAGCCTAACATTTATATACATACACACATGCAAATAATGGCTGCATACGATATAAAAAATAGTTACTTTAGGTGAATACGCGACAAACAAAATTTTCTTTAAAATGTGCCACAAATCAAAATTTCATAAATGAAAAAAATTACAAAATAAATTAATTTCTATTTAAATACAAAAAAAAAATTGTAACGCCCGCTGCGAACAAGAGTAAACAAGTAAACATAAGTACACACAATTAACTAAAGCAATTTGCATAAATTTAAATTATTTTAAACTAAGAAGGTGCATGTTAACATATTTCAAATGCATACGCATTATTGAAACATTATTAAGTTTAATTTGCAAATTTTCGATAGACACTCGAAAGAAAACACATGCAAATCACTGCTCCAATGACTAAAAAACACTAAAATTATTTCTAGTGACACTCTAACCTAAAAATGTAGTTAACAATTTGTAAGCAAACACAATGGTTATTAAATAAGTAAAAGAAATAAGTTAAAATGACTTGAAAACTATATGATAAAATTGACAAATGGTCGCCTAAACCATGTATGTTAAATTTCATTGAATAATTGCAAGCCCATCGAATTGGTGTTAAAAACTCCACGCAGCCGAGCAAGAACATTACTTTAGTATATACATATATATAAATACGTAGTTAAAAAGAGAAACTGTTTTATAAATGACAGATTCATGCTTTTCATTTTATATCTGCCAGTATGCATTGTCTTAAATCATTGCAAACCAATTTATTACCACAAACCACAAAATAGTAATAAAGAAAGATAAAAACAATTATGAAAAATACCACAAATACTGATATACAAATATATTAAATTTATTATATTGATGCTAGATATACCGCAAACACTTCACTGCTGCATAGTTACATAACATTACATAATAGTAGAAAATCCCACAAAAAATGCTGAATATATGTGTTGGTAGAACAACTTAAATGCATACCTGCCTAGCAATAAGTTCGAAATAAATAACAGTTATTTGTAAGTTACATGCATAAAAATGTATATATTGGATGCATATTTATAAAAAATGTGTGCCTCACATGTTACGAACTTTATTGGCGCGCTTGCTGCATTCTCAGATTATTGCATGCATTCTCAAAAACTCATTTTCCACGCAATAAATTCGCTTGAAATAGGGTTCGTGCCTTTATGTTGGATCGCGTGCTCACTTAAAGGGCTCTATTAAATCAATTAAGCTGTTTAATATTCAGAGATAATTGAGTCAAATCAACTAGGAAAAAATGAAATTAAACAATTTCTTAAAATTTTATTTTTCTCTGTATTAATGTTCGGGTATTTACCTTGGAAAAATTTTAAAAAATTATTTATGCCCACATAACAACAAAGCACCACAAACAGTTATGTTATCTACTAGCATTACCATAGCGAGCACGTGGCCTTAGCTACACTCATTTTCTATATACACATGTCTGTTGAAGTTGTTTGTATACAGAGATAAAGTTTATACCAACTCAAGTGCTGCTCAAACATTCGATCAAGTGTCGTACAACACACAACTTACAACAACAATAACACAAACGGTGTTCCGCTCTGACTTCGAACTTCCTTGTTTGTTATTTATTAAATTTTTGTAAAGATTTTCCTTTTCAAATAGAACTCCAAACTACAACATAACCCTATTTTAAGTCATCAAGATATAAACAAAGGTTTCAACAACAACAAAATAAACTTATATTGCGCTAATAGTATGCATGCTAAATGAATGCCTCACTCATATAAAATCACTAACTTGTAAGAATTTTTATAAAAAAAAACTAAGGAATATAAGCGCTCTAAGCATGATTTAATATAGACTATGCATTCAATAACTAACATATAAACAAATTTTAATACATGTGCAGCTAGTTAAGAAATAAGCAGCAGAATAATGAAATGAAATGTAACTTCTGTTATGTATTTAAAGCAATTAGTAGAGAACAAGCTTCATTCTGCCGCTATGAGGTTAATGAAAGCTGAAAAAAGTTGGGTTATAAAATATTAGACAAGTTGGTAGACCCAAAATTCGTGGATGGTTTTGTTTACTAAATGCTTTTCTTTGTATTTCCTTTTGAACCACTTCTAGGGAACGCATATTTTTAGGCGCATTAGGTATTTATTAGATTACAACGGCCCACAATCATGAGCTACAGGTTGTTTCCAACCAACGATCAGTGTTTAAAGCATTCAAGAACTGTTTGGTTTTTGTTTTAGTTGTATTAGTTACTATAACTATTTACTGGTTATATTCTGATTTGTCAGATTTTAGAGTTTTATTTTAAGACTTGGGGAGTGATATGCATTTTAATGTCTATTTTTCATAGAAAAGAGTTAAATTTGCTACATTCAGACAACAAGGGATGAAGTGGGTAAATTGAGCTGTTCGACTACAAGAACTACAATCTCGGCAAGAGTGTTAATTATCTGTCTGAAGAACACTGTCTTTAAAAATTAGTTGATCTGGAGGAATATTCTCACTAGTCCGCTTATTAAATGTTGAGTAAATATTCTATGACATGATAACCTCTAAAAAGCTATATTTGTTATTAAAAAGTGGTAGTGCGCCTAAAAATATGCAATATCTAATATGTGTACGGCTAAAATAGTAGAATGTTTTTACTATTATAATTTATAATTGTTTTTTTATTATTATAAATTAAATGCTCTTATTTTAATTTGTTACATGAGTTAAAAAAAATTTATATATTTATTTATACCAATTCGTTTATAAATAATTTTTGGTTTATCAAAAAAAAAAAAAATAATAATAATGAAAAGACGTTATTTTAAAGCAGAATGAAGTTGTTGTTAATGGCTTTGGATTTGCTGCGGTGCTCAGAGTGCAAGTCATCACTTGTGTTACACTCAGCTACATGTAACACGCACTTTAGTAACTTTATGACTTAAGAATAGTTTAACTATTATTATAATAAATAAACACAATGGAAGCTGCTCTTCTTTAAAATAAAATATCATAAGTTGGTTTATGTTGCACTTTGGCAAACTTAAAGCATATCTAGTAACTAAGCACTGAAAGTACTTCGGATTACATTGTACATTAGTAATTGCCCAAAAGTAAATTGTTGTAGACTTTGGCGCTTTTTTTTTTTGTTTGGCAACATTAAATAAACTTCGAATACACGCTTTGTAACTAAACTAATATTATATAATGGTTAAGGTTCATATGTATCTCTAATACAGTAACACATTAATTATGATAGGCATACAATCGCAACGTTAAAAAAACATAAATAAATTCATAGAAAAAAAAATCATTAAAAAATTAAAATTATTTCAAAAACTATTAAATCTAAAAGTAAGCAAATCTTCCTTTCAACAGCTAGTTCTAGATAAAGACTCACTTTCGGCGTAAAATTGTTCAAAATTTGTTAAAAAAAATGTAAATGTGTTAAAACTTAAAAAATGTATCAGTCCGGCTCGTATTTTTTCATTTATTTAATTTATTTTATTTTTTATTACATTTCATGCATAAAAGTCATCAACGACAATAAAAATTAATGAAAATGTCATAAAACATTAATTTAAATATAAGCAATTGCAGCATCAATTAATGCTTTTGAGCATTTCATTCTTCATTTATGTTATTAAAGTGTTTTTTTCTAATATTTTTATTTTAATTTTTGAATTATTTATAAAGAAAAATCAATATAATATTTGTTTTTTTTTTAAATCATTTATTAATAAAAAACTCAATACATATATATTTTATTTATCACTTCATACATTTGAAAGTATTTATCCAGCAAACTCAAGCGAACTTGTCTTACAGCCTAGTTATTTAATATTTTAGTTTTAGTAATAAGCAAAAGTAATATTAGAAAACAATTATACATACATACTTACACTTAAGCGAAAGAACAACAATTTAAAATGTAATCAGTTTGTATTTAACTAGTATTTAGCGTATGCACTGATATTCACAAAAACAAAACAAACAAAAAAATATTAAATAAATAAAAATTAAAAATAAAAGTTGTAGAAAATTTTGAAAGGATGTTATATGAGAGATATTACGGAGCCGCAGCCGTTTGTAGAAGAAAACTGATTTTTTGATTACCAATAATCCTTCCATTTTATACTTTTATTTTTTGTAATGACATCCAGAAGTGTGTCCCAAATAAGATGAGCAACTGGGCAAGTCGCCTAAAAATATGCAAGCTCATATTTCTGTTATTGACGGTAGCTCGGACCGGGACGTTGACCGCCAAACATCCGAAGAGTTATGCATTTTTAGTTTTTGATAAATTATAATTGATCCGAATATGTAGTTTCTAATTTTTCTTCAGTAATAAAGCGGTTTTCAAAAGGGACACTACAATAGTAGACCTATAGGGACAGGAAACGACGCCATATTTTTTTCACGCTCTTTTGACATTTCTCTTCAGTAAGGTTTGCCATTTCATCATGGAAAGATATATGATCCAACAACGAGTCGAAATTATTAAAATTGTCTACCAAAAGTCGGAGTCAGTGGCTTTAAGAGCGCTACGTACTACGTAGCATTGAGGTTCATTTCTACCTGAATGACTTCGTCAATAAACAAAATATGCGGTATTGGTCAGGTAGCAATCCACACGTACTCCATGAGTCACCATTGCATCACGAAAAATTTACGGTTTGGTGCTGTTTATGTGGCGGCGGCGTCATTGGGCCGTACTTCTTCCGTGATGATCAAGACCGGCACTTTACTGTTATTGGGAATCGCTACCGCTCAAAATAACCGAATATTTTTGGATCGAATTGGATGATATGGACTTGGACAATATGTGGTTCCAACAGGATGGCGTCACCAGCAACACAGCGAATGTCACAATCGATTTATTGAAAACCAAGTTTGGTGAACGTATTATCTCACGAAATCGCTCTGTCAATTGGCCGCCTCGGTCATGCGATTTGACCCAGTTAGATTATTTGCTGTGGGGCTTCGTCAAGTCTATGGTCTATGCCAATAATCGAACGTTTGCAGCAGTATCGGCCGATTTATGCTTGAAAACTGTCGAAAATTGGGTTCAGCGTTTGGAACCTGTGTGTGCCCGTGATGGTCATGCAAAAGAAATCGAGTTCCATACTAATGACATCGAATGTACTTTCACAGTAATAAAGAATTTCATTAATATCCCTAATCAAACCAAACTTTTGTAACGCTCTTCTTGAAAAACCCTTTATATACACCTTCGTCGAGAGACTATTAAACCCGGATTGAAAGCACTTTGCTTCAAAATTAGTTGGTGTCCAAAGTGGCATTTCTTAAAAATTGTTAAGTGCTTTTAATTCATTTTTAACTACAACACTGTATAGAGTTAGTTGGTGTTGTTGCATTACCAAATATTAGATCAGTTTGTGTAAGGAACGAATTTGTAGTTGAGAAGGTTAGGTTTAGTAGTTGTCTTTCGACGCACCCAGGCCTTCAGGAGGCCCTTTGTGACAATCTTCTTCTTCTTGACTGGCGTTGACACCGCTTACGCGGTTATAACCGAGTCCACAACAGTGTGCCACGCATCTCTCCTTTTGGCAGTTTGGCGCCAATTTGTAATACCAAGTGAAGACAGGTCCTTCTCCACCTGGTCCTTCCATCGGAGCGGAGGCCTCCCTCTTCCTCGGCTTCCACCAGCGGGTACTGCATCGAAAACTTTCAGAGCTGGAGCACTTTCGTCTAAGTCGTCGAATAACACATACAGCTCATCATTCCATCGTCTGCGGTATTCGCCGTTGCCAATGTTTAAGGACCATAAATCTTCCGCAAAACCTTTCTCTCGAAAATTCCTAGTGCCGTCTCATCGGATGTTGACACCGTCCACGCTTCTGTGACAATCAGTGAGCTAAATAAATGGAAAATATATATGTAAGTAAATATCTCAGGGAATAAGTCTACAATTATCTCTCCAATGGATTTATTTATTGAAATGTTAATTTTGTCTTAGTCAGCAAACCCTTATATATTAAAAGAAAGCCAATGGGCATTGGCGCCCAAGCACTATTATTCTAATGAAATTAAAAAATGCTAATTTACGCTGCCTTCTACAGATATACCCACTCCACTACCACATCAGCGCTGTGATGAAAAGCAATATAGATTACTTAGTCGTTCCACGCCACAGGTGTGCGCCAATCAATTCCAGTGGGAGTCCCAATATTAGTCCCAATATTAATCAACATAGCTAATTTACACTTTCAAGATTTGAATAAAAACTCAATTTAATTAGATTTTACACACATTTTATTTTTAACAAGCTTAATGTTCCAAATTGCAATAAAGAAATTTACTTTTTTCACATTTAAAGTTAAAATAGTGACAAATACTATAACAATTTACGTTTAATATTATTTTTAATTTAATTAAAATAAAACAAATGTCATTAAAAAAAGAGAACAATAACAATAGAACATAAATAAAGGACAGCGTCTAGAGATAGAAAAAGTGCTTACTTATAATTATATTATAGTTTTTTACGGGAATTAACAAATTGTGCGCAAAGGCAAAGCCTTGTGTGCGGTCAAGCATACATTTTTAGAGTAACTAATTGGCTAAATAATCTTGTTTTCTTTTTTTGTTTACAAACATTAGCACTTAAAAGTAATACACCTACATATTACATATACTATTTGCAAATACAATAGTATTTATATGAATTAGGAATGTCAGTTACTGTTAGCCGTTTTGCATTTAATGCGTTTCTAGTAGGTAAAATAGCTGTAATAACGGTATATTGCATTCCAAATATAATAACAACAACAACACTTATATGCATACTATATATGAAGCTGCCGCCAACAACGCCAATAGCTGCATGTATGTATGTATCTATGTGTGTGTGTATAAGCGTTGTAAACGCAACTAGTTGAGAAGCAAACATTTACTTTTTTGTTAAAATTGTACTAAATATTAAATGACATACATAATTAGTAGACATATATTTTGAAAGCATCGGCAAATTAAAGAAAGAAACCACTTTTGTGTTAATAAATATGAATATTATCTGTATGACTCTCAATATATTCATACAAACTGTCATTGCTGTGCAGCTGTAAATGTTTCTAAAAATTTTCGCTTAAGTATGCAATTAAGCACAATGCATGCTAAATGCAAAATTACAATTTTATACTTATACATACAAACATACATATATATATATCAAAAAAAATGAATATGAGTGCACATTGACCATGAACTGGCTGATACTTATTGCATTTTGTCCAAGGTAAAATATTAACGTACACTAGAAATATACACCAGTACACAGTTATGTATATCTATATAGTACACTAAACATCAATTTTGTTGCTGTAATGCATTTGTAGTTGAATTTTGTATTTGTTACATTTGTCGAGTAGTTTGCTGCTTGTGCTTCGGCAGCAATGTGATGTGTGCATGTGTGTTCCTATGTGTTTATTGTGCAGCCACCACAGAAGCCTCTACTTTTGGCAAAATGCCAAAGTTTAAACGTAATTGTTCCAAGAAAACAAACGTGATAATTGTGTGTGGACCCAAACGCACAAATGCCGGTATGTAGCCCTTGAAGAAGCCGAGCGGACCTAAACGCGCGGTAAACTTGACAATATCCCATAAGCCCTTGAATTCACCGGGTTTGGCGTTCATGGAACGTGTCTTCAACACATCCAGTGGCTGTGTGAGTGTGGTGGCAATAGCGCCAGCCGCCAGTGAGGCGCTGAAATGTGTTGCCAAATCATCCTTGAAGTAGGGTGTGGTTAGCAGCATTGCTTTGATCTGTTCGTGGAAGTAGATTTTCGTGGGATAAATACAAGTTTTAGTTTAAAGTAATGTTTATTGAAGACTTACTTGATCGTAAAATGCTATTTGACCAATTGTCATAAGAACTCCTCTGCCGGTGGCAGTGGTAGCACCCGAAAATAGACGCGTGAAACCTTCATGACGATATACTTTGATTAAACCATCGATCGCATTTTTGTAACTGTAAATATGAAGTAGAAGAATCAATTATATTTTCGAAATTAGTTTATTTGTTAAACTATTAACGTCACTTCTAGAGTTGTAAAAAAATTTAAATTTCTTAATGCCAGACACGATAATCGAGAAAACTAGCAATTCACACTCTTTTGAAAATGAACTAAGTTTTGTTGTTTATGGTACCGAAACACTTTTTTACATCCCAGCAACATTTTCCGGTTTGGTAAAAATTAATTTTTAAAATCGTTTAATTTTTTTTCTTTTTAGTTTTCAATTAATAAAAAAAATTAACAAAAATAACTCCACAAAAATAATAATTTACACTGCCAACCGAGTAACACCACAAAATATACATTTTGGTTTTCACACTGTCACTAAAATTTCCAACTGTAATGTTAAATTAAGAACTCACTTTCTACGCTGATCTGCTGGCAATTTGACATCGTTTTGCATGCGTACATTCACCATATCGGCCGGTGTGCCGACAATACCACCAGCAGTGCCAGCCAAACCTGCTAAGGTGATTTTGCCAAGGAATGTATCGGTATTGATTTGTTGCTTTCCTGATTCATAGATACCGAAACGCGTCATTGAGTACGTCATTTGACGTAGGACGGAAGCAGACAAGCCATTGTAGAGTGCCAAAACGCCTGCAATTAATAACATCCACATATATAAATATAGTTTTGAATATTTTTATTATAATTTTGCTATTTAGTTCACCTTGCTCCCGCACAACTTTCACGGTTAGCTGTAACACAGACAATTTACCCTGCTGAGTTTGCAGCGTCACCTTAATCAAGTCCAGCGGATGTGTACAGCAAGCGGCACCAGCGCTGGCAATACCACCAAAATACCAACGACCTTGACGTTGTGTCTGTGTACTGGACATGTTGATTTAAAATAGTTGCAGTTTTATGTAAATATGGGGCTGCTGGACAGATTTCGGGTGGGTCGTATGCTTTTAGAAGCTGAAAATATATGAAAAGAATAATAATAAAATATTAGTGTGGTTTTATTGTAATTTTCTTCAATTGTTTGTCAATGTGAAACTCAGTAGCACCTGTAGCGGTGACCTTGAGTCGGGCACCCACCCACTGTACTACATCCTACACTTCCGTTTTAGCTCATTTCCTTTTCATACCTCTTATAAACCATAGGAATGTTGTACTTTAGTTGAGTATTTTGTTGTAGCGCCCATGCTCGGCAGATTTTGTCTTATAAAAGTGTCATACTTGCACCGAATTTCTCCAGTGAATATCACAATTAACTGGAATGCCTAATCTAATCTCACGAAAATGATGACTGTGTATTTCTTTTCTCACTGCAATTGTTGATGCTGGTGCTGTAAATTTGCAGACCATGGCAAGTACCGATTTATCCGGTGCGAGTACAAATACTCGAAAGTATTTTAAAAGCCATTTACAATACATTTTCATTACTATTAACGCTAAGCACCAAGGTAAAATGTGTTTTTAGTTAATATTTTATATTTTAAGCAATTAATTTAGTATTTAAAGTGATTAATACACAATTTTTATTTGCACGAACTATTTTGTGCACTTTTTAATGCCTGTGAATCACGCTGTAATCAGCCGATTTTGACATTTCCTTTTGTGGAACTTTGTAAACTATATCCGTGTTGCCAACTAACCGTTAATGCTTGCTAAATGATTTTTGAAGTGTGCTTTATTTACATTAATTGAACTGTTTTTGGCTTTCAAATAGAGAATAAATTGAGAATTTTAGAAAGAAATACATAAATATTTTTAACATTTGAGAGAAATAAAAATTATTTCAAATTTGGGCTGTAGTGTTACTCAATGTAAATAAATCGGTTAATTCTAAAACTTTTGGCAACACTGTTAATTGTTATTTGCGAATTTGCCATTTCTAATTGAGCTTTTAATTTTTTCGATAAAATTATTATTATTTTAAAATATATCTTTGTTTTATGCAAATTTTAAGTAAAAGTTAAGCATATGTTGCAGTAACTATTTGTGCTTTGACTTGGAAGTTCTGTTGTAACTTTTTCATTGAAAAGTATAGACCAGCTTCAAAGTGCCGGATAGCTGATTGGCCACTACTAAGTTCAAGTAAGTTTCATAATATTTGTTTAATTTATTAATTTAATTGTGTCACAAAAAAGTCTTCCTATTTAACTCTCAGTTTCAGCAACATCAATTAAGTAACGTGCTATATTCGTATATACATATATGTATAATAAGACTTTAGCGCTTTAAACATTGGTGTTTGGCTTATTTAACTATTGCTGTTGTTTGGTTTACATATTGCTGGGTGATTAGCTTCCTCTGCTATTGTATACATATGTATTTTCATATGTCTTAAAGTGCGACGTTTTTCATTGTAAAAATAATCAGGAATGTCAGACTTTACTATTCAAGGTTTTAGGGGAATGCTTTGCTTTAAATTTTAAATTTAGCAGTTTCCGGAAATCGGACCAATGCATTCTGCATGTATTAATCAGCTTAAATTGCAATTTGCAGAACTTAAAACTATATATTGCTATAGCTCTAGTCAAATAATAAATTTATTGAAGGTCAAATAAGAAGCCAGTATCAAGCTTTTTATATTTTTATACTCTTTTTGGAATTTTTTTTTTAAATAGTCCGACACTTAAATGTTTTTGCAGAATTTTAAAAATAAACAAAAAACTAAAACCAACTGCAAATTTTATCAACAAACAGCTGTTCTCAAAAATGCAATTCCATGCAAAACTTTATATATATGTATGTATGTAAAATTGTTGTTATAATTATTCCCATAAACTTTTAATTTATCTTTCGTAAGAATCTGTGTATATGTATATATACACATTCGCATATTTTGTATACTTATTGTTTTTATTATTGTTATTCCCATTGTATTCGCACATGTTTTGGCTACATTTGTCACAAGTTTTAAAAATCTGAGAACAAATTTCAAAGTCATCCCATTTCTATAATTAATTTTCTACACGTGTACCGTATTTATATATGTATGTGTGTATGTTGGTTTATTTGTTTCTGCGGATATGTTATTTCAAATCTCAAAGATATGTATGTATGTATATTATTTTTCTTTTCTGAAAGGCTAATTCTATTGAATTGAGCCAAATTTCAAAAGTTTCAAATCTAGGAAGGTATCACAAGACACGCCCACTTTTCATATGACCAAACAAGTTATTAAATAGTATTGTATGTATGTGTATATTGTTTTTTTTTCTATATCGCTATATTGCCTGTGCGGCGTGTGACTCTTGTTTATCATGGGTTTATAATCTTTGTGGATGTGACAAAAAATTATTGTTAATATATTTATTTTTGTTTTTTATGTTGATAAGACGCCGCTGAATGTCAGTGTGTAGGTCAATGTACAGCAATTGTTTATGAGTGAGTGAAACATATCAATTACATAATTGTACCACTTGTTTGTGATAACAACTATGGTAATTCTGGCTACAACACAAGCGAGTGTGACGCACGTATGTCCAAATATATATAGAAATTTTCAACAAATGTTTTTTGACGGATTGCACTTATCGCACGTTAATATCTAAAGTGTCGTTAATCGAAAATGTTTAAATGGTACGAAATAGTGCAAATAAAGTGGCGAAGAAATGGGTGTAAATATATTTTGTTGTATGTTTATTAACGTAATTAATGGTGCTAAATTCGTGTTTTATATGTGTATGTGTGTGTATATAGTTATGTACATAATATATTAAATGTGTTTATTTGCTGAAGCACTTTGTTTTGATGCAAAAAAAATAAATATTTAAATTAATGTTAAACACGATCGTGTCACTATACATATTGATCTTGCACTTGCAGCGTGAAAGCTTGCTAATTATTTTTGTACAATTTCAGTTTTCTGTTTTTTATTTTGTTATTTAATACTTTCATGTGAGTGTTGTGTGCGTTAATGCTTTGCTTATGATTAATCATAATTTTCATATTTTGCAATAATCATCTCATTCGAATTTCCGGTCATTACTAATGTCTCTTATCACGACTTACTTATAAGCTTGCATGAATCGTAACTTTTCGGGAAAGCAAAAATAATAAAATTATGCTTATTGCAATGCAATTATAATCATATTCTGTAGAAATAGTGTTCATATAACTGTATTTTTTAACTTTTGATCATATTTCCATAATTACAGTCCATTCATAACTTCACTTCACAGTCGAGTATTTATATACGGAACCGATTTGGTTTTTTATCCGTTCTAAACGGTCTAAAGTGTAGAGAATTTGTTGGAGAGCACATCCAAAGAACGGATAAAGGTCTTGTAGTCATTTGTGTCATACATATGTACATACATATATGTATGTAGTGTTGAAATCTTTGGGTAGCCTCTTTGAAGAATGCAAAATGTCTCTTCTTTATCAGTTTGTTACCAAGTTATTTGTTATTATTTGTCTGATAACCTTCTTATCTTGATAAAATATTATATTCTAAAAAAATAATATATTACATATGTACATAAATATAATACCGTCTATATAAACTTTTATTTGCTTGTGATTTTGCATGTTTTGTGTGAAGATTTTAGCTTTATTATGCCTAAATATCACACGCGGCTATTTATTTAACTTTTCTATTTACGAGTCAAATTATTTATATGCAACGACTCCAGCGTTGTTGCTGTGCGAGTGTTGTTTTTCACTTCTGACTTTATTTAAATTAGAGAAACGCAGTGGCATATTAAATAGTTTGACAAACATACATGCATATAAAAAAAACAGATAAAAATACAAATTTTAAAAATATATTTTTGATGTGTATCTGTTAAGTGCAACTAACAAATGCAGCCACTCTAACAAATGACATTTAAAAAACGTGTTAAACTTGAAAGTTATTGACTAATTGAATATGAAGGTTTGTATATATGTATGTATGTATGTATATACTCGATATTGGAACCAAAATTCCATAAAAATCGCGGTTGATAGCCGATATAGTTTAAATTTCTACTCTGATAATTTAAATTTCTTCTAGCTGAAGGTAAATAATGAGCTATAATAACAACAACAAAATAAACTTCAACCTCTTCATATCTGAGAGAATCACTCTTTAGTGTCGTTTTATAGCGGTAATTTTAAATGCTTACTTGTTTGTATAACCGCCATAACTAATCAGATATTCTAGGGCTATAATAATAAAAATTTAGTTTTTAAGTTTTTGATATCACAATAGTTTGTATGTTTGTATATATATTTATCACTGAATCAATCAATAAAATGAAAATGATAAAAATCAAAATTTGTCCGGTCTATATTACTAATAAAAAGTGACTTGATAAAATAAGAAAATATTTTTGTATAAACAACTGTTCATATGTATATACACATTTATACGAAAAGTTCAATGAATTTTATAACAAACTAGCTGACCCGGCGAACTTTGTACCGCCTAACAGTCAATGAATGTGGTGTTACAGATAAGCAGAACTTTATGATTTTTTGAAAGCAATACAATGAATACATATAATATTTATAGCGGCCCGGTACGTGCTTCGCTACGTATAAAGTGAAATATAAAATATAACTAATTTATAAAAAAATATATATTTAATTATTTGCTAGCTATCCAAAACATTTGGATAAACAATATTTTTTGTTTTTCCATTTTGATCATGAATAAACAAACGGCTGGGGGTACCGACTCTGGAACAGGCAACATAAAGTTGTCCATGTGAAAAACATGATTCCTCCAAATTCACACCACAAACGTTAAGTGTTTGCCCTTGAGCTTTGTTGATAGACATCGCAAATGATAAATGCACAGGATATTGTAATCGTTTGAATTCAAATGGCATATCAGTTGGAATCATAGCGATACGCGGTATTAAACAAACTTCTCCTTTTGATTTACCAGTTAAGATCGTAGCTCCAATCAAGTTTGGCAATAAATTTTTCACTGCCAATCTGGTGCCATTACACAGTTTTGGTGGATTAATATTTCGCAATAATTCCACTTTCAGATTCAAGCAATGCGGTGGCATACCAGCCGGTTCTAATGAATTTAAAAATTCAGTTGGATAATTCATTGCCTCATTGCCATGTTTTGGCCTAGTTGGAAATTCGCTTTGCGCTATATTTATTTTTTTCACAAATTCACACAAACTTCAATAATTATAAAAAAAAAAAATATAATAACTAATAATTTTGCACCGCGGTAATTTCGGACACTACTGAACGTATGGGGCCAAAGAAAACGCTCCGGCGATGTTTACACTCCAATGTCATATATTCTCCTAATTTGAATTTTCTTAATGCTAAGAGTCAAAGTTCTATATACCTACAAAAAACAAAATATTCATGTATTTCTTTATGCAAAATAAATGCACCGTAATATAGTTCGATGTCTTTTCAAAGCCTACTTTGTTTGTCGATCTGCCTGCTACATACATACCTACATGTTGATATAAATATAATGCAGTAAGTTTGTTGGTGGGAATAATAAGTATGGTAGTTAAGACGAAAGTTCATAAATTTTGAGAGCGAAAGAGCGTAGCTAAGTAGGTAACAAATCGTTTAGTAAATGATTAAACTATTATTGATGTATGTATGCTAATATGAGCGCTTTTCAGCTTTCCAAGTAGGTACGAGTTAAATAAACAAAAAATGTAACATATGTGTGGTGAATTTTTTGAAACATTTTGGAAATTTTTGAAACATTTTGGCCGATATCTCGAGACCCTAGTCACGGAGCGGCATCAAAAATACTCTATACTATAGAAATCATCAACAGCTTCCATTTGCTACCCATATTGTACAAACACATCCTAGGGTTACCCGGGTCCAAGTTTTGGCCTATTTCTCGAGACCCTGGTATCCAATTGATTGCCTGCTACATACGTACCTACATGTGTGGTGAAATTTTTGAAACATTTTGGCCGATATCTCGAGACCCTAGTCACGGAGCGGCATCAAAAATACTCTACACTATAGAAATCATCAACAGCTTCCATTTGCTACCCATATTGTACAAACACATCCTAGGGTTACCCGGGTCCACGTTTTCGCCTATTTCTCGAGACCCTGGTATCCGATTGATTGTCGATTGATTGCCTGGTATCCGATTGATTGCCTGCTACATACATACCTACATGTGTGGTGAAATTTTTGAAACATTTTGGCCGATATCTCGAGACCCTAGTCACGGAGCGTAATCAAAAATACTCTATCCTATAGATATCATCAACAGCTTCCATTTGCTACCCATATTGTACAAACACATCCTAGGGTTACCCGGGTCCACGTTTTGGCCTATTTCTCGAGACCCTGGTATCCGATTCTTAAAATTTCAAAACACAAACCATCTACTGAATAGTCCAAACAAAGCCTAAAAATTTGGTTTGGATAGGTGAGCCCGTTCTTGAGTTATAAGATTACCAAGGAAATGTAACTTCTTTTTATATATATAGATTATTTAAAATTTGTAAAAAGAACTAATTTTCCATTTTTTCCCCTGTTTTTAGAAGCATTTTCAATAGCTTTGTCATACTTTGCTCCAATTTCATATGAAATTCCAGCTGTTTGCTATGCTCTTCAGCTCATTAGCAACAACAACACGCGTGGGCCTCATTGAACTTTATACTTACATATGTACATAAAATATATAAATACTAGCTGACCCGGCGAACTTTGTACCGCTTAACACTCAATGAATGTGGTGTTACAGATAAGCAGAACTTTATGATTTTTTGAAAGCAATACAATGAATACATATAATATTTATAGCGGCCCGGTACGTGCTTCGCTACGTATAAAGTGAAATATAAAATATAACTAATTTATAAAAAAATATATATTTAATTATTTGCTAGCTATCCAAAACATTTGGATAAACAATATTTTTTGTTTTTCCATTTTGATCATGAATAAACAAACGGCTGGGGGTACCGAATCTGGAACAGGCAACATAAAGTTGTCCATGTGAAATACATGATTCCTCCAAATTCACACCACAAACGTTAAGTGTTTGCCCTTGAGCTTTGTTGATAGACATCGCAAATGATAAACGCACAGGATATTGTAATCGTTTGAATCCAAATGGCATATCAGTTGGAATCATAGGGATACGCGGTATTAAACAAACTTCTCCTTTTGATTTACCAGTTAAGATCGTAGCTCCAATCAAATTTGGCAATAAATTTTTCACTGCCAATCTGGTGCCATTGCACAGTTTTGGTGGATTAATATTTCGCAATAATTCCACTTTCAGATTCAAGCAATGCGGTGGCGTACCAGCCGGTTCTAATGAATTTAAAAATTCAGTTGGATAATTCATTGCCTCATTGCCATGTTTTGGCCTAGTTGGAAATTCGCTTTGCGCTATATTTATTTTTTTCACAAATTCACACAAACTTCAATAATTATTAAAAAAAAAAATATAATAACTAATAATTTTGCACCGCGGTAATTTCGGACACTACTGAACGTATGGGGCCAAAGAAAACGCTCCGGCGATGTTTACACTCCAATGTCATATATTCTCCTAATTTGAATTTTCTTAATGCTAAGAGTCAAAGTTCTATATACCTACAAAAAACAAAATATTCATGTATTTCTTTATGCAAAATAAATGCACCGTATTATAGTTCGATGTCTTTTCAAAGCCTACTTTGTTTGTCGATCTGCCTGCTACATACATACCTACATGTTGATATAAATATAATGCAGTAAGTTTGTAGGTGGGAATAATATGTATGGTAGTTAAGACGAAAGTTCATAAATTTTGAGAGCGAAAGAGCGTAGCTAAGTAGGTAACAAATCGTTTAGTAAATGATTAAACTATTATTGATGTATGTATGCTAATATGAACGCTTTTCAGCTTTCCAAGTTGGTACGAGTTAAATAAACAAAAATGTAACATATGTGTGGTGAATTTTTTGAAACATTTTGGCCGATATCTCGAGACCCTAGTCACGGAGCGGCATCAAAAATACTCTATACTATAGAAATCATCAACAGCTTCCATTTGCTACCCATATTGTACAAACACATCCTAGGGTTACCCGGGTCCAAGTTTTGGCCTATTTCTCGAGACCCTGGTATCCGATTGATTGCCTGCTACATACGTACCTACATGTATGGTGAATTTTTTGAAACATTTTGGCCGATATCTCGAGACCCTAGTCACGGAGCGGCATCAAAAATACTCTATACTATAGAAATCATCAACAGCTTCCATTTGCTACCCATATTGTACAAACACATCCTAGGGTTACCCGGGTCCAAGTTTTGGCCTATTTCTCGAGACCCTGGTATCCGATTGATTGCCTGCTACATACGTACCTACATGTATGGTGAAATTTTTGAAACATTTTGGCCGATATCTCGAGACCCTAGTCACGGAGCGGCATCAAAAATACTCTACACTATAGAAATCATCAACAGCTTCCATTTGCTACCCATATTGTACAAACACATCCTAGGGTTACCCGGGTCCACGTTTTCGCCTATTTCTCGAGACCCTGGTATCCGATTCATTGCCGATTGATTGCCTGCTACATACATACCTACATGTGTGGTGAAATTTTTGAAACATTTTGGCCGATATCTCGAGACCCTAGTCACGGAGCGTCATCAAAAATACTCTATCCTATAGATATCATCAACAGCTTCCATTTGCTGAATAGTCCAAACAAAGCCTAAAAATTTGGTTTGGATAGGTGAGCCCGTTCTTGAGTTATAAGATTACCAAGGAAATGTAACTTCTTTTTATATATATAGATTTATAGTATTAATTGTACACATGGGTGTCTTTTTGTGTGCAGACCTAATTGATAATGAGTTGCGCTAATAACAAACAAAGTAAGAGCATCATTCAGCGCTTGCATGCCTAACAAGCAAATGTAACTCTAGAAAAATATTAATTTATAAAAAAAAATAATATTCAAATATGCACTATAATAGCCACAGCAGCGTGATTTTATATATGTATGCATATGAGCTGTTGTTTTATAATTTCACTTGAGCGTGCCTATTCCGGTGCTCCAGCATGTGTGCTTAGCTCGTTCAAATAATTTTCAAGAGCTGTTATTTTTTTATTCTTTTTATGGATTCTGTTTATTAATTCACACTTGAAATGGCAAATCACACGATTTAAACAACACACACACACGAACACAAATACATTTGTCACTCTTCACTGCTTTATAGAATTACTAAATTGCTTTGATTTTTTTCTTCTTTACACTAGCTTGTATTACCAAAACTTCAATGTGTATTCCAATTTGGCACTATTTGAATTTTTACTGTAGCGCTCCAAAGCGTTTCAGCAGCAGCGCGATCGATGCGTTCGAGTAATCGTCTCCTACTAATAGCTCTTGCGGCTGTTGGCCGGCCTGTCAGCAACACAAACGCGCAGCAATATTCTTTCCAAAAACAAGAAAAAATATATTTATAACACACGCCCGCGCCTCCCCTCCATCTACATAGAGCGTTATGCGCAGCTTGTTTGTAGCTAGCATGCCCAACTAGCTAGTTATCCAGCCAGGCAGCAGCAAGCGTCGAGCGCTTTGAAGCTTTTTGCTTCCGAGCCATGCGTATCACCCCACCATCAACACGAGTACGACATGAATTGTTGTTATATATGGTCAGTTGACGTTGCGTTGTCGTATTCTCATGATCGTTGGCGGGGTATTGTGCGCGCTCATTTCGATTAAAGCCGAAGAAGCTTTCTGTTTTCACTGCTACACAACCGATACTTGTACGCGAGCGTAAATTTAAAGTTTTTATAAAAATTTCATTATAAAAGTTTATTTAAATATTTTTTTATTATCAATTATTAGTTTATTTTTTTTTTTGTATAAGGCAATTGCTAATTTATTAATTAATGCTTTTAGCGCATTTCATGTGCAAGCTTAATGTGAAAAAAATAATATCTACTGTTTGGTGATCGCTCAAAAAGTGCTATCTCGCAGCGTGTCTTATCGTTCTGCGCTTATAAAAAATACATAAAAACATACATACATGTATATGTATATGTGTAAGAAGCTTGTATGGCTCTCTCGTATGTATACAAATAATATATATTATATATATTATGTTTGCCGGCTCTATTTGGCGCTTCTTAGACATTGTTCATTGTTTCGTCGCTTGTATGTTGGCTGTTAACAAATTTGTGTTTATTTCTATTTTAAAGAACACGCGTCACACGCATGTGGCACAGATCCATGCATAGTTTTGACGCACAAATTGTACAAATTTTGCCGCAATTGTTTGGCCTTAACCATGACAGCTGATTTGAAATTAAGTGATACAGTGGAGACGCGTTAATTGAAACAGGAAATATTTTTGGTAAACAAATTTAGTTAGAGAAAGTGGTTTTTCGAAAACTGCGTCAGTAGTTGAAGCTTTAAAAAGCTTTATTTATATTTTTTAAACTAAATGAATAACCGTTAAATAAATTTTTTGTATTTCTATGTTTGTCAAATGCTGCTGATCTTTACTGTAAACACTTGGCTATTATCTCACTAAAATTTTGCAAAAAAGAGCTTACCAAAATAGCTGGTCTCACATGGTAACTAAAAATTAAGAAACTGTGTGCGTAGAACTACATACGTCACAGCTGTGAAATTTTTCGGGGTGTGTCGTAAATATGGAATTCTTTAAGCAGTGGGACTAGTTCAAAATTATATGTTTATGCTTTGAATATATATAATTTTATGCTTACCATACTCTAGGAATTTTATGTTGATTTTATAATATTAATTTGAAATGAATTTTATTTATTAACAAGTAAGGAAGGGCTAAGTTCGGGTGTAACCGAACTTTTTATACTCTCGCAATTTATATATTTAACTTTATTTATATTATATAATACAAAATTTGACCCACATATTCGTCATATATATTGTATAAAGTCCATTGAAAGTTGGAAACCCTAATATTAGGTTAGAAGCACCGAGGTCCTCGTGTTCGATATATGGGGCCTTAAAAACCTATGATCCGATTTCGGCGATCTTTAGAATGGTGCTGCCACACTATAAACATAGTATTTGTGCAATGTTCTGCACCGACGTTTCTGACGTTTTTCGTTAGTGAGTTAACCCACTATTAGCAATTTTCAACCTAACCTTTGTATGGGAGGTGGGCGTGGTTATTATCCGATTTCTTTCATTTTTGGACTGTATTAGGAAGTGGCTAAAAAAAACGACTGCAGAAAGTTTGATTTCTATAGCTCTATTGGTTTGCGAGATATGTACAAAAAACTTAGTAGGGGGCGGGGCCACGCCCACTTCCCCAAAAAAATTACATCCGAATATGCCCCTTCATAGTACGATCCTTCATACCAAATTTTATTTCCATAGCTTTATTTATGGCTAAGTTATGGCACTTTATGTGTTTTCGGTTTTCGCCATTTTGTGGGCGTGTCAGTGGTCCGATTTTGCTCATTTTCGAAAGCAACCTTCCTATGGTGCCAAGAAATAAGTGTGCCAAGTTTCATCAAGATATCTTAATTTTTACTCAAGTTACAGCTTGCACAGACGGACGGACGGACGGACAGACAGACATTCGGATTTGAACTCCACTCTGATCACTTTGGTATATATAACCCTATATTTAACTCGTTTAGTTTTAGGTGTTACAAACAACCGTTATGTGAACAAAACTATAATACTCTCTTTAGCAACATTTGTTGCGAGAGTATATAAATTATTAAGGTGGTAGGGTAGTCAGGATTTTCAAAAAATCAATTTTTGTGTAATATCTTAAAAATATTCTCTGATAATGATAAGAATGAAGTTGATCCGATAATTTCCTTTCGAGTTATTCGACAGATAACAAAGAACGCTCGGGCAATCCAAAATTTGAGCTGGGCTGGTGTGAAATTTGAAATGCGTTTATCTGAAAACTATGTTTTTTGAACTGGTGACGACTGTAACTCGATAACCGTACAGTAGATTTTAATGAAATTCATACAGCTTTTAGAATACATAATAAACTCAGGCCTGATCCGAAGGATTTTTTTTTTCAAAATTTTTAATTTTTCAAGACCAACTGTTGATTTTTTCCCGAAAATCTAAAAAAAAAATTTCCTGAGGCCGCCATTTTGTTAATTTTTGAAAAACATAAACAAAAAAGCTTCGATCAGGCCCAGAATTATCTATTTATAAAACTAATTTTTCTTAGCCGATTGAAATGAATCTCCAAGGACTTATGATTGTCACCGCAAGGACCTTTTTTGGAACTGGGTCAACACAGACAGCTATAACTGTGGAAATTATAATTTTTTGTTTAAATTTTCGTGACTTCAAGTCAAAACATTTTGTAATAATATTATTACTTTTGTAAAATAACATGGTTTAATAGCAAAAAAATACTGAAAATTCTAATTTTTTCGTGTCTCTGACTACCCCTAATCCCTTAAATAACTGGCAACAATTGCAAAAATATTTTATATTCTATGCATAATTAAATCTCTTTACTTGAATTTTCAATGAAATTATTGAATAAATTTTTTTAACAGGTGGCAACACTCCAAATATTTTCAATTGAATTTTTTTTTCTAAACCTCTTCAGTTTGATACCAATATTGTTGTGTTTCTTTAATTTAATAATTATTTTACTTTCAATTATCAAAAAGGAGGCAACTCTTTTATTTTTTTCTGCTTTAAATTATTTTAATTCTATAGCTAAAATATATATTTAGCATTATATAAATTTTTAACAGTAATTTCTTCAATGTTCTAAACCAGATAGTTGATTCAAATTCAAATTCCATCGGGTTCACTTAGCCAGGCAACACTGTATTTGTAATTAATTCGCAATTTGTTTGCAAGAAATTTGTAGGAAATCTAGCTTATGCAGCTTTTACATTTCACGGGGTGTTGATTTAAGAATGTCTGAAGTGATTGATTTGTACGTCTTCCTTTGCTGTCATTGCTTATTACTCACCTTACGTACGATAAAGCGTATTACATAAATATTAGCATACATGACTTTTATGTAAATGCACAAATCAACAAATTGCACTGAAATCATTCATGAATGTGGTATAAAGCGCCGGCTTAACGCTTAATTATACGCAATTTGTTTCACATGTTTAACTTTTCAGAGCTTCCAAACTTTGGTGTCGCGCAGTAAGGGCTTTATTAATATCTTAAAATTAAGCACATCAAGTTATGAAGCTCCCAAAATAAGCTTTGTGCCCATGTTTTCTTGTGGGATGGTGTATCTTGCGCTTAGGAATATTGTTGAAGAAGCATAAATGTGCTTGCAAATAAGAGATACTAAAAGTTTGAAAAAGTTCTTTTTATTAATAAACACAATTTATGAATGTCTTTTTACCCTATAACTTCGATTATTTTTTACAAAAATTTTTTATTTTAAATTTTTTTTATTTTTTTAATTAAATATTTTTTTTTTTATTAAAAAATTTTTATTTTTTTTTAATTTTAAAATTTTATAAATATTTTTTTTAACTCGTTCAAAGCTTATCAAGCCTTATCGTCTCTTTATTGTTTTTAATAATTTGCCTCACTTGTGGTGCATATTTTAACAGTTTCATTTATGAGCAGCATTTTCAATTTAATTACTTTGGTCTGAGCATACTTAACTGTATTGTAGTGCAATTTGTAATTGAGTAATTATGTGTAAATTAATTTTCAAAAGTTTGTTTTACTCAATAAATAATTGATACGACATAGTTTCACTTGTCATTAAAAGCACTTATTTCATTTACAGTCAGACACAAAAGTTTTCATTCAAATGAAAAATATGAAAATATAACATGCCAGGTGGCGCTGTGATATGATTTTTAATATCATTGGCATTTTTCAAAACTTATTAAATATATTACTTCACTTCCTCTAAAAATAAAATTAGTGACTCAGTCTCTTTTTTTCTGTTGATTTCTTTAAGATATTTTTTCGAAAATATGCTATGATTGGGGCCATGGTAATTTAAATGGGGGGTATGTTAAAAAAATAACGGGAATTATAAAATTAAAAATTTTATGGGTTTGAGAGTCCAATTGTCAATATTTTAAAATCTGCAGCTGTATTTATTGCTTATGTTGCCTGTAGCAGCCGCTAAGGTCAGACGTTTTTTATGAGCTTGGCGAGATTTTCGTTTGTTAAAAGCTCACATGTCGTTGCTTCTTCATGAATTCTTGGCCAAAAGCAATAATCTGTAACGATTCCCCAGCCTACATATTCGCAAGACATGACTCGCTGTGACTTCTTGCTATTTTAAAGGAAATTTGCTATTTTCTAAAGAGATTCTTAAGGGTTTATACTAGAGCTCTTGGTATTCGACTAATCGACTAACCGAATTAACCGAATAGGGCATTATTCGAATAATAATATTCGGTTTGCACTATTCGGATAGTCGTTAGTCATCGACTATTCGATTAACCGCTAATTTTCGACTATTCGGTTAACCGTTCGTTGTCGACTATTCGAATAGTGCAAGTTCAATAATTTTCTTATTTTTATTGAAAAAAGTGAAACATTAAAACTAACAAAAAACTCGCTATTTTTTTATGACTGTCATACCAACACTGTTGTTGTTTCACATGCAAAATTAAAATATGACTGATACAACACTGCGTGGTATGTTTCTTGCGTTCGCTATTCTATACCCCTACCCACTTGCTGCCGAATTTTTTCGGTTTTTTGCGGCATATGCCTTGTCCTGCAGTAACCGGTTACTTTTTGGAACCGGTTTTTTTTGGGACTCACTCGTGGCAGTGTGGGCGGTGGGTGGGTGTGGCTTTGGGACATTTTGGGGCAAAACTTCGACGAGTGGGTAGTCGGTTTTCTGTGAAGAACCGGTTTTTTTGGGTCGGTCAGTGGTCGGTTTTGCTCGTGCCCTTCTGCCCGAACACTTCTCAACCGATTTATACCGCACATTGTATATATCTGGAAAATACGGACATATATCTGGTTTTGGCCTCAGCAAAAATTGCTGTTTTTTTTTTTCATTTATTCGAATAGTGACAGTATAACTATTCGAATAACCGCAGTAGAACGACTATTCGAATAGTCGGAACATTGCGACTAACCGAATAGTGCTAACCGGTTAATATTCGTACGAACGGTTACAAACCGGATATTCGAATAATCGGTTTTCAGGTTAATCGAATAATTTTAAGAGCCCTAGTTTATACCAGTGTAACCCATGAAAAATTTGGCGATTTTCGTGAATTTTTTAAAAGAAAGAACTCGATCGATTGTTTCGAAGTTTTTTGCTCATAATAAGGTATATTTTCAGGTACCTTCCAAAAATTTTTCTTTACAAAAATATTGAAAAATAACGGAGTTATATACTGTCTTCGGAGGTGTCAAAACAAAAGTTCCCAAACTGCTAACCTGATTCCGGTCGAATGAGTTGCTGAAACAAACAAAATTCAAAAAGATTATTAAAGTTAAATATATTTCCTATACAATGACCTATAGTTATTGAAAAATATCAAAAATTGACAAAATGCCGTAGTTCTGAAAAAAAATTGTCGTTTTTTTAGGTAAAAAAATTGTCTTTTTTAAATGCCAAATTGACAATTTTCAACCAATCAAAAAGATCGTAGGTCATTGTATAGTAAATATATTCAATACTACTCAGTTAAAATTTGAATTCGATTGGACAATGTATCGTTGAGTTATAATGTCAGCAATTTTGAGAAATGTCGTTTCGAGAAAAACGCGATTAAAGTTTCGACGATAGCTGCTCAAAAACTATCCGCTTTCACAGGATATTTTTTGTCACTTTTTTTTGTTTTTGTCAAAAGGAATATACAGAACAGTTCAGGACAGCTTTTATAATTTTTGAAATTTATTTTACTTAAATTATATTTAAATAAATATTTTTTTATTTTATATATTCATCTATATCTATATATATAAAAAGAAGTTACATTTCCTTGGTAATCTTATAACTCAAGAACGGGCTCACCTATCCAAATCATATTTTTAGGCTTTGTTTGGACTATTCAGTAGATGGTTTGTGTTTTGAAATTTTAAGAATCGGATACCAGGGTCTCGAGAAATAGGCCAAAACGTGGACCCGGGTAACCCTAGGATGTGTTTGTACAATATGGGTAGCAAATGGAAGCTGTTGATGATATCTATAGGATAGAGTATTTTTGATGACGCTCCGTGACTAGGGTCTCGAGATATCGGCCAAAATGTTTCAAAAATTTCACCACACATGTAGGTATTTATGTAGCAGGCAATCAATCGGATACCAGGGTCTCGAGAAATAGGCCAAAACTTGGACCCGGGTAACCCTAGGATGTGTTTGTACAATATGGGTAGCAAATGGAAGCTGTTGATGATATCTATAGGATAGAGTATTTTTGATGACGCTCCGTGACTAGGGTCTCGAGATATCGGCCAAAATGTTTCAAAAATTTCACCACACATGTAGGTATTTATGTAGCAGGCAATCAATCGGATACCAGGGTCTCGAGAAATAGGCCAAAACTTGGACCCGGGTAACCCTAGGATGTGTTTGTACAATATGGGTAGCAAATGGAAGCTGTTGATGGTTTCTATAGGATAGAGTATGTTTGATGACGCTCCGTGACTAGGGTCTCGAGATATCGGCCAAAATGTTTCAAAAATTTCACCACACATGTAGGTATTTATGTAGCAGGCAATCAATCGGATACCAGGCAATCAATCGACAATCAATCGGATACCAGGGTCTCGAGAAATAGGCGAAAACGTGGACCCGGTAACCCTAGGATGTGTTTGTACAATATGGGTAGCAAATGGAAGCTGTTGATGATTTCTATAGTGTAGAGTATTTTTGATGCCGCTCCGTGACTAGGGTCTCGAGATGTCGGCCAAAATGTTTCAAAAATTTCACCACACATGTAGGTACGTATGTAGCAGGCAATCAATCGGATACCAGGGTCTCGAGAAATAGGCCAAAACTTGGACCCGGGTAACCCTAGGATGTGTTTGTACAATATGGGTAGCAAATGGAAGCTGTTGATGGTTTCTATAGTATAGAGTATTTTTGATGCCGCTCCGTGACTAGGGTCTCGAGATATCGGCCAAAATGTTTCAAAAATTTCACCACACATGTAGGTACGTATGTAGCAGGCAATCAATCGGATACCAGGGTCTCGAGAAATAGGCCAAAACTTGGACCCGGGTAACCCTAGGATGTGTTTGTACAATATGGGTAGCAAATGGAAGCTGTTGATGATATCTATAGGATAGAGTATTTTTGATGACGCTCCGTGACTAGGGTCTCGAGATATCGGCCAAAATGTTTCAAAAATTTCACCACACATGTAGGTATTTATGTAGCAGGCAATCAATCGGATACCAGGGTCTCGAGAAATAGGCCAAAACTTGGACCCGGGTAACCCTAGGATGTGTTTGTACAATATGGGTAGCAAATGGAAGCTGTTGATGATTTCTATAGTGTAGAGTATTTTTGATGCCGCTCCGTGACTAGGGTCTCGAGATATCGGCCAAAATGTTTCAAAAATTTCACCACACATGTAGGTACGTATGTAGCAGGCAATCAATCGGATACCAGGGTCTCGAGAAATAGGCCAAAACTTGGACCCGGGTAACCCTAGGATGTGTTTGTACAATATGGGTAGCAAATGGAAGCTGTTGATGATTTCTATAGTATAGAGTATTTTTGATGCCGCTCCGTGACTAGGGTCTCGAGATATCGGCCAAAATGTTTCAAAAATTTCCAAAATGTTTCAAAAAATTCACCACACATATGTTACATTTTTTTTTATTTAACTCGTACCTACTTGGAAAGCTGAAAAGCGCTCATATTAGCATACATACATCAATAATAGTTTAATCATGTACTAAACGATTTGTTACCTACTTAGCTACGCTCTTTCGCTCTCAAAATTTATGAACTTTCGTCTTAACTACCATACTTATTATTCCCACCTACAAACTTACTGCATTATATTTATATCAACATGTAGGTATGTATGTAGCAGGCAGATCGACAAACAAAGTAGGCTTTGAAAAGACATCGAACTATATTTCGGTGCATTTATTTTGCATAAAGAAATACATGAATATTTTGTTTTTTGTAGGTATATAGAACTTTGACTCTTAGCATTAAGAAAATTCAAATTAGGAGAATATATGACATTGGAGTGTAAACATCGCCGGAGCGTTTTCTTTGGCCCCATACGTTCAGTAGTGTCCGAAATTACCGCGGTGCAAAATTATTAGTTATTATATTTTTTTTTTTATAATTATTGAAGTTTGTGTGAATTTGTGAAAAAAATAAATATAGCGCAAAGCGAATTTCCAACTAGGCCAAAACATGGCAATGAGGCAATGAATTATCCAACTGAATTTTTAAATTCATTAGAACCAGCTGGTATGCCACCGCATTGCTTGAATCTGAAAGTGGAATTATTGCGAAATATTAATCCACCAAAACTGTGTAATGGCATCAGAATGGCAGTGAAAAATTTATTGCCAAATTTGATTGGAGCTACGATCTTAACTGGTAAATCAAAAGGAGAAGTTTGTTTAATACCGCGTATCCCTATGATTCCAACTGATATGCCATTTGAATTCAAACGATTACAATATCCTGTGCATTTATCATTTGCGATGTCTATCAACAAAGCTCAAGGGCAAACACTTAACGTTTGTGGTGTGAATTTGGAGGAATCATGTTTTTCACATGGACAACTTTATGTTGCCTGTTCCAGAGTCGGTACCCCCAGCCGTTTGTTTATTCATGATCAAAATGGAAAAACAAAAAATATTGTTTATCCAAATGTTTTGGATAGCTAGCAAATAATTAAATATATTTTTTTTATAAATTAGTTATATTTTATATTTCACTTTATACGTAGCGAAGCACGTACCGGGCCGCTATAAATAGTATTATATGTATTCATTGTATTGCTTTCAAAAAATCATAAAGTTCTGCTTATCTGTAACACCACATTCATTGACTGTTAGGCGGTACAAAGTTCGCCGGGTCAGCTAGTTTCATATATTTTTGAAATATATTATTTTTTATAAAAAAAAAATATTTATTAAAATGAAATTATTGTTGCAATACTTTCCCAAAGCACTGTTTGTGTTTTCGTTGTACAAAGTGCTTTCATAAATGTCACTTGCAGTCGAATAGCACACAATTACCACTCGAAAGTTAAATAAACGAGAGCCGGCCACTTAACACAATGCAAATTGTGGTTAACATTGTAATTTAAATTCACACATATTTATTTAAACAAAAATTCAGCTTTTCAGCTGCGACACTTGCACAGTGTGGCAATGTGTAATGTGGTTTCTCGCATGCTTTATGCTGACACACACAAGAGCACACACACAAGCACACAAAAGTGCTTGAATGCTTTTTTGCGTACAAAGGACTTGGAGCATTTGTGTACAGCATGAAGTGTTTATGCACAAAACAGTAAAAAATGAAATTAAATTTTTTACCAATTTATGCACTTGAGATATTTTAATTAAAACGCTGAATTGTGCAAAAAGTTACATGACATTTTGAATTGAATTGATGTGCTTGTAACATAATTTCATTTCATTCACAAAAAGTGCGAATGGATAATCGGCGGCGCTTTAAAAGCTGACTAACACTATGTACTTACAGCACTGATAGGCAATTGGTTGGTTGGCGGGTCGGTTGGTAAGCTTCGTGAAAGTCAAAAAGCTGAATGTGTATGGAGCTTGTCATTTGCATTATATGTATATTCCAAATGTACATATATACATACATATATATAAAGCACGTATCTATGTATGTATGTTTGTGTGTGGCATGTTTTTTTGTTTCAATGCCATCTGAAAGTGTTCTGCCAATACAATACCGCAATTTCATGTGCTCCTATTCTTTTAACTTTTGCAAGTTTTCCGAAATTATTATTTATACGAGCTTACAGTGATTCCATACATGAGGCAAATGCAAGTTTCTAGCTTTATTTGGAGCTTAATTGCGCTATTAGGTGTAATTGTTGGGAAATTGAGAGAAAATTAAATATAATTAATAACAATTTTTGATAATCGATAGATATTAATTAACATTACTATAATACATTTTTATTATACATATATCAACTATTATGATTTGTCGAAAATTTAAAATTAGTTTTGGTTCCGAAACAATATAAATGAACTTAAAATTCCAGTTCCAAAATATTATCAAAATGTACAAAATTTGCAAATTTTCATGATTTGCTCAGGAGCGCACTCTATCGGCGGTGGAATATTTTGAAAAATCGAAACTGCTTGCACTCAAAAATAGCTAAAAGATGTTCTAAGATTCTAACATATCAAGAAACTTCAATCATAAACTCTCGGAATCACCAACCCAAAACCAATACAGAATATTTCTTTTACAATCCGATCTTTCAAAAAAATTTAGTTACAACTAGAAACGAAAACTAGAACCAGTCTGGACAGTCGAAATATCAACTAATTTCCGGAAGGAATGAAAAAAATTAAATAATTTAAATTTTAGTAGACTTTATATTCTATATTATTAAATTCTAAATTATTAAACTACCTGATGTTTAAAACAAAATGGCTGCTGAGGAGGTGCTGAACTGTACCCTGACATAATTATAGGATTTCTAAACCTGAAATTTTTTTTAAATATTATTTTATACTTAAAAAGCTCGAGAAAGCTTTTAGCATTTTGGAAAAATTATGGATATTTGAAGATATATGGATTTCTTCGGAGAGGGAAAGAGATATTGTACCATAAATATAAATATATAAATATAAAATAAGTAACATCAAATAAAATTATTTTCTGTAGACACAAGTCAATTGCTAAACATTTAATCGAGTTATATTTCTGGTAGTAGTTTAGTAGCTTTGAAAAAAGTGAATCCATATTTAGTCTTATAGATAATATATAAATTTTCGATTATTTAAGGATTTTTAATTTTTTTCAGGGTCCTGAAGTCGCTTTTAGACAAAAGTTTAGAAATTCTAAGGTGGAGTTACTTTTTAAATCAAGTCGTGAGCTTTCAACTGAAATATATTATAGAGCCAAGATTTGAACTATCAAAAATGTCGTATTCGACATAAGTTATTTGGACATATAAATAAATTATAACTGCAACAATTTCATAATCAGCTGTTCATGTAACTTCCAAGTTCCATTTTACTTTTGCTCCAACTGGTCGGCGTCACAAAACTCGCCTGCCTTGTAAGAGTAAGCTTGCTATATTTGCCTAATATAATATTATTTTATCTCCTCAAAATGTGAAAACGTTAATAAGTTGGTCAAAGACCACCTACGTCACTCGTCGAAATCTAAAGCGCCAATTCTCTCACTAAGCTTCTTGCTCAACAAGCACAAGCTACATATTTTCTTGTACGAGTATACCTTCAGTGCTGTGCTTCTGCTAAGTAAACTTTTGCAATTTCTTGTTGTTCTTGAAGAACTTTCAATTTGAAATGCAAAACTTGCGCTCGTTTGTTTATCTAACTGTGGGACGAAGGTGTGCTCGTGTGCATGTTTTGTTGTGTGTTCGTGCGATCACTGATCACTTAGCACGTTCAAGAGCAGGCGCCGGTTTCACTGAACTTGCTTGACGGCGCTCATTTGTTTTTTGTTTTTTTGAGTTGTTGTGATTTTTTCAAGTACTTAATGGTCGTCTAATAATGTACGAGAGTTTCTTTCTACTTTTATAGTTTTATCTCTCTCGCTCTTTTTTATTTGCTGAGTAATTGTTAGCTATTTGACAACGAGATACCAACTGGCCCATTAGCTCAGTTGGTTAGAGCGTCGTGCTAATAACGCGAAGGTCGCGGGTTCGATCCCCTCATGGGCCACAACTATTTTTTTTATTTTTAATTTTTTATTTTGAAATTATAATTTAACTAAATGTCAAAAGTAAATATTGATTCTTGTAATATTCTTAATTTTATATTATATTAAAAGATATTTGGACAACTATTTGCTGAAAAATTCTGGTTAAAATTTTTGAGATTTTTGTTCATTTAATTTACTATTAAGTTCCTGGCCGGTTGGATAAGTAAGTAAGTCCTGATGGGTTATAGTAGAACCTCTATCCAGGTAGTCGGCGATTTCTAGGCAACAATACGCCGGATGAAATCATCTGTTTCGAGTTCTTTGGTTTCTTTTATGTACCAGTGGGTCGCTTAAATGTCGACGGTCTTGAAACGGCTTCGGATTGTGCTGAAATAGCATCAAATACCGCTATAGAGTGGTCTAAGATATGATTCTTGCGGCCTTTTGAGGTGTCTCAGCTGTCTCGGACATCTGCCAATACGAGATCGTGGACTTTTGTTGCGTCATCCTCTTTGGTAGCCGTTTTCGGGGTGGCTGGGCGAATACCGAATTTTTGACAAAATTAAAACGTAATGCGAATATTTAATGTTAGGTTATGTTCCATATATGTACATACTTATAAACACAAAAGTCTGCAAGGCAGCTGGTCAACTACTACGCCGTATGTGGATGCTTTTGAATGTTAATTAGAGGCCATTGTAATTACAGCCGTCCATTTTCTATGAAACATGTGCTTATGTTACGGCTGCAATTAATTTATGCACATTTCTCTTCGGGCGCCTACAGTCCTTTTAGGCTTTGTGCTCCATATGATACATAGCCCCAAGAACTAATTAGAAAACTGTTTCTGGCGTTGATGAATGTTGCAGCTGGTTCCCAAAGGTGTATGGAATTATGATAGGATTTCAGTGAGGCAAGGAGTGCATACAATTTTAGTGGTCAGATTAATATGCTGCAATTATATTTTCATGTTAGGCGAAATTATTTGAACATTACTAATTATATAACATTTATTTCCATTCTCACCAATTTCTCTTATTTTCTTCCCCTCCAGTTAATTAAACCAACATGGCTGCCTCAGTGCTCTTCGCTTGCGGCTTGAACGAGCAAAAACTGCCAAAATTCGTGCACATTAGCGAGGAGTCGAATTGCGACGGCAGCTTCCTGCTGAGTTGCATACTCGGCCAGCGGCTGCGTATCTCCAACGCCGGCACAGTGCTGGTGTGTCTGCAGCACAACTATCAGCACTACTTCCATGCCGGCATGCGGCTCGGCTACAATGTGAACATTTTCCTGGACAAAACGCTCAACGTTGTGGATCCGCTGACGGATATGGCCGTCAAAGGCATGACCAGCAAGTGGCTGCAGGATGAGCGTCAGGTGACAACACTGCTACTGGACGCCATACGCGACTACATCAGCGCCAGCGCCGCGCAACGCGTCAGCACAACGATTTTGATCGACAATTTGGCGATCCTGTTGAATTTGGGCGCCACTAAGGAGGAGATCATACAGCTGTGCCATGAGTTGGCGGAATTGCCTAAACAATATAAGAATTTGGCGGTGATCACGAAGTTGAGCAATTGCGACTTATATGAACCGATCGATAACAACGTGGCGAAGTTGGGTACTCTGCGTATACGCGCGACGCAACTGAAGAGCGGCGCGTCACGTGATGTGGACGGTAAACTGCTGATCGAGCGTGAGTTGACCGCCAATGGTGTGAAGGAGGAGGGTGAAGAGGAGCAAATGCAGCAAAATGGCGGCTATGAACTCGAACAAATGCGCAAAGAAGTACTGTACAAAGTCAATGACAGAAATATAAAGATCATTAATCCCGGTGAATTGGGTATGAAAGTTTGAGAGCGTTACTTGAGAGCTCGGAAAGAAATTTAGTTTGTTTAAAATATTGAATTTTTAATTAAATATATATTTTTGAATACACAATTTATTTACGGATTTGATTTCATATTTGATAAAAAAATAAGTCGTTATGTAATGAAAATTTGGTTTCTTATTACCTTGTGATGTTTCTACTAAGTTGTACAGCTAGGTGGCGTCAATTTATTATTACCCATGGTCTTATTTACTATTCTGTTCAAAGAAACTTTTTGGCTACCACTATAAAGGCGCCGTATAAATCTCATGCGAATATTTTAGTAGAAAATTCGTTTCACTTTAAATTTATGGCGGTTTGTTGAACCAGACGTAGCTAAAATATTTTCGCGCGTGTTGCATTTCAGATATTAAATTGAAAAGTAAAAAGTTGTACATATTTCACGCCCCTCCATCATTGAATAGTTGTTCGTAAAAGCCGCTTAAATATTCGAAAGAGATTTCTTAATAAACCCATTAGTGATTCATTCAGTGAGTACCAACAGCAATATAGTCGAAAGCTAAAATTTATAGCCAAAGAACGATGAATTGATCTTTTTTTGGAAAATTTCAAATTAAATTACAGACAACGTTGAGTGGAGAGTTCGATATGATGGCGCCTGCCCAACAGGTCAGTTTGTGCCTACAGTTATGTCCAACAAGCAAAATATTGGATTAACTTGTGTAATAGGTCAGTAGGTGCGAGATTGCAATTCGTTATTGTAGATTTAAAAATAATAAAGGGACTTTATACTGGATATACTATTCTAGATATATTTAGAGGTCTAGATAGAGAGGGTGTTTGAGAAGGTGTAGTTACTTTGTAGCAGAGATGGGAGAGTGACAAAACGATTATTGACTTTTAAAACTATTTCTGAGCTTTATCAAAATTACAGAGAATCATAAATTAAAAATTGAGAAGTAGAAGAAAAATAGTTTAAAAGGAAGGCTACATATGTATATTTTAGAAAGTTGAGGAGAACCTTGTTTCATAGTATCTGTTTCAACAGCAGTCTCGACCACTTGCATCTCCGCTTTTATAGCTCTAGTGTTTTGTTGACTAGGTTGTGCGCACTTTCTGTTTAATAAATTTATGTAGTTTAATGTTTGTAAATACGAAAGTATGTGAGCAAACATTTTTGCCTCGGCCATTTAATTATACACACACAGAGTTGCAATTGCTGTCGCGTGGGTGCGCAGACACTGTTACGACACGCTGGACTGTCTGTTGACCCTGAAGATAGCCAGCTTGTCGATTGCTGTGATTGATAGCAAAATGATTGCAAAAGTTTGATGGAAGTTAAGGAATGTTGGAGCATTGCTGTGAAAAGTTGATAAGTTCAGTTATACACTTTAAATTTATAAAAGTCTGTTTATAGTAGTTTGGAAGGTATGGAAATACATTTATTTAATAAGGCACGTGGACCACTTACTTACTAACTTAATTTATGAATGCCATGCTATTACCGAGTTAAGTGTCATGATAGTAGCGACTCAACTTGAACACACCGATTTGCATGTTGTAATATTTCGAGTAATACGGGATCCCTTAAAATAAATAGAGGTCATGCTTGGCAAACATAAATGTTCCTGAATGATTAAGATAATTTTCATAAATTCTGGCTTAAGAACGGCTTAAGTGATTATAGTCAGTCCTCCTTCTTGCTTTTTGGCGCCAACTGGAAAAACCAAATGTAACCAGGTCGCTTTCCACATGGTCTTTTCAGCGGAGTGGAGATTTTCCTCTTCCGCGGTTTACACCAACGGTTACTGCATCGAACACTTTCAAAGCTGGAGTTTTTTCGGCTATTCCAACAACATGACCTAGCCATCGTAGCCGCTACCTTTTTATTAACCCTGGAAAGTCATACCTCGTCGTTTCGATGACGCGAGTTTTTATTTTGTACAAAAGCCGAATGAATCAGAGCTGTGAAAATTTTATTTATTTAATAAAAGAAAAACTGTTTGATATTGTTTTATTTAGAATATATATAAACCAGGTAATGTGAATATATTGATTTTAGTAGATTTTGATAGGTAGGATAATATATTAAGGACTTTGAGTAATGTGGTCGTCTAATCGACGAGGGATGACCTCTACGTTATAAAAATAGCGATGACCTTCTAGGGCTAAGGGGCACACCTAGTGTGAAATTTCAAAAAAATCGATTTCAAATCGATATCTCAAATAGTTTTTGAGTTATAGCAATTTAAAGAGCAGCCGCAACAGTGAAAACGATCATTTTATCTTTAAACGCGTTTTTCTTGAAACATCATTTTTCGAATTTGCTGCAGTGATTACTCAAAAACAGATTATCCGAATTTCTTTTCACATGTTCTATATATAGTTCCCCGTACAACGACCTATCGATTTTTGATTTGATCAAAAAATCGAATTTTGGCAGGCCTAAAACGACCAAAATTTTGGGTAAAATTCGAATATTTTTTTAAAACGCCGCCATATTGTTAAATTTTGATTTTTTTTATCGTAGGTCATTGTACAGACAATATTATCTAGTTTAACGAGAATTCTTTTTTTTTAGATTTCATCCACGGAGAAGGCTGGATTCACTGCAACAGTGAAGGACCTTTTTTTCGCCCCGATGGAAATCGACTATAACTTAAAAAATATTTAATTTTTGTCTTCAAAAATTTCACTGTATATTCTTGAAACATGTATAAATATATTCTTAAAATTTTGAAATAATTGATAAAGTATTTTTTTTTAATAAAAATTCCCAAAAATCACCTTTTTATAGGCCATTACCAAAATCAATCGAGAATAAAGAGAAAACGTAAAAGGGACAATAAATTTGCGTAGTAAATCTCAACCCACAGCTACTTGTGTGTTTACTCATGTATAAACGAGAATAAAAAAAAATAAAAAACTTTTTCGATGAATGTATTTCGGAGACAATCGTAAATATTGATATGCTCAAGCGCTTTCGATTGCTTTATGTGGTTTTGTGAATTGGAGCGTGTCCTTGAGGTCATAATTCGTAGCCGATAACTGAGAGCAACAATTTGGTTTTCTCCACCAACGCCTACGACATAAAAATAGAGAACAAAGCTAAACAAAAAGTAATAAACAACTGTATAACAATAAAGACAACACAGAGAAAATTACTACACGACAAAAAGATATTGAGTTAGGCGCTGTGTAAAATTGCGGCACTTCCTTCCTTCCTGCTTGTCTGCTTACCCTACAGCTTGATTCTGTCAGCTCATCTATCCACATTTCCTGCCCTATAAATGAAAATCAGTTGGTAAGCCGCTGCATTGTATCAGAGCGTTGTCATGACCTGCTAGAAGGATTTGCGAAAAAACTCAATGAATGAATGAATGAATATTTGGCAGCAGCTGCAGGCCATCAACGTATTGAAGTAGGCTGTTGTTATCGCAAATGTTGTTTTTGCCTCCATTTTGCGCAACATTTCGTGAAACACGTCACGCTTCGAGTGTGGGCTTTCATATTTAGTCGCCCTTAGTTGTTTACCGTTGTTTTGTGCTTTTGGAAGCGGTGCGAAATTAAAACTAACTGCAGAATATGGTTGTGTATGAACACTTGCCGCCATTGTGAAAAAAAGAAATAACGCGGCGAATTCGTGCGGGAAAAAAATTTTTGGGTTAATTTTCAGAAAGCTTAGTGTGCTTTTGGGCGTTTTAATCGGATTGGTGCAAAATCAGTGCAAAATTTGGATTTTTTCATCAAAATATTTATATATAAAGATTTCAGATAAGATTTAGTGTCTGTTAGTAGAAAATTCAAAAAATAACTTTTAATATTTTTTTTTTAATTTTTACCAAAAACCGCAACATTTACTTGGCAACAACATGAGCACATCTTTCCACTCTTTGCCTGAACTTAATTGAAATTCTCTGCACTTGTAAAATTTGTGGACTTTCTTGCCTGAATAGTTTTTCAAATTGGAAACCGCAACTGCACCTGTGAATTGCACCGCAGCAAAAGTGCAACAGAGCAAAAAATACTGACGACAAGTGTTTTCGTATGCAAATGTGTACCTGAGTGCATAACTGCTTGCGTTTTCAAACAATTCACTCGAGCAAACACTTGTAGGTGCAGATGCTTTCCAAATGTTTTCGTTGTTGGTGTTTGCACGTACATACATTGTATGGCGCTTGTTAGAACAGTTAACATGAATGTAAAACAATTTACGACTGCAATTCAAAGGGCGTACGCATATGAAAAACAGCACGTATCCTTAGGTGACAGACACACACACATAAACTTATTTAAATTCACTGGCAGAAACGAGCGGAATATTGCGTGCTGAGTGCACTCCAAGTGAAACATGTGCTTGCATTAACTTTTTGCAAAAAATATGAAATTGCAATAAAATAAATTTCCGGTGGATTCACGAATGTCATATGCAGTTTGATAATGAAATTGCCTGGGAGTAAGCACCACATTAAATTATCCGTGAGTACGTGATTACGTGAGTGTGTGGACTTTACTTGCAGGAAATACTGAATAAAGTTTAAAAAATCTTCTTGGGTCATAAGCTTCTTTAAAATTAGAGGCAATGGAAGAAAAGAGCTAAGTTGTTAAAGTAAATATTAAAATCACCAAGAATGTCGCCTCCTTATGAGTAATCAGTATTTGAAAGGAGTAAAATTAATAAAAAACAAGTAAGGAAGGGCTAAGTTCGGGTGTGACCGAACATTTTATACTCTCGCAATTTATTTATTTAACTTAATTAATATTATATAATACACAATTTGATTTATTCGTTATATATATTGTATAAAGTCCATTGAAAATTGGAAACCATAATATTAGGTTAGAAGCACCGAGGTCCTCGTGTTCGATATATGGGGCCTTAAAACCTTTTTTTTTTTTTTTTATACATATTTCTTTATTTATTGAATCTGCTTTGTTTAAAGCCTAACAATAAGTAATAAAATCTTAAATCTATGTACAACTAAAAAAGCTCAGGAATGTGGTTGAGCTGTTTTGGTAGAACGGTGCTCTCTAATTGGCTGGTAGATCTCTCCTTTTTAAACGTGTTTGATTGCAGGAATGTACCAAAGCATTAGCCAAAGGGTTTGGATGTTCACGAAGTTTAGAAATATATTTCTTTCTGCTGTCCTCTATTTCCTTCTTTACCATAGGAATATCAAGATCTTTATGGATATTTTCGTTACGCATGTACCATGGTGAACCCGTTATTGTTCTAAGCATTTTTGATTGGAATCTCTGAATTATATCAATGTTGGTTGCACAGGTCGTACCCCACAGTTGAATACCATACATCCAAATCGGTTTTATGATTGCATTGTATAATAGGACTTTGTTGTCTAGGCTAAGTTTAGAATTTTTGTTTAAAAGCCAATTTAAATTGGCTGCTCTTAACTTCATGCATGTTATTTTACTCGCTATATGTTTCCGCCACGTGAGCCTTCGATCCAGGTGAATCCCAAGATAAGTTACTTCATTCGCTTGGGGTACTAGCACATTGTTTATTTTAACTGTCCGGCATGTTTCCGATCTTAGCGACAATGTAACATGCTTGCATTTTTGCTCATTAATATTTATACGCCAGTTGGCTAGCCATTCTTCGACACAAGTTAAGTGCTCCTCTAATACTCTTGATGCTCTTATGGGGCATTTGTTACGGCTTATTAGGGCTGTGTCATCCGCAAAAGTTGATGTCAGTACGTTATTAGCTATTGGAATGTCTGCTGTATATATTATGTACAGAGTAGGGCCTAATACACTGCCCTGAGGTACACCGGCCCTTATTGCTCGTTCTTCTGATATGAAATCTGCTACTTTAACTGTAAACTTCCTATTTCTTAAATATGACTCCAATGTTTTATGCAAATCGAAAGGTAAAACGTTTTTGATTTTCCATAAAAGGCCTTCATGCCAGACCTTATCGAACGCCTGAGCTACATCGAGAAAAATAGCTGAACAGTACTCTCTGTGCTCGAATGCCTTCCTGATTTCGTTTGTAATTCTATTCACTTGCTCTACTGTGCCATGTTTAGCACGAAACCCGAATTGGTGGGTTGGTATTATATTATTTTCGTGGAGGAAAGGAGACATTTTTGATAGTAAAACTTTTTCGAATATTTTGGAAATACAGGGTAAGAGACTTATTGGTCTGTAGGAAGACGGTTGTGTTAAGTCTTTTCCAGGTTTATCTATCATGATGATCTGCGACTTTTTCCACGAAATTGGATAGTAACCGAAACCAAGAATTGCATTAAAGAGCAAAGAGAGCACTGATATAGCAATATTTGGCAACTCAATTAACATTTTTGGAGTAATATTATCGTGTCCTGAAGACTTTTTCGGGTTTAGCTCTTTTAGGATCTTGGTAATTTCATAAGTAGACGTCCTAATAGACACGTTTGACTCGTTTGCGATATTGGGCAAAGTTGGCAACTTAAAGTTGTTTCAAAGAATGCCTACGACCTTGTTGTTGAGGCTGCGCAGCGCTCATGTTTGTTTTTCTTTTTTTGTTTTGCTCACTTTTTTAATAATTTGTTTATTGTTTATAAACTCTTGTTTTAGTTTTTTGTTTATGTTTTGACTTTGATTTTACGCGAAAGTTTTTTAGTTGTTTTGCTTATTTAATGTTATTTGTTTTATTTTAGATAAATCAAATAAATCACGGAGCGCATTAAAACACGTCCGCACTCTTTCAAAGCTCACAGATTGAGATAGGGTCCGATTTCGGCAATTTTTAGAATGGGGCTGCCCCACTATAAACATAGTATTTGTGCGAAGTTCTGCACCGATATCTTCACTAGTGCTTACTTTATATATTGTAATGTAAACGATTCAGATCGTCTTCAAAGTTCTGGTATATAAAAAGTAGGCGTGGTTGTGAAGCGATTTGACCTATTTTCACAACATATCATTGGGATGTAAGGAAACTATTACAAACCAAGTTTCATTGAAATCGGTCGAGTAGTTCCTGAGATATGGTTTTTGACCCATAAGTGGGCGACGCCACGGCCATTTTCCATTTTGTAAAAAAATCTGAGTGCAGCTTCCATCTGCCATTTCTTATGTGAAATTTAGTGTTTCTGAGGTTTTTCGTTAGTGAATTAACCCACTTTTAGTAATTTTCAACCTAACCTTTGTATGGGAGGGGGGCGTGGTTATTTTCCGATTTCTGTCATTTTTGGAATGTATAAGGAAATGGCTAAAAAAAAAACGACTGCAGAAAGTTTGGTTTATATAGCTCTATTGGTTTGCGAGATATATACAAAAATCCGATTTGGGGGCGGGGCCACGCCCACTTCCCCAAAAAAATGACATCCACATATGCCCCTTCATAGTGCGATCCTTCATACCAAATTTTATTTCCATAGTTTTATTTATGGCTTAGTTATGGCACTTTATGTGTTTTCGGTTTTCGCCATTTTGTGGGCGTGGCAGTGGTCCGATTTTGCTCATTTTCGAAAGCAACCTTCCTATGGTGCCAAGAAATAAGTGTGCCAAGTTTCATCAAGATATCTTAATTTTTACTCAAGTTACAGCTTGCACAGATGGACGGACGGACGGACGGACGGACGGACGGACAGACAGACATTCGGATTTGAACTCCACTCTTCACCCTGATCACTTTGGTATATATAACCCTATATCTAACTCGTTTAGTTTTGGGTGTTACAAACAACCGTTATGTAAACAAAACTATAATACTCTCTTAGCAACTTTGTTGCGAGAGTATAAAGAAAGTTAATTTTAAATAAGGGAGAGAAATTGCACTAATGCTGGCTATTGCTATAATGAGATCCCGAAATTTTCGGGATTATAAAAATTGTACAAATACACATCTCCAGCAAACATTAACATGCACTGTGAAATGAATTATATTTGCAATAACTCTGACCGCGGTAACCTCATTAAGTGTTCATTTCAAATTGTCGCGACATATGTTGCATGGTTGCTTTAGTAGGAGGTGTGTTTAGGACCGTGCATGGCATAACATAACATAATATACTGTGACTGTTAGATAGCATCGTGTGCAGTAACACAGAAATTAATGCAACGCAATCACTTTTCTTGTCAATGACACTTGCGAATGACAGTGCAAGAGCAAATAATAAATTCTCTATATATATTTATACCCTTAACGGGGTATATTAAGTTTGTCACGAAGTTTGTAACACCCAGAAGGAAGCGTCGGAGGCCCTATAAAGTATATATATAAATGATCAGTAAGTTGAACTGAGTCGATTTAGCCATGTCCGTCTGTCTGTCTGTCCGTCTGTATATATACGAACTAGTCCTTCAGTTTTTAAGATATCATTTTGAAATTTTGCAGATGTTATTTTCTCTTCAAGAAGCTGCCCATTTGTCCGAACTGCCGATATTGGACCACCATACCATATAGCTGCCATACAAACAGAACGATCGGAATCAAGGGCTTGTATGGAAAACTTCCGCATTTTAATATATTGTATTGTATATTGTTCATAGAAATAATTTAATCTCCGAAAAAATTGTTCAGATCGGTTCACTATAGCATATAGCTGCCATACAAACCGAACGATCGGAATCAATGGCTTGTATGGTAAATTTTCGTATTTGACGTGGTATCTTCACGAAATTTGACATGGATTACTGCCTAAGGTAATAATGTAATATCCGAAGAAATTGTTCAGATCGGTTAACTATATAATCTTAATGTTTCTAGTAAACAACCCGGATAAAAAGTATTAGTAAAATGTTTTCTTATTTTTACTTACTTTTTCTTACGTCTTTCGATTTGCTTAAACACATAGTTGCTAAAAGAAATGCACCTGTGAAGGGTATATTAGCTTCGGTACAGCCGAAGTTAACGTTTTTTCTTATTTTTATTATTTATGTGCATAAATATGTATGAAGACATTTATTGTTTATCATTTGTACTGCAATATTTCATAAACATGAAGAGGGCATTACATAAATATAATAACTTTCGCTGAAATATGAGTAAGCGTATACTTCTATACGAGTATGTAGTCGTAAATATTAACTGTAGACTTTAGTGCTTAGCCGTTCAATTGTCATACAAATATATCTATAACTATATCTGGAATGGCGCATTAATAATGACAAATGTGTAGAATAACTATAAAATAAACATTCTGTCTAATGATACAAGAGGGTAGAGCGTCAGACAGTTGGAAAGTGATGAAGGTCAAATATTCGATGACCATTACAAATAAGAGTTCGATTACCAACTCAACTGTCTGGTACTCACAGCATCTGTACGCGTCTGTATGTCTGTTTAGCGGAGCATTGACTTTCTCATTCCATCGAAACCTTCATTGCTGAAGGCTAAAATTTTTTCACAAATGCTGTAATTGAACAGCACTAAAGTCAATATTATTTGTATTTTATTAAATTATAATCATTTCCAAGAACAATCATAGTGAAAGTCATATGGGCACACCAAGCTTGAATTACTCGATTAATTTTTCTCTTTTAGAGGGTAATAGAAATATATATCTACAAAATAAATATTGAAAAATTTTAAAGGAGTTTTTTTATTTAATATACATCAGTAAGCCATATATAAGCTCTAACCCTTACGGCATGAAAATAGTCACATATTTTAGTTTCCTCGAATAGCTGCATGTCATAAAGCTAGATCGTCCCAAAAAAAGGAACCATCTTATTTTTGTTGAATTAAATATGTTTTCTCTTTTTGATTTTCAGTATATAAATATAGCATATTTAAAAAATATATTTTTAATTTTCTTTAACTTCAAAATGGTACCATTTCAGTCAATTTTAGAAGAAAGCTTTCAAGTATAGTCTTAAAGTTTTCAAACCTTTTCATAATTATGCAAAATACTATTTAATTACATTTGATAAATTTGTTGCTAGCAAACTGCTGCATAATACTTGTGAGCAACAAAGATAATGACAAATAATAAAATTTCCACTTCAACAAATCGAGTGAGTATGCTAAACCCAAATTCTCGAAACGTGCCACCCAAAATACTACTAACTGTCCTACTAACTGTTTTAATCGCTTATAATCATATTTTTATGCAATTCATGTGGCGAGTTTATTGCTTAGAATCTCTCAACAAGGACAAGAATAACAATGATGCAATGAACAACTCAAAAGCCGCACTAATTACTGAAAAGGATTCACAGCTGGAGCATTTGTATGTGGATAAGGCAGAGGAAAGCGAAAAAAGAGGAAGCTTGTCAAGCCGTTCATAAAAGCAGCAGTAGAGCATGAGGTAGTCTATAAAAATAAAAGAAAGAACTGAGTGCTAAGTACAAGTGAGTATGATTGCAAGTGTAAGTGAGAGGTTGGTTGAAGCAAATGCGTTGGATGCTCGCAACTTGAGTAGCCATTAAAGTAATTCACTTAAACTTTATTTGTAATTTTGTAAGAGACCAAGTGGGTTTTAGCTGTAGGCTGAACGACCGTTTCCTTGTTTCCCAAAATGATGCGGCTGTGTTGGTTTTAATTTTTATGAGAAATTTGTGGTTATGACAGCTTGGAGGCATTAAAAATATGTCTTAAAAATGTTAGCCATAGGCTGTTAAATGAGATAATGTGTTTGTATATGATTAGGAAATATTGAAGATGTTTCGGCTGCTGTCAGTCATTTCTGGCGTTGTCGTCACGCGAAAGTCACGTCATCCACAATATTGTCATTACAATCGACAGTTATGACGTAAGCATAAAATGTTAAAATACAGCAAAGATAATATTAAATTTTGTGGGTGATAAAAGCCCTCTACTGGGCATACATATGTATCTTATAAATATATCCCACCCTTAGGTAGGGAGATACTTGAAACCTACCCCAGGCTATTATGTTTACAACTTAATAATTGAAATTTTTACGAAACCCACACCAGTGGCAATGAAAAAGCTGTTAATCTTTGGATTATGTCGCCAAGGAACCCAAAATGTAATACAATAACGGTCACGTACTAATGGAAATATATATTGATGCTGTTAAATGTTGAAAATGGCTGAAAAGTAGCAAATAATAAATTCAAATGTTGCCATTTCATGTGATACGATCTCAAATTGTTATTAACTCTGAGATTTAAATCAATTGAAAGACCTGCTTTTGCGTCACACGTTGTAATAATACCTCTGATACCTCTGAGGGACCGTTAGGTTGTACAAGTGCGTCACAAAGTGACTTTTGCACTTTTGGAATTTTTGAGAAAAGGTTTGGGCGCAAAGTTTTATTCACCTTTAATTGTGAAAATCAAGATGAAAATCTATGAGAAGAGCAAACTTTTTCTCAAAACGAAAGCAAGTATATTTTATTTAAGTTGGTTTCCGTTCGAAACTACAGGCGCAGTTCAATGTACTTTTTGGCATTGATTTGTTAAGGCAGCTTGTCGTGTGGGCAGCCGAAATTCGATGCATTGACGCATTCACGCCACGCACTCAATTTGCCTCCGGACTCGAGCTGAATATTGCGCTTGAATTGCGTATAATTATTGAGAATGATTTGAAACCATTTCGGATGTTTGCGTAAATTTCAATGAAAGTCGAGTCGAGTCAGACAGCAACGAGCAATCAATAGCAATAAAAACTAAATGTATACTTAGTGCTTGAACATTAGTGTAGTGGGTGTCCTCTTTGTAATGCTATATGTATCGGTTTATTTAAAATTTCTTAATCAATATTGTCAGCAAAATGAACTGCGAAATAATTAATATTACAACAAACATTATATTTATACATTTTTTTGACGTAGCCCCACAGGAAATAGTCTAACAGAATAGAATAGTATAAGGTCAAATTGCACGATATGACATTCGTTGTATGGCTTGTAGCGCCGTTCTGTTGGAACCCCATATTGTCCAAGTCCTTATCATCCAATTCGGTCCAAAAATAATTGGTTATCCTTGAGCGGTAGCGATTCACATTGACAGTAACGTGCCGGTCTTGATCATTACGGCAGAAGTACGGCCCAATGACGTCGCCTGCCCATAAACCGCACCAAATCGTAATTTTTCGGGATACAATAGTGACTCATGGAGTACGTGTTAATTGCTGCCTGACCTATAACGCATATTTTACTTATTGACGAAGCCATTCAGCCAGAAATGAGCATCAATGCTACGTAGGACGTAGCGATCTTACAGTTGAGGCCACTGACTCCGAATTTCGGTAGAAAATTTTAATAATTTTGACTCGTTGTTGGATCGTATATCTAGCCATGATGAAATGGCAAACCTTACTGAAGAGAAATGTCAAAAATATGACGTCGTTTGCTGTCCCTATCGGTCTACTTTTGTACCTTTTGAAAAACCCTTTTATTAGTAGTGCCACATTTGTTGAGATTTGTATGATCTGTTCGATATCTTTGTAAATACTTGATTTAGCTTTTAGGATTTATAGTGGCATTAGAAGGTATCAAGTTTAATTAACAAATAATCATCAGAAAGGGAGGTAAATTTTATCGTACAATTACCTTCTGACTCCAAACGCATTTTTATTATGTAAACGTCGAATGTTCGACAGCCAATGAGAAAGTGGTTTGGGGTATATTAGCTCTTTTTAGATCAATCCAATGAAAATACATAGAAATTGGTGGTGAAATGAAATCAAATCCTATGTCAACCATTTGAGTGATGAACAACTTGTTGATGGTAGATTTAGTGCATGTCGACAAATTGATATTGTGACCTAATTCACTTGTGACTATATTTTAATAATGGATAGGGCAATCGTCTGCCCTCGACAACAAACAAACAAGTGATTTGACTCAACTCAACTCAACACTCAACAAATGTTAAGTGTCAAGTGTTTACTTCTTAAGGGACCAAAAGTTCGCAGACAGGCAAGTTATCAATACAGATAAATATTTAGGAATACTTATAATACTTGCTATAAATTTGTTCGATATGATTCGATTCGATTATGATGATAACTGAGGATTATTTTATTAATAATTTGAGTGTGATAAACCAATATTTCATATCAATCAATAAATATGTTTCTTTGGTCACCAAAATTGATACCAATCCGAAGTCACTGCTAGAATTTTAACTGACAATTCGAAAAATACGGCAACGTTCTTAGTTAACTATCGAATGAAAAAAATATAAAATATAAAATATAAAAATATAATATAATTCTTTCCACAAAAAAAAGAAAAATAAAGAAATATTGAAAGTAAATAAATCTCTTTAAATTTATTGCATGACGAACCAGCCGTTAGTATGGCAGTTAATAGGAATATAAGCGCTTCAATATCACTAAATAAATAAATAACGAGAAAGAGCTTACAAAATGGATTACACTCCAAAAAAGAAGCAAAATAAATAACAACCACCGTTGATCCAGTAAAGCGATTAAATTTGTGCACAATTTACGCAGTTGCTGTTGTTTTTGCTGACGCTCGCGTAGATTCATTCATTCAGACACTTTTATTGCATTGGAATTTTTTTGGAAAATTACCGTTAACTGTGATTTAAATTGTAATTAATTGTGATACGGAAAAACCGAAAAACGTTGCCAACAAAAACATACCGAACAAATTTAACTGATATTTATAAAAATATCGCATGCGAGAAAAAAATTAGAAATTAGAAATTTATCGCATGATATAAAATGAGGTTGATTTAGTAAAAAAAGTTAAATATACATACATATGTATTTCCTCTAATTTTTAATAAATAACATATTGTGGATTTTTTTTTAACCCATCGATGCGTTACTGAGATTAAGACGGCATTGTCAGTGATGGATATTCTTTGGTTAACGTGGGCGGTTTGTAAATTTATCAAGATTGAGTGAGTAGAGAGTTAAGAAAAGTAGGCACATAATGTGGTATGAAATAGTTAGTAAATACCATAAGACAAATAAAAATATAACTTACCACTAAGTCGAAGTAATCAACTCAATATGCTCGTGCGCTGGTTGTAATTCCGCTGAATTGATTAAATACTCACAAGTGGATTTGTAGTTTTTCGTCACAAAAAGAATGTAGGTCGCATTTATCTGACTAAGCAGCGTATGCTAACCGTAAATACTTGTTGTTGTGCTGTCATTATGTGACACAAAAGCGAAAACCATTCTGTGATTAATGTGCGACAGATTTGATAAAAAAAGCAATACTTAGAGCACCGCATGGCGCTAAGAGGCGTAAGCAGTTGACTGTCTTCTCGACAAACTCTTGAGGTAAATAAATTTCATTGCATGTGTACGTGTACGAGAACAAGATGGCTTAAGTGATGAAGATGAAGATGAATTTGTGCTAAATTCAATGAACTTTCCAAACGGTGTGTCCAATACATATATCTACAAACAAACTAGTTAGCTAGGATCAATATCAATCAGCGCTCTGGAGCGTGGCATAAACGTGTTGGCATTTTCAGGGACGCATCGGCAGTTACATCACGAGTTGCAAAGCATGTGTTCCTGTGATACTTCTGCACTTGATTTATTATGGAATTAATTTAGTTCATTTACCAAACTTACTAGGGCTATACAAGCTTAAATACTTACGTGGACGACACTTTTGCTTTCAAGTATTTTAGCACATTGCTAGGGATTTGTTAAGCTCCGTTCAGGGAGAGCCCTCAAGTGACCTATGTATAAAAAATAAAAAAAAAGATTTGATATTAGCAATTTGCCCCATGAAATTCACGTGGAATTAATTTAGGAAACCTACGTCTATTAAATATAGTATCTATGTATAATTTCAAAACACGTCACCTCCATGCTATACATGGATATATTGACTATGACATGCTTAAATTAAATTAGAACGGTTAGCAACAGAGATTTACTCGTCAAAGCTTCAACTAAATACAATAACATAGTTTCCTTAGCTTCTTCCGGTATTTTGTTACCCGTTTCCATGCGGTGAATAATTCATTAATAAATTGGACACTTAATCGCATGCCACGTTTACAAGTGAACGGAATGTTGGGTGATATGCTATATACATATATTTCTTCATAGAAATTTTTATAATTGTAGGCGTGTATATATTATACATTTGTAACTCCCACTCGAAGCAATTTCTTTAATTATCAATAATAGCAGTATCGCTATACCAAAATTAGTACACGGCGGCTCATAATGACTCATACTTTATACACACACTGTCTCAGCTTGGCTGGAAGTTAATGACCTCGCAAAGGCATAGTTGGAAGAGCAAGTGTGAGATACTATTTATCATTTATCACGAATTAGTGCTGCTGCAGTGCATAAATTTGTTTTAGTTTATTGAACCATATTTTTATACTCTCGCAACAAAGTTGCTAAAGATAGTATTATAGTTTTGTTCACATAACGGTTGTTTGCAAAACCCAAAACTAAACGAGTTAGATATAGGGTTATATATACCAAAGTGACCAGGGTGAAGAGTGGAGTTCAAATAAGAAGGTTGTTTTCGAAGATGAGCAAAATCGGAACACTGCCACGTTCACAAAATGGCGAAAACCGAAAACACATAAAGTGCCATAAATAAGCCATAAATAAAGGTATGGTAATTTGGATGCCATTGTACATATCTCGTAAACAACTAAAGCTATATCAACGAAATTCTCAGGAGTCGTTTTTTCAGGCATTTTCTTATATAGTCTAAAAATGGAGGATATCAGATTATAACCACGCCCACCTCCCATACAAAGGTTATGTTGAAAACGATTAAAAATGCTTTAATTCAGAAATCTTAAATTTCATTATAAAAGAAGGGCTCCACCCAAATTGATATACAAAATTTTAAGTGGGTCAAAAACCATATCTCCGAAACTACTGGACCAATATCAATGAATCTTGGTTTTTAATAGTTTCCTCACATCCCTATGATATGTTGTGAAAATAAGCCAAATCGGTTCACAACCACGCCTACTTCCTATATACCAGAGCTTTGAAGTCCATCTGAACCGTTTGTATGTATGTGATTGGCGTTGCAACCGTTTAGCCGGTTATAGCCGACTAAACTATGAACCGTTTACTTTACAATATATGAAGTTAGTACTAGTGAAGATATCGGAACAGAACTTTGCATAAATACTGCAATTATGGTATGGCAGCCCCTTTCTAAAAATTTTTTTAAGGTTTTTAAGGCCCCTATATATCGTACATGAGGACCTCGGTGCTTCTAACCTAATATTAAGGTTTCCTACTTTCAATGGACTTTATACCATATATATGATGAATATGTGGGTATATAATATTAAATAAATAAATTGCGAGAGTATAAAATGTTCGGTCACAACCGAACTTAGCCCTTCCTTACTTGTTGTTTTTGTAATTCACATGCATATTTATGCTTACAGTGGGTGGTCACGAAGCAAATGATTAATGACCTTTCAATACTATTAATTATTTTTTTCACAGCTAAATGTCTATTAGACAACGTAAGATAAATATTTGCTATGCAAATGTTTTTTTATTAAATATAACTAATTGATAGGTCACACGGGGCGTATGATGAATCAAAATTATTTTGTTTAGTTTCCAACTTAATAGTGTACAAATCAAGTAAATTAATTTTAGAGTTAATATAAAATTATTTTCATTTATTATATTAACAAATATGTAGTTTATCTATTATGTACTCAAAATTACATTTACAAATGCGGGAAGTTGCGTATACGCCATGGTGGCACGATTTCCCGAAATATTCCAAAAAAACAATAATCATAAAACTTTTACAAATTCATAATAGTTTTGTCTAAATTTTATTTATTGAAAAATATGTTTAAAAAATATATTTTATACATTCGAAGTCAAATTTGCACTCTCCGGCCATACAATGCTTTCTATAAAGTTCAAGTTATCAAATAATTTTGTTATAACAAAGCCAGCATAATAATTGCAAGACCGATTTTCAACAATTCCGAATAACTGATATCTGGGGAACTGCGGCTCGTCTACAAATACTGGATCGCCAGCATAACTACAATGAAATTTTAAACTTTTTGCACATATTTGATATGGCTGAAGGTTGCCATCAGTCCTTGAATTTCTCAAACAGTTAGCGTCCGCCACAATCTGAACTTGCCTATATCCTGTCATCAAGTCTACAATAAAAACAAATCATAAAATAAGAGTAGATAAAATAATCTAAGAGTAAACTCACAATTATTTGGTTTCGTTTGCGAAGTGTACAAGCACACTGGAAATACGTCTAGCGTGTACTCCACATCACTGTCCAGTTCAATCAAAGCAATGTTGTTACGTGAAGAACTTGTAGTGTAGTCGGGATGTATGTGCGTTGCCTGAGTGAGTTCAAATTAGTTTAAAGAAAATTTTTTTTTTCAGTTTTAAATACCTTTATGCCCTTCCATGTCGCTAGCATGCCGAATATTATGTTCGTAAATTTGTGCGAATTCAAACAATCTGCTGTAGTCAAAAAGAAATGTTTGTCGATAAAAACGCCTCCGCAGATTTTATAGAATCCATTGTAAGCATCCGTAAGATAAACACTGAAGTCGGGAAGGCTAGTGAATTTACTCTCTCCAATCGAACGTAAATCATTCGTTATCTGCTCGCAAGCTGCAATAAAGAAAATAAAAACAAGTAAGGACTAAGTTCGGGTGTTACCGAACATTTTATACTCTCGCAATTTATTGATTTAATTTTATTAATATAACAACAACAATTTGACCCACATATTCGTCATATATATGGTATAAAGTCCATTGAAAGTTGGAAACCCTAATATTATATGGTGGAAGTTAGGTGAAGTTATGACCCGTATTTTAGGCACGGAGATATATTAAAAGAAAGATATTCCCTATGAATTTCTTCAAAATATCTGTTAGACTTACCCACATATATTGCCGGTAAAAAAAATAGAAGCCCTGAGATCCTCATATCCGATATATGGGGCCTTGAAAATTTATGGTCCGATTTCGACGATCTTTGTGCAAAGTTCTACACTGATATCTTCACTAGTACTTACTTCATATATTGTAAAGTAAACGGTTCAGATCGAGTTCAAAGTTCTGGTATATAGGAAGTAGGCGTGGTTGTGAACCGATTTGGCTTATTTTCAAAACATATCATTGGGATACGAAGAAAATATCACAAACCAAATTTCATTGCAATTGGTGGAGTAGTTTCGGATATATGTTTTTTTGACCCATAAATGGGCGGAGCCATACCCATTTAAAATTTTGTACACCATTTTGAGTGCAGCTCTCCTGTACCATTTTTACAATGAAATTTAAGGTTTCTAGTGAGTTTCCTAGGCGAAATAAAGCATTTTTTAGTCATTTTCAACCTAACCTTTGTATGGGAGATGGGCGTGGTTATAATCCGATTTCCTCCATTTTTGGACTGTATATGGTAGTACCAAAAAGAAATGACTCTAGAAAGTTTGGTTGATATAGCTTTAGTAGTTTACGAGATATGCACCAAAAACATAGTAGTGGGCCACGCCCACTTCTCCAAAAAAGTACATCCACGTGTTCCAAGTTTCATTAAGATATCTTAATTTTTACTCAAGTTACAGCTTGCACAGACGGACGGACGGACGGACAGACATGCCAATTTGAACTCCACACTTCACTCCGAGCACTTTGGTATACATAACCCTATATCTAACTCGTTTAGTTTTGGGTATTACAAACAACTGTTGTGTGAACAAAACTATTATACTCTCTTAGCAACTTTGATGCGAGAGTATAAAAATTACTCGTACGTTAACACTTAGGAAGGTAGGTTGCTCTGTTTCACATTCTTTAACACTTTATTCTTAGACCGAGTTTCATTATCATTAACATCAACAAAAATACGGAACTTACCACGCTCTGCTGGACGTTTGTGTGGTGTGGCAATGTCGGGACTGTAAGTAAATTGTAAGAAAATCGGAATAAATGCAAATAATAATGAAAGAAGTAATAACATAAAACATTTGTTTTTAAAAAATTTATAATTTCGGTAAACCATAATTAAATGTTTATCTTTAAGGACAATAAAAAGTTTGAACTAAAAAAATTGCATGCTTAACTCAGTTACTCCTTGATTCTAATTCTATAAAATCAGACGTTAGTGACATGCAGTTTTTTTATTTCAGATTTGGTTCTATTTACCTCTTCAGATCCCTTGCGCTTGTCGCTAGGAACAGCGCGAAGAGCAATGTAAAAAATATCAGTTTATAGCCCATATTACGAAAAAAAAACCGCCAATTAGCTGTAAAAAAAAATAAAGTATTTTTAAATGGTTTTCGGATACACTTGGAACTCGAAACCGAAACACAAAGCACTCATACAATAACAACGTTTATGAGGATCAAATTAAATAATATTTCTAATTTATATTTACTTCTTTTAGCATACTTACGAAAGCAGACAGGAATCTTGTTCTGCACAGTGCAGAAATGAAACTGAAAGTGAGATTTGGACTGAGTTGCTTTATATTTAATCAGCAAGAGTGTTTATGTAATCAAACATATACACACATTGTTTTTATACTGTTAGATTGTTGTTGTATATAAAACATAAAAATATGAAATTCCATATAATTTGGACGAATGATTAGAATAGAGGTCGCGACAGTGACCCTATCTGAACATATAGAACGCTCCTCATTTCCAGTGAAATACAATTGGGGAGCCTTATCTTATGAATTTTTCTTTAGTTTTAAATCTGAAAACATATTTTAATTTATTTGTTATATTTACAGTTGCGTGCATAAAAATAGCAGTGTAATTTATTCATTTATTCAAATTATTTTGTGTGTATATGTTTATAAATTTTTCTTTAGTGAAATATTGAGCTTTCAATATCACCTTTATAGTATATCAAATAAAAGATAATGTGATGAGAAATATAAGGAAAGCCTTCGAGCAGGTCATTGAAGGCAGCTGCCGGCATTTGTTCAAGGCATTGAAACAACAGTGTCGAACGCAAGCGCTTTGCCGGTGTTGAGTAACCTCATTGACACAACAAAGTTGTTTTTAGGTGGCGTTGATAACACAGCAAATATCTACTGCTACCGCCAAGGGATAACTAAACATAACAAGCAAGTGAATATGGAAACAATGAAAGTAAACAAAAAAAGAAAGAAAAAGAAATTCTAACAGAAGCAAACGTTCAACAAGCAGTTGCTATGGCAACCAAAGAAGAGATCGAATTCGCCGCAGTTGAGCAACTTGTTACTTTCTCAGCATTGTCAGTTGTTTTGTTGTTGTTGAGAGCGCGTTTATTCCATTTATTTTGTTTTTTTCAAAAATTTCTTTCAGCTTCTGCGCCGTTACTTTGTTGATCGAAGCGAATCGCGACAAGAGAGCGCCTATTCGCAATAATTACGTTATCCAAAAAGCAATATGGCAACGCTGGTGGCGTTCACTTGAACTTTATTGTTAGCAAAGCGGATGTAAACAGTGAACAATAACAACAAAAAATTATTTGTTTATGTTTTTGCTGCTACCGAACGCGCTTTGGAGCGGCTGCCACATTGCGCTCTTCTCAGCTGAAATCATTTTGCACATCACCTATAGCGTCAGCGTCGCTGCTGCCAAACGACCTATAACTGTGGCAGAGGCACCATCAGTAACAGTGGCATAATCAGTAACAGCGACAGCAGCAGATGTCGGCTGGCAGCGCATGAATGGCGGCATTCGTTAACAGTTTGGTTTGTTGCCGGTCGCGTATGCGGAGCATTTGGTCGGAAATCACTTCGCATGCGACAAACACTGAAGGTTGAAGAGAAAGAAGAAATAAAGGACTTCTGCTTGAATTACTCAGTCGTATGTTGCTCATACGACGCGGCATACGACAATTTCAAATTGATCACTTTGCAGACAATTTTTTAATGCAAAATCTTTTTCTTTTTACTATGAAAATCCTGCTAATTATTCCTTATTAATTTCGAAATATGTATAAAAACAGAAAAAAAATGAAGAATCTATAAAAACCAAAGCTTATACAATTTTTATATTATTTATTGGTACTTAATTGCTTTACTATCTGGTTTCCTACAAGTTATCCCTATCTGAATTCAATAATATATAATAACAATTGCGTCCATTGATCACTTAATCCAATGTCAGTTGCGAACCAAAAGTAATTAACAATCAGTCAGCCATTCTGAAAACAGAAACAAACAAATTGTTATTGGTGCGTGTATAAAGTATATTTTCTACATTTAATATTGTGGATCATCTTTCAAATGAGGTCTTGAAGTGATGCGAAAAGGAGGCGAATGGATCTGTAAACATATTTTAAGGACATTTTCTCATATAACTGGTCAAACCGGTCATCTGTTATCAGCATTATTTTATCTTGATTTTTATCCTGACACATGCACCTATATATCACACGTAAAAGCCAAAGACAAAATTAATTTAAATAACATAAAAACATGATTACCATGGAAAGCAGCCTCCATCAGAGATATCCAACTTCAAAGCCGCGAAGGCAATAAAGCCAAACCAAAGTGGAAACACACACACAGAAAAGAATGAATTACAGTAAAGCGAAAAATTATATTGCCGAGCAACGTAGTTTTGAAAGTAGCTGCTCTTTGCAACAGGTACAACACAATGTAGAAACCAATGTGAGTGCGTGAGAAAAAAAATAAGCAAAAACAATTAAGGAAAAGCTAAGTTCGGGTGCAACTGAACATTTTATACTCTCGCAATTTATTGATTTAATTTTATTAATATAGCACACAATTTGACCCATATATTCGGCATATATATAGTATAAAGTCCATTGAAAGTTTGAAACCCCTTATATTAGGTATATGGGAGGAGCTAAGGGAAGTTATGACCCGATTTTAACCATTTCTGGTACAGAGACACACTGTTAGAAGAAAAATATTTCCTCTGAATTAAATTAAGATACCTGAGAGATTTATCGACATTTTCGGTGGCACGGAGTTCTTTATATTCGATATCCGGGGCATTGAAAAGTTACATTTCGACAATTTTTTCACAAGTGATGCCACAGATCATATACAGTATTTGTGTAAAATTTTATTTCGCTATCTTTATCGGTTCCTTATGTATATATTATAAAGTGAAGGAATAAGATGGAGTTCAAAAATGAGTTGTATGGGAAGTTGTCGTTGTTGTGAACCGATTTCATCCATTTTCCACACGTGTCATTAGGGTGTCAAGAAAATAATATATACCGAATTTCATTGAAATCTGTCAAGTAGTTCCTGAGATATGGTTTTTGACCCATAAGTGGGCGACGCCACGCCCATTTTCCATTTTGTAAAAAAATCTGAGCGAAGCTTCTTTCTGCTATTTCTTCTGCAAAATTTAGTGTTCCTGACGTTTTTCGTTAGTGAGTTAACCCACTTTCAGTCATTTTCAACCTAACCTTTGTATGGGAGGTGCGCGTGGTTATTATCCAATTTAAACTATTTTAATGGTGTATGGCTGTAGAACACAGCTATAATGAATTTACACACGCAAATTTGTGGAATTCAATTTACACATCGAAAATCCAAATAAATTTGCACACTCAATTCGGTATGCCAGCATATTGTTGAGTAATTATGTACAATGTATTCTGGATTTGTATGATTGTTTGTCTGCAGTGGTATTTACCATACTCAACAATGCTTAAGTACATATGAAAGTCCACTACAATGTTAAGCTACCTCACAAATGGCCCGTTGTCATCGAGTAATTTGTCATTGGATTAAATTATTCCACATTTACTCACAATAGTATACGGCTTCCACATGAATACTCACTGGTGTGTAACTGACCGCTGCTCACAGGCATGCCATTTGATGTCACTGTTTGACATTTACTTGACAGATTTAATGCCACAGCATGATAATATTTACATTGCAGCCAAACAAGAATTTCAACAAGGCTTTTGACTCGAGAGTATGACTAGATGCGAATGTGTGTGCAAAATACCAGCTTTGTGTACTGTAAGCGCTAGATAATCTCACTTCAGTTAGAGTTAATGAACGATAATTTTTCACGATAACACCAACTGAGCTATGAATAATATTTGAAAGTATGCTTTCTTAGCCTCTTCAAAATTTAGCTGATAAAGATATATTACCTAATTATGGCTGACAACTTTCTTTAATCAGTCTTAACTATTTTTCTGTAGAAATCTTTAATTTATTGTCTTTGCGCTTCAAGTGAATTACTCAGCAGAGAAGCTGCATAGAAGAAAAGTAGAAAAGCATGATGCGGCAGATGGCAATGGTCATAAGCATGCTTGTAATAAATTATAAACTTTCTAAGCTAATACTGTGGGGACCGCAAATTCTCGGATATTGAGAGGTGCTCACTAGTGTTATTGAAAACCGAAGTGAATTCTAATAGATATACACATTATTACAAAATTTTAAGTGAAAAGATGAGGAAGCTACTCATCAGTGAAGTCCTTCACTTGGTCAAATTCTCACGAAAATGTGTTTCTCTTTCACTTGGCTAAGCATCTTAATGCATAATTGCAAATTAGTTACTTTATCTATTAAACATTGAGTTCCCCTAGTATATTTTCAAAGTTTTTGCATAATTTCAATTAAGAAATTGCGCTCTGCTCAAGCAAATTGTGTTGATCCACAAGCGGTTGGTGACTTAGTTTCCGGTGAGTGACGAAAAGTACAAATTATAGCTAATTAAGAAATTCGAAAGCAATAGTTCCGTTGTTAAATTGCAATTTGTTGAAATTTCTGATCCCCTTAAGTTGCACGTGGAAGGGAGAAATAAACTTCGCGCGTTACGAGTTGTCTATTTAATGCATGAGTTGGTTGGGTTGTATCAGAAGATGTGACAAAGGTATTATTTAAGTTTTTAATGATGGCTGGATGTAGCGAAGTTAGTTAGTTAGTGCGCGAGGGAATTGTACTTAGTTACAACATTAATTCCATTTACTAATGTAAGGTGGAGTTAAGGAATGGAAATAAAGCGGTTTCATTATATAATCTTCAAGGTGAAAGGCTTTTAAAAAGGTGGCCGCACATCAGCTTAAAATGTAAATAATAACTTTAATCAACAAAATTTATCAATTATCTCGGTGGTGTGTCTGTTTTACAATATATAATTTGTAGGCATTTGAAGCAGGAATGCACCAAGAAAACAATTAATATTTTCAGATATTTTAAATTCATGGAACATATTGAACATAGCATTATAGCCTTTTCACACAGTCGAATTAATTGATTGATTGAATTGAATTAAAATTTTGTTTGAGAAATCAGGTTTTGCCCTTCACACTGCTGGCTACTCGAAAATCGATCAGCTGTTACACATTTTTGTTTTTGCGAATCATAAGAGGTTGGTAAGTTTCATCAGCTGATTGCTATTTTTTATTTATTTCCACATCTACCTTCGTGTAGCGTGAACAACAATAGCAGACAAAGAGTGTATATATATTTACATATACGGTCTTTGTCGCAGAGTTGCATTTCATTTTCAAGTCGATTAAAATGTAATTAAAAATTAATGTAGATTTTAATTTTGTAAGGTAAATTGTTCTAAATAAGCGTTTTAATCGAGCAGAGGCTAGTTAATTGATCAATTAGCTCCTATGTGAAAAGGCTATTAGTTTGAATCCCACAGCTCCGATATACTAAGTAGTGAACATACATACATATATATGAACAGAGATATAACGGAAAATAATATGGCTCCATTTTTAGATTACTAGTGATTTATGGCTCTCCATTGTTTGCTGGCTTGGCTAGTTGAGTAATATAGTTACGTACACACAATTTCAGAAACTTCTGCCCGAGAAGGTAATTAATTTTGACCACCAAAATAGCTAAATAACTAAGAGAATGTGTGGGAATGTAAGTGAGAATAATGATTATGACCAAAGTTGTGCAGTGGATTACACTAATCAAGTGTAGTGTGCAAATAGGCGCAGCTTAGTCAATTAGAGTCATTGCCTGTGATGATAATTTGAGTTGTAGTACAAACTTATTTATACACTGATTGGCTAGAAAAAATTCCTCGGAAACTTTCGTATATAAATAAATGTGATATACAAGTGTAAGTATATAATTTCTTCGACTTTATATACATTTGGATATAATTAAGTATAATCAATTATTGTCGTCTACGGCGAATGTCTTTTTTTTACATATGTTTTTACTTGAAGAGCTTATTATTTACTTTCTTCATGCTTAAAATAATCCGAAAATAAAAGTTCATGCACATTCACAGCTTTAATAGAAGTATTAGTGGTTAAGTCAGAAAATTCATATCAGTTGGCACTTAAGCACTACATTTTTGGTTAATCACAAGTTGGAAACACAGACACCTTGAGAAAAATCTATACTAACAAAAAAAATTGAATTTAATTATTCGATATCTTTAATTTCCGTCTAAAACATAAATTGCTCAATTCCACTTCCATTCACACTCCCACTCGTTTAAGTGCTAATTTTGCGGGAGTATAAATAACTTGCTTGAATCCTTATTGACGCTATTCGATATACGACAATGGAGCTCAGCGAAAAAACGGAAAGAAAGGAAGAAATAAGAATTAAACAGCTGAAGTAATCAAATTACTAACGCTTTAGGATGCTATGGTTTCGCTTATGGCCACACTTTAACCATGATTTAGTAGAATTGCCAGAAGTGGCTTCGAAAATTGAATTAACTTACGAATGTAAACCAACAGAGAATTTAATGCAGTCTCCTTCTCTTCTCTTCTGGGTCTCTCCGCTTTTATTGAGAATTCTTCACTGAAAGACAAATAATCCTTAAATAAATCTAAGACGGATAAGTTAAAACGTGGTCTGCGAACGCCGACCCAATATGGTTTCAAGTAAGAAGAGTCACACATACATAGAAACTTCCAAACAACAACGGAAATAAGTGTAAAACTCTTAAGCTTTTGGCCATTTTGTTCAACGGCATCTAAAAGCAGGCAGCCAACAATAGAACTACAGCTACAAAAACCACAACAAGCAATCACAGTGACAGCGATACCAAGAATAACTGCGAAATGCGAAAATCGTTATTTATGCACGGACGCGACATTGCGAATGTGTGTGTGTGTGATTAGAGTCTTCTACAATATACAAATGTCAGCAAGCGATACGAGACTACTGCATTCTCCGATGGTCTGCTGGAAATTCGTGTGCTCAGCATTTATGTGTTTTTTGTTGTTGCTATTCCTTTCAATTACTTGGCAATTTTTTTTTGCCATTTTCAGCGCGTACTTGAGCGTTCGTGCGTACAAATTTCACTTTTTGAAAGTTAAGAACTTGAAAGAGTTTTATTTGCCCGAAAATTGCATGCAAAACTTTTGCAATAGAATAATATGGAGTGTCAATATTTGTTGAAAGTTGCGAAAAACTGTTAAGAGCGGAAAAAAAGAATTTTGCAATATTCTTGGCGATTTGAAAATGTAAAAAAACAATCATATGTTTTAGGAACAAAAATATTATTTTGTAGAAAAAACTTTTTTTGGAGTTGCTAATATAAATGAATATCGCTATAATAACTTCAAAGCATAAAAAACAAGGTTAACCAGAACTTAGCAACTGGTCTAACTTAGCTTGACCAACTTCTCAAATTGTTATGTATACGCCATGTCATTCGTAAATCCCTTGAAAATTTGTAAGCGGCGCACAAAAATAAGCTAGAACCATTGCAAGAAGAAATGTAGCAAATTAAATTTTCCTTAACTCATACCGTTATAAAGAAAATGGCAACAGTGAGAAAAATTCAATTTTGTTTTCGTAAGAAGTTAAGTGTTTTGTTTGCTTTTAGTGAAACCTGAGTAGCGACGGCCACTTGACCGTACAATCGCCCACTTGAACGAAGCACAACCGTGCTTAGGAACATAAATATGTCATGTATGAATATACTAGTATTTACTTCTGCTTGGGTCGCAAGTAAAACAAATAAATATTTTGCCGCATGCCAAAGGAGAGACTGGCAATGTTAACATTTGTCGTACAGATGTTATTTATTATGTTAGCGGTGTTGTTAGCGGTCTAATTGTTTTGTTGTTGCTGTAGGTACTGTTCTCAGTTTTCTCAACGGATATATAATGGTAAGTGTTACAGTGCGGTGAAATACCTTAAGAAGTACCAAAAATGTATTTGGCATTTACATTTCTTAATGATTGCTATCTTGTATATTGAGAAATTATATTTTTAATCGCCATCATCCGACACAGTAGTATACACGGTAAAATTTATACAAAAAAACTAGGAAAACTCGAAATTTGAAAAATTCGGTAAAATAGCACAAAAATCCAAAAAATCCCAAAACTTATAATGTCAACCATTTCCTTCGGTTCATTGACCTTACATTAAGTACTTTCCCATGAATGTAAAAAAAATGTATTTTTATCGATTGCTTCTTAAGAACTTGCGGTTTTCAAGCATATACCCGCAAATATTTTAATCTAAAAAAATAAAATAATCTTCTCGCTTTTTCGTATATTTTCAGTAACGCAATTGAGAAATTATATCCAGCTGCTCATTTCATGCTAAGTGAAATCAACTAATTAGCCTACGTCGTCGAAGTGACACATAAAAGCCGTGAGATTTGTACTTGCGAATGCAAACAAATGTTTTAAATGCTAATATTAATTATTTCTACTTACTGTGTGAAGCCTAAATATATGTATATTTATTTCCTTTTTATTTGCAAATTATAAACATCTCCTCATTTGTTGAGTATTAAATTAGTTCATTGCTCCCACAATATTAACAAATAAAGCGTAAATAAACAATTGAAATTTATAAATGAGATTAAATTAAGTATATTATATCTAAGCTGCAAATGTGTTAAGCAAATTTAATTTAATAGTGTAGGTCATTAAAATCTTTTAAGTTATACATTCTTCCATTGCTATCCATATAAACGGCGTATGAGTGATAAATAACGGCATACAATTATTTACATCGCACTCCAGTCTGACAAGTAAACAATTTTTATTATTTTTGAGTCTAAAAATATATTTTTCATAATATTTACACTTGTGTGCGCAGTAAACAACGTGCCAACGCGTGAAGAAGCCCATTCATCACTCCTCACCAAAGCTCCATTAGCAGGCATAAACATATAAATATCCGTTCTGCCGGTATTCCGCTTCGCATTTTCATTCACTCTCTACGCCCCCTAACACTTCCACGCATGGTTTATAATTTCACTCACCTACTCTTGCCATTCATTCATAATTCACTAATTTTGTCTAGTTCTTTGCTAGATTACTCAGGGCTTTTTCCGCACATTTAAATACTTTCTTCCTTTTCCCATCGCCTATTACCTTTGTTCTTGCTGTTTTCATGGTTATTTCGAGCATCCGCAAATTAAGTGAGTGTTTAAGAATGCAAATTAATGCTTTATTTCAGCTAACTGTACTTCATTAATATAAATTTACGACCACTCAATCTTATACTTCAGTGATAATATGCTATTGTTTTTGTATGTATTATATTATACATTCTAACTCCTACCTACCCTTGGTATATGCTTCTTGGAAAGTTTCGTCAAGGTCTAGTCAGTTCTTTCTATTGGTGGGTAATTGAACGGTTCTGCATATTTTATTACATTCATTTTTTATTATAATTTCCTTAGTGACATGGTCACTTGATAAATTTATTCTAAACTTAATTTGGGCAAAAGTATACTCAGGTGTATTAGACAAAACAATAGAAGAGCAAATGAGGTAAATAAAAAAAATCTTGAAATTTAAATTTTCCGGGTCGTGTTTTGCAGATGACAAAAAATGTTACTAATTAGCAGGAGTATATGAATTGCATTTATTACTTGTTTTGTTATCAACTCTCAAATTCTACACTCGCTCAATCTGCTCTATCTCAAGCAACATATGTCCTAAACTCGTGCTTATAGTGGTATCGAATCGATAAGCTTTTCTGGCCCACGGTATGCAATTGATATGTTACATATATAAAGTTAAAGATTAATTTTCGCACAACTGAGAAAGGATTAAAATTAAAATTTTGTGACACTAGCATTAATATTAAAGTAAATAAGATATGTGTGCCTATTTGTATGCTATGTTTAAACATATATTTAATAAAGATACATTTTTAAACTGACGATAGGCAAGAAGAAGACAAATCGTTTCAATCAATTTACTTCGTAGTTTATAGGGAAAATTTGCATCTATATATTAAACTAGCCGACCGCTTCGGCTTCGCACGGCTTTAAACAAACATTTCAAAAGTTATAAGTTTTTACACACGCTCCCATACATATGTATGTACTTCCCGTTTCTTGCGTGGGTTCATTTAAAAAAGTAAAATGAAGAAAATTCGAGCATGAAAATATATTTTATTTGTAATGAGCTAAATCTTGATTACGACCTCTAGTCTTTGGTGTCCGATGAAGATAGCGGAATAAAACTTTATACCAATATCGATAACGAATATCGGAAACGGAAGTTTCATAACGGAAGTGGATATGATACAAACCGAAGTCTTCTATGAACAGGAAACATTTATGTTTAGCCCTGAAGCTGACGCTGCTTCCGTCCCTAAGCACTTTCTGGAGAAGGGACGTTTCCTGTCCAATTTCCACTTCCGTCATTTTGACGTCCGCTCTATATCGAACATCCGTTTCCGGAAAATTATTTGCGGTTGCTTCATTTCCGGTTCCGTCACATCATTCCCATATCTGGTTCCATCGGTTATCCCATATAATTCCGTTTCCGGATGCCTCACTTCCAGTTTTAGTAACCAATATTCAGCCACCCCATTTCCGGTAATATCGTTATCCATATCCGCTTCCGGATGCCCCTTTTCCGGTTCCGGTAACATCATATCCGGTTACCCTATGACCCCACCTTGATCACGTGATGGCATTTCAAGATCACGTGATATTTTTGTTTACAGGTCAATGACCCCGTCCAGATCACGTGATGTCACACCAAGGTCACATGATATTTTTGTTTACTTTTTTAAGTGAGGTCAGTGACCCCACCCTAATCACGTGATGTCACATCAAGGTCACGTGATATTTTTGTTTACATTTTTGAGTGAGGTCAATGACCCCATCCTGATCACGTGAGGTCGTTTCAAGGTCACGTGATATTTTTGTTTACAGGTCAATGACCCCGCCCAGATCACGTGATATCGCATCAACGTCACGTGATATTTTTGTTTACATTTTTGAGTTTGGTATTTGGTGTCCGATGTCTTTATCTCGGATTATGAAGTGAGCTTTTATATTTCTAATATTTAGACGATTTAGTTTCAGATTAAGATTCTCCGGAGCCTTTTTGTTACCCTCACCTGGGAACTATTTCCAGAAAGTTTAGATTCTAGCAATAAATATAGCTTATTTTACTCTAGGTGAATGTAGCTTTCGAATGGTGAAAGAATTTTTTAAATCGGCACAGTAGTTTTTGAGCTTATTCATTACAAACATATAGTACATACAAATCTTTCCTCTTTATAATAGAAGTATATGTAGATTACATTTGCTTGGGCGGCGGGTAACTGATTTATACGATTGTGCTCACAATGCTTATTTCTTTAGCATACATTTTAAATTGACTTATGCTGTAAAAAAGAAAATGGCATAATAAGAAAAATAAGAAGGAAAATGGTATGATAAAGAAAGCGCATGCAATATAATCTCTTTCGATTAAAAAATTATCGCATGTAATTTATTTTAAGCAAATAATGCATATTAATCAAATGGAGGAGAGATGATTAAGGAAAAAGGGTCTTGTAGAGAATTTAATTTTTACGAAATTCCAATTTGTACAGTAGGAAATTTAAACCACTTTAAACTTTGCACTTGACTTCTTTTCTTTATTTCTTTACAGTCCATAACATTCTCATAAGATTACAAAATGACAAAGACTTTAATAATTCTACCAATGCAAGTACACATGTACTTACTTGAGCACATGATATTGCACTTTGATGTTGGGCAAATAATAATACTAACATCTGTATGTTAAGAACTTAATCTGCTTGGCTAGCTGCAAGCGTAGGTGGCTGCAGACTCTAGGGCGAAATTGCAATTCCTTGTACATTTATGTTGAGAATAAAATCAACTTTCAATGGGATTTGTAGCGGCTTGTGAGGAAGGGGATGTTTAAAGCGTATAAAAGTACTAAACATTCTGGGAAGTACTAGAGGGAGAAAGTCTGAGCTTATAATGGTGTTTATGTGGTTGTTGGTTTAGCGTATTGTCAAGCGATTTAAAGTTTTTATTCATTAAAAAATTGCAGACATTTTTGGCTTTGAATATAAAATCCTATCGCAAATATGTCTATAAGAGTGTAAAGAAACTGATTACAGATTAGTGGATGTTTTAAGGATCATCCAAGTGTATCTATATCTTTGCTATTTTGGGACCGCGATTTAAGTCGTATCGATTTTATATAAACTATTTACCCATAGTGTGTATTGTAAGCGCGTTCTAGTATTCAGTATACATGCAAATATTTTGAAACTTTAGTAATGTTAGCTATGCGAATATAGATATAGCGCAAGAGTCCAGATATACGATTGAATGTATGTAAGGTGATAATGAAATTTTTCGCTTTGTGCCGGAAAGCGCGGAGCCATTACATGTGCAGCAAAATTCAATAAAATCACATCTAAATATATACTCACATATACGCACACCTACGGGATAGTTGCATGTGTGTGGTTAGACAGTACCGAATTGTTTATTAAATTGTGAACCAAATGTAACATTGTTCTGCTGCTGTTGTGATTGCTATTGTTGTTGTTGGTAGTGCTGCTGTGTGAAATTAATTCACGCTGATGCACTTGAATACAAATGCTGTCGCATTAGTTGGCGAATTTAGATCAAAATAAGCACATTATCAATACATATATACGTATATATTTCTGCATTACTGCAGACAGCGAATGTAGGTGTGTGAATTATGGACTAGATACACATTGAATGTGAGCACAGTGTTGTGCTGGGTCAAGAATGGCTACCAATTTAAATGTAATTGTACTCCGCTAAACTTATTATATCTGTGCGGCATTTGCAAATTTACATGGACATAAATTAGTTTCTGAGCAGCGGCGTGTCTGTTGATTACATAGGGTGTTTCGAAATTAATGTTTGGTGCTTTAATGTTATATAAAACAAAAAAATTAAATATATATGATAAAAATGAGTTACTATTTAAAACTAAGTAAAATAAAAATATAAAGTATAATTATACTTAAAGTCTCAATTAATAGGTTTATAAGTATTTTTTTTTTAACTTTCTGAAAATATTTGTTTAACAACAATGACTTAATAACCAATGATGTCACACACACCCTGTATTTATGCTTGAATCTATTGCCGTAACAATTGGTGATTTCTAACCGCTATTCTATTCCCAACCTCGCTCTATAGTGCCAAATTATATTTGCATATTTTACTTACACGTGCTCATTGAATCTCATGCACATACACATCCATACTGACATGTATTTACATATGTATATCGACGCAGACATAAATGAGCAAGAGAGCGTGTCAACATTTATTTGCATGCATCATTTAATATTATTGTTGCCAAAATTTGGCATAATTAAATTCTGTGGAATAATATTTTCACAGACAAATGCATGAGAATATGGAAAAAGTGGTGTGCTTCTGGGCGTATAAGTAACCGTCAGCCAGCCAGCACTATTAAATTAATTTGTTTACACATGAATTCAGCGTTCTGCAGCCAAGTTTTCGATATGAAATTGTAATTATGGAAATATAAACTATTGCAAATAAATTATACACTTCAAACAGCAAATCACTTCAAATGCAAAAGTATGAAATTGCTACCAGGGCTTTAATTAAATTAGGAATATACTATTTGTAATGCTATACAATGTAATATATTTTATTTTATTTTAAACTAAAGCTAAAGTAGATTTTTTTGCTACAAATGTATAATATAACTATTATACATTCAACTATGTATATATAACTATTTCAATTATTCGTCTTTCCGGACATTTATTATCCCAAAATTTGAACAATATTCATACATATTTTTATACTCTCGCAACAAAAGTTGCTAAGAGAGTATTATAGTTTTGTTCACCTAACGGTTGTTTGTAAGTCATAAAACTAAACGAGTTAGATATAGGGTTATATATATCAAAATGATCAGGGTTACGAGACGAGTCAAAATCCGAATGTCAGTCTGTCCGTCCGTCCGTCTGTCCGTGCAACGGATAACTTGAGTAAAAATTGAGATATATTAACGAAACTTGGAACACGTATTCCTTGGCACCCTGAGGAGGTTGCTTTCGAAAATGGGCAAAATCGGACCATTGCCACGCCCACAAAATGGCGAAAACCAAAAACTTATAAAGTGTCATAACTAAGCCATAAATAAAGTTATGAAAATAAAATTTAGAACATAGGATCGTATTAGGGAGGGGCACATTTGGATGTAATTTTTTTGGAAAAGTGGGCATGACCCCGGCCTCAAATAGGTTTTTTGTATATAACTCGCAAACCAATAACGCTATATAAACCAAACTTTCTGCAGTCGTTTATTTTAGCCGTAGCAAAAATGAAAGAAATCGGATAATAACCACGTCCACCTCCCATACAAAGGCTAGGTTGAAAATGACTAAAAGTGGGTTAACTCACTAACGAGAAACGTCAGAAACACGAAATTTTACATAAGAAATGGCAGAAGGTAGCTGCACTGAAATTTTTTTACAAAATGGAAAATGGGCGTGGCGTCGCCCTCTTATGGGTCAAAAACCATTTCTCAAGAACTACTCGACAGATTTCAATGAAATTCGGTATATAATATTTTCTTGACATCCTGATGACATGTGTGGAATATGGGCGAAATCGGTTCACAACTACGCCTACTTCCCATATAACTCAATTTTGAATCCTTCTGATTCGTTCACTTTATAATGTATACATAAGGAACCAATGAAGATAGCGTAATAAAACTTTACACAAATAGTACATATAATCTCTGGCTTCACTTGAGAAAAAATTGTCGAAAAGGGACTATAACTTTTCAAGGCCCCTGTTATCGAACATGTTGAACTCCGCGCCTAAGGGTAAATTTTAACCGAAAATATGGAAAAATATCTATGATAATTTAATGTAATTCAGAGGAAATTGTTTATTCTAATAGTGTGTCTCGGTTCCAAAAATTATTAAAATCGGATAATAACATCTCCTAGCTCCCATATGCCTAATTATAGTTTTTCAAAAATACGGTGGGCTTTAATCTGCATATATGTATTGATTAATATGTGAGATATCTTAGCGAAATTAAGTGAGTGTATAGTCTTGGATATAGTGTACCTTGCTGGTGAAAATTAATGAAATCGGTTCAGGAATTTCCTCAGCCCTCATACACTATACAGGACGATTTTCGTTTGTCTATTAAACTTTGTGCCGAATTTATAGGTAAATTTGGGTGTTATCTTAATAAAATTTCTTCAATAAATTGCGAGAGTATAAAATGTTCGGTTGCACCCGAACTTAGCCTTTCCTTACTTATTTTGTTTTTTTTTTTACATTGGTGAACGAAAATTTTATATTACACTTATGGATTGCATAAATCATGTAACAAAGGCATGGAATACAGACATCCAGATCCAAACAATTTTTGTGGATTATGGTGATTCGAGTAAAAGAAATTCCACTGTTTCTACATAACAGATATTGTCAATCAGTTATTAGCTAGTAGTTAATTAGCTGCTCAAATTCTGTTCGGACAGCTTTTTATTTTGTTCTTCGTGATTAATAGCGTATATACGTCTTTTAACTCATATCGCATTGTTATTGTATTTGTTGTATTTTGTTGTATTTTGATTGCATAAAAAAGATGTCACGAACGACATAAATTATCATAAAGACACGAACAGAAAATGCACAGATTTTTTGCAGTAGATGTAGATTATACATATAAATGATATATTATATTTATAAATGAAAATTATCGCATAAGATATATTAGCAAATAGCTCAGACACTTAATTGTAAGCTAAAAATAAACTCATTCATTATACAAAAATGTGGATCTATCGGTTTCAGACTAATCACGAATCGAACCAATCGAGTTTTATTGCGCTCTTTTCACGAAGCGCGTTAATATTATACTCGTAATTACATAAGCAATGTAGTATTACATATAAAATCGTGTGATTTGTTCTCGGTTTTTTTCTTCGATGGTTATAAAACGTAAAATCTATTCACTGTAGTCTAAGCAATGTACGAGGTTGGTTGTTGTTGTTGTTGCATAGTTGCGAGTTTGTGCTTGCATCCGTTAACTTTTTGTGATTAAAGTGATAAATCAGCGAAGTGGCTAATAAGTTGTTGAGCACGTGCAGCAGCTAATGATTTCTAATTAACTATGTAAGTTCTTGCCAAGCAAATATATATCGGTGAGCATATTATGTTTGAGGTTTTGTAGAAATTAATTTTTTTCCTAAGCAAACACTAGCGTATATGAATAAAAGGGTTCGGAGTCATACTATCAATATGTGTTATATTAGTGGCTCTTTGTAACACAAGAAAATGAAATGTAAACAATAAGTTGCATAGCATAGTTACCAGTAATACACATAAAAAGAGGCACCTTTAAAAGTTAAACAGTGTTGATTTATGAAATATGAGTTTAACAGAAATTCCAGGTCATTCACTCCACAAACAGCGAAAAGTATACAAGTATTTTGATCTCCAATCCATTTACATTATTTTATTATATTTTGAGCTGCATTATTGTTGTTTACAATTAAGCTCTTTTGCATAAACACTTAGCTACAAGGCAAGACGAACAACAGCCATTTAACTCTATTCGTTTTGTTTTACTACACAAAAATTTTACAAGAAAATTGACTTGGTTTTCCATGTAGCATCAGAACTTAAGTACTTAAGCTTAGAAAGGCTAGCATAACATAGTTGGCTTATTGAGTATGCAGAAACACAATTTGGGGTTCTAACACCAACACTAATTGTACATACAGACTATGTACATTGTACACAGCAACATTGTAACTATAAGCAACGCATTCAGTATAGAGAGTAGACCTTTTTATGACTTACTCCAGCATTTATGCATAGTATCAGGGGTCATTCACTTTGGCGTTCACGTGTTGGGTAAATAACATTAAGAATGTATTTACTAATATTGTTGTACTTGTGTGACTAAATTGTGACAAATTGGCACGAAACGATAAAAAGCTATCATATTGGTATTGGCCATATACACCATGCACGAAAAATGAATCAAATGTACCTTGAAATTGCCAAAATATTAATATTTTGTTTCAAGTAAGGAAAACGAACGAATATGCTATGCATGTAAGTACTCAATAACATACTGGTTTTTCTTTAACACCCGTTGTGGTTCACTTCTCGTGACACGTGTATGAAAATGATAGATATTAACGATAAGCCATTGTCTCAGTTTTTCACGCGACATGCGGATAAATGCGGGATAAACATCGTGTATGCATATAAATGAAGCATACCCACTTACTTGGTCGTTATATCAGAAATACTAATAAATATATTGAGGTACATGGATGAAAGTGTATATACAATTTAGTTTGTATGGATGGATAGTTTATGTGCTGGCTACCGTTGAACGCCAATATTGAACTCCATTGTTATACAGTTGCTCTAACGCTTGACTTTGAGCCCATAAAACTGTTGCGACACCAGGTGTGCATATGTCAAGCGGTATTATAATATGCACAATCACAATGTTGTTTTTGCTAAGCCGGGAGGCCTTCATTCCAATTTGTATATTTATGATATCGATTTAGTACTTGCTGTGTGCTACCTTACTTTGTTATTGGATTTTATTGCTTGTTTGGATGAATTTAATTTTGTGACTTACGTGTTTATTTTTTTATGAAATAATAACAAATAAAAATCTATTGTATGCTAACCGACTTGTTCTGATAAAAAATGATGTGGAAAAACAAAAAATCAAATCAAATAATTATCTGTTTAACTGAAAATATTTTTGATCAAATATATGTTTGTATTAAGGATAACAGTAAGCAATTATAACTGTATAAGTTCTGAGCACTTTTTCAAGCTTAACTATAATTTACCCCCAGGCTACAGATCCCATGAAACGATCTAATATAAAAGTCGGGTTGATTTTTGGGATAAATGGGACCAGAATAGAATTAATAATTGGAAGCCGGTGAGTGCTGTATTATGCCCTTACAATGTATGTATACAAACTGCTTCATAGAAATATTTACTTTATCGTTAATGCTATTATCGTAAACCGTGCTCATAAATGACTGTTCTACACTACTGGAAAAAATTAAGGAATCAAAAAAAAATTCGAAATTTTTGGGCAAATTTCAACAGGCCGTAACTTCGAAAGAAATGGTCGTTCAAGAAATCGATAAAGAAGGAAATTATAGCTCCAAGTGTCTAGTTTTTGGATTAGAACTTTAAAAATGTTTAACATCTGCGGTTTTTGAGTAATCGTAGAAAAACCAGCAACAAAAAAATTTTATAATTTTTTTAGTTTTTTTTTTGGTCTACGGGCGTGAAAAAAGTTTACTTAGCTTAACCAGTATAAGGATCGGATACTTTGTTCATTTAGCTTTAATTTGGTTTTTTGAACACCTCGATACGTCCACTTCTCGTCGAGATATCGGTCTTCAAATGGAAAATGGTCTTTTTGTCTTTGATTATCTCAGCAACCAATGATCGCACAGAAAGTTAAAGGTGGGTTTCAAGAACTTGAATGAAACGACTAGCCATTGCTTTTCCGAAAAAACATTTTTTTCTTATTGTCACATGAATTTGAAAATGCAACAAAAAAGGGCTTTTGGTGGTTTTTTGGAAAATCGAGCGCTAGATCGAAAATATTGAGGAAACTACTAATGTTAAGTGTGCCTTTTACAGTTCAATATGCCCACAGAAACCCTACAAAAAAATTAAGTTAATCCATCCAGCCGTTTTTTGTTTCACTCGATCGAATTTTTTAAAAAATTAAAGGATCACGTTTTTTGCTCTGAAAAGCTCATAATTTTTAAAAATGAGAAAAAAATCGTTTTTCCTAGCTTTTTCCACATTTTTGCTCCAGAAAAAGCTTAAATTTAAAACAAACAAAAAAACAAGTTAAGGAACATCAAGAAACCATCGCCCAATCATTTTTAACGCGTTTCCGCAGCTGTATTCCTTGATTCTACTGATCTCCTTTTAATTAAATTAAAAAAAAAGTTAATACCCCCAATCGAATTTCGATTTTTTTTCACACGCTTTTCGCAGATTGTTTGTTGCTGAGATATCGATAATCAAAGACAAAAGGATCCTTTTCTATTTGAAGACCGATATCTCGGCGAGAAGTGGACGTATCGAGGTGTTCAAAAAACAAAATTAAAGCTAAATAAACAAAGTATCCGATCCTTATAATGGTTAAGCTAAAAAGATTTTTTCCACGCCCGTAGACCAAAAAAAAGAATTAAAAAAATTTTGAAAATTTTTTTGTTGCTGGTTTTTCTACGATTACTCAAAAACCGCAGAGGTTAAAAATTTTTAGAGTTCTAATCCAAAAACTAGACACTTGGAGCTATAATTTCCCTCTTTATCGATTTCTTGTACGACCATTTCTTTCGAAGTTACGGCCTGTTGAAATTTGCCCAAAAATTTCGAATTTTTTTTATCCCTTAATTTTTTCCAGTAGTGTATATTCATTAGCAATATTGTGATAACTTTATATATATATTATGAAACCACTTTTAACGATTTACGCTGTCGGATGGGTATGGTCACTCTTAAGAACACAAAAATTTGAGATTTATATTTTCTATATGTTCTATGCATGTGCCCAAATAAAGCCTAATAAATTTTAATTGACACACATTTGGTAGCCCACATACACTCTCTCTCTCACTTGTGTATGTAGACAACATTGTCATTCCCAGTTACAAATTCCTCCAAATGGTATACCATTTCTTTTATGATACTTTTATGCCCTACACTTGTGCAAATATTCACATGTAATTTGTGTAATTTTCATATTTTATGTTGGCGATTTGTATTTTAGGACATTTGTCATTTTCGCCATTTTGATTTTGTTGCGACGGTCAGCATTTTCCGAAGCTTCATTTACAAGAGTGTAATAGACAATTTTATATAGCATAATAGAAATTTATGCAATGGCAATAAAGTGGTTTACAGCCAAAGCAATGCGAGAAATAATAATGAATGGAAAATTTTTGTTTCAAATGTAAAATATTCCATCTACGAAGCTTTAGGAACTAATACGAGTAACTATCGTGAATTTGGCAAAGCGATATAATTAAAACAGGTCATTGACAACCAGTTCTATGTAAATAATATTGTTTCTGTAACGAATAAATTTTCCTTCCTTTTAACTACATTTCTTATAAACTCGTAAATATTAGAATTTGAAGAAAAAAAGAATTTCTAACTCTAAATAATTCAATAAGAACCTTAATCGATATTTACATGTATATATAAAATCTGTATATCCACAATTTCCCAGTTTGCAATTTTGCTGAAATGTGAACATTGAAAACATAATTTGTGCTGCGTGTGGCATTGACATTGACTTGTTGCATTTATGAGTAGACAATATTTACATATTTATAAGAACTATTTATAAGAAACAAACTTTGTCAGCTGTGACACTGCAAAAGTCTTCAACATGTCGATAAGCGATGACGCGGTATTGATCACAAACTGCGTCTGGCTGCACTGATTGTCATTTCTGTGAACTTAATATTCTACGCAAGAATTTTAACGTTGCCATGAGGTTATAAATATAGTTAAATACATAATCAATATATTTTGCTAAAATGGGATTTTCAGCATACGGATATACATATATAAATATTTAGTATGTATTCTCTACATGTGGGACTATATTCAAGCGGCTAAATTGTTACTGTCGTGCTTTCAAATGACGGTTAAGTGATTTATGCTTTCACGATGAGTCGCTGCTCTGAAATTATTGCTTTCGCTTGGGCATTTCTGGTCACAACAAGCCTTATAAAAGTCAGACTCGAAAAGAGGGAGAAATGGTAACTAAAAAATATGTACATACAAATTTTTATGCACGTGGAAAATAAAAACAGCAGCGAATATTCATTTGTCCTTGCACTCTCGTTTAAGTAAACAACATCGAGGGCAGCACATTGCTATATCTACCATGGAAATGTCCAAAGCTGTAAAATTGCATACCGAATTCATGTGCAAATCTGCGATTTTGTTTGCTATTTTACATATATTCTCAAAATTTACAAAGCATTGTGACTTTCTGTCTATATTGCCAATATTTCAGCGAAATTTATTCTGTAAAGGCTTTAAAATATATTGATGACCATATCAATGTGTTGTCATATGGAAAATTATCTCTGATATATGAAAATCAGTTCCTGCAATCAGTTCCGCAGATATGAAATGCAGTGGCACGTGTTAATTGAAAGCGATACTTATAAACAAGTGTAATTGAACAGAACTGTAAATATGAGCGCGCATAGAGAATTGTAAATAAATGGAGCGTGCTAGCATAGCATAATAAATATATTCGCACTTCGTTGATTTTCATACGGATGAAAAGTAGATGTGAGGGAAATCCACATGAACAATTCAAACATGACGATCAACTTAGTGAGTAAATAGTAAGTGACGAAGAGCACTATTTAGGCGAAAGCATATATTTGGTATATAGATTTTAAGCAGAGAAGAATTTAACAAAGAAAAGACACATAATGTGTCTATCTTAAGTTAATACACAAAAATAGCCATATAATTTTAAATCCGAAACGTGGTGAAAATATTTGTCATGTATAAATATATACATACATAAATACATGTATATAACCTATTTATAACTTCACTCTACGGAAAAAGAGTTCCGGAAAAGTTTCCTTTTCCAAATTATTAATTATATAATATGAATTTGCTATAACAGTTTAACGCTTTCATGCCCAATGTTGTCTAGAGGCAACATTGTACTTACTGGCTTTTAATTCTCGTTATTTAAATATTTTTGACCACCTGTTTTTTCAATTATGTAGACTTATGTGTTGTGCAAGCTTACAATTACTTTTTCTGACATGAGCTGTGCACGTGTTCATTCAGTACCCGGATACATAAGATTTTGAAATTTTTATCACTTTATATTTGAGTTAAGACTAATATATATCAGTCAAAAAAAAAAAGTTAGCTCCCCCCTTTTTAAATCGGGCATTACAGGGTTAAGATTAGAGCTTTTCAAAGAACTCCCAAACTTCAACACTAATCTTCCTCCTTGACAGTTAGGCGTGAAATGCTCCGTTAAGCGATAAACTTTTGTTCATGCAAAATGGTACTTAAATTGTTATCTTTTATCTTAAATGTTTGCGAGCGAAGTTTTCGGCAACTCAAATTTGTCAAACTCAACGAAATAGAAGAGGAAGAGAAAGCGAGAGAGAGTATAAATTATAAATGTGCCAAGTCATGCTATATATTAAAATTGAGAAAGTCACAGCGACGTACAAGTTGAACTCAGGACACTCCTTAAGATTAACTCATTAATTTGAGCGGCTACACCGCAATTGGAACTCTTTGTGTCTTTGCCAACTCAAGTGACTCTTTGCTGACTCAACTCCATGAGAGCTGCATTGTAGGCCTTTTTAACTTGATTGCTAATTTGCTAAAAATACCATGAAATTACGTGCCTCACACAAACAAATTTATGTTATTTTCGCCCATTGAGCCAGCAAAATACCTAAATATTGTTTTATCGAAATTTTAGAGCAACAAAATGAAATAGCTAATTCTGAAAGAATTTATACCGAAGAGTAGCGCTTCGTGGCAAATAATTCCAATTAGTCTTAAGTGTGGACCTTGAAGTGTCAAGGGAGTGTTAAGCAGCGAAATGAGCTTTGCTGGAAGCCAGGACGACACAGACGAAAGATGTCATTTGCTTATTTGTTCACTTGTCGGATAACGAAAGCACCAGAGCATAAACTCACATACTCGTTTAAGCGTATTCAGTGTAAAAATTGTTAAAGTTTTGTTATTTTTCGGAAAGTGAAAATTATTTGAACACCTACGCATGCAATTAAAATCATCCTCACGTAAAGAGAGAGAGAGAAACAGTCTGCAAAGTGTGCTAATTTCGAGTGTAGGAAAATTTAATTAATTTCTCTGTTGGCACTTCATATGTGGTGCAAGCAAATAACAGCGCTGAGAATCTTCTTTCAAGATGAAATTTCATTTAATTTCCTTTAACTTCGCACCAGTGTGTGTTTCTACGCAGCATTGACTTTAGATTCCTACTTTTTAATACCTCACTACTTTATTTCAAAGTTCATTCCTTTTCAAGGACAACACACAGATTTCACTTGCGAACGCGACCAATTTCTAACTGTGTGAGTTTAACCTTCTGGTCGTGTTTCTTTGGCCTATTAAATACAACTGCATATTCTAAAAGCAACCACTGTTCGCAAATATCATGTTACCTGTAAGTGTCAGTATGTAAGAACCCGTTTAAAAAAATATCATGCGATATTTATGAAGTACAAAAATATCATGAGAGAAATTTATCATGCAAGAAATTTTTCTTATAATTGTCAAACTTTGTTGGTTGATTGTACTTCATCGTATGAGTAATTTTTACATTTTGTAGAAAGTTATATCGTGCAGCATTTTAAATATCTAGAGTTTCCGCTCCATTCCAATGCTGTTCCAAAACTATGTGTGAGCTTTTGCACCACTAACACAGATGTTTCGTGAACTTTTAACTTTAGCTTTCACTGTCATTCTGCTAAATTTACGACATGCACGAGTTCAATATGTTGGAAAAGTAGATGTGAAAAGAAACAAAAAAAGTGAGATTAGAGTGAAAACGAACACATGTTTTTGTTCCACGTGAATGCTTGACGCAGTTGACAAACCGCAAAAAGGCAAACGCATTACATTATAGGAAAGGCGACATGACTTTTTCCGACAAGAAAATATATGTTGATCAAGTTAAGTATGTGTGATACGGCACTAGTACTAAAGAAAATGAAATTTTACACCGCAATTTAATCATCGCCCAACAGAGCATATATCCGCTCCAGCTAAACAAGATGTTTTCCCACTCATTTTGGCTCCCTCAGCTGGCAACTGTTGCCATTGCCGCCGGCACTTGGGCACCGCCTCCACATTCGATGAAATGTAGTTGTTCGGTGATGATGTTGGCGTAAGTCAAGCGTATTATTCCAATTCGCCGATATTTGCTTTTGACTCGTTCTTCATAGTGGATCTCCAGCAGCTGCTGCAGAGTGAGGCATTCAAGCACAATATATCACTGAAACTGAACATCTCCACAGAAAATCTGACGGATCTGTTAAACACCGCGAAGCTCAACCAGACCTGGAAGTCGCTGCAAGAACAACAGCTCCCCATGTCCGTCTTGATAACGCTCACTGTCTTCTATGCCATCAACTTTGTGGCTGGTGTGTTGCGTAATCTCATCACATGCATTGTCATATCGCGCAATAAATTCATACATACCGCCACCGATTTCTATCTCTTCAACTCGGCGGTGTCGGATTTGATGTTGCTGCTGTCAGGTGATTGTTCTGTTATGTGAACATGATAAAAAATAGACTAGCATTGTTGTTAAAGTTAAAAACTTTAATAATTTAAATAAGAAAATACAAAATCAATATTTGTTTATAGACCTACTTCCATATGTGATATAGATTGAATTCTTTTAGATGGGTCAGTTTTCTCGAACATTTAATAGAACCCTTACCCTTCGGCTGATGTGTATAGGCACATCCTGTTTTGTTTTTTGGATTTTAAATGCGTTTCTCTTTCTACCTACAACTATGGATATCGGAGTTCTGACTACGGATTTTATCGATAGATACTTTACTGAGCTAAAAGCTGTGCAATTGATGAGTTGCTTGGAAGATATTTGCTTAAATGTGTACAATGTAGATTTTATGTTAATAAGGAAGAAACTCTCAGACATAAAAATAGAAGTGCATAATACATGAAGAGGGCATAAATGCATATATCAATACATATATATTTACTCAATAGGTACGTTTGTATATTTTCATAGTTAATCCCTCAAAGAGGATTTATGCGCCTGGCTTTTATGTATTCAATCAATTCGAAACATTTTGCTTTATAATAAAATTACTATGAAGAGAGGATTCTTTCTCTATTCGCATAAGTAAGAATGTGTTTTTATATTTGCCATGATTGATATGCTTTTGTACCCTTGAATATGTGTGTACATAATAAAAACATAGTGCGAGCTTTGCTGAAGCTATAAAAATATTTGCAAATAATATAATATAAGAGCAGCTTAAGCTTAAGTATATTATACTCGTCTTATCCGCAAATATATACTTATGTACATATAAGTCATGGACTTTGTTGTTTGTCATTTAAATAAATTGTCACGAGTCCCTGAAATTCTTAAAAAATCACAGCTATTTGAAGTATCCATATGCATATTTACTTAGTGCAAAACAAAAATGGGTCAGTGCTGTTTATGACTCTTCACAACTATGGGTTTCTTGGGTATAAAAAGTACAATATGAAATATATTTCAGAGCATATATTTACAAATTTGATGATGATTCGTTGATATGTAGATCGTCACAAGGACACTTCACTCTAGTTTTGTAGTGTTGGCCTGCGGTCAATATGCCAACCATTTAAGGAATCTTGATTGGTGATGTTTTGGCAAGGGTCAGTGAGGAGAAAACCATTTATTAGTGGATAAATTTGCTGATATTTTAATTTCTTTATAAATAACTTTTTGTTGTAGCCTTTGGTTTGGCAGATTATTCAAATCTAGTGAACTCCTCTTTATATATTTTTTACCTCTTGATTGCATGTAGCATACAATGTATAAGTATTCGCACACCAACTCCTTGTTCTGCCCCAGCCGATGCAATTTTGGCATAAAGTTCAAGTGAAGTCGCTTGCAGCAGGCCGTACAAAGGTCTAGTCTGGTAAATGGAATAGTAGATGAGTTGTGTTTTGGTTTTATCGTTTCTAAAATTAGTGATTTTTTCATAATGTATACTTCATTTATTTATTTTACTTCACTGTACTATGTACTCAGCCAAATCCTTACTTTGTTCATCATACGCCGTGCTGCACCCATCCAGTATGAAATATTTAGCAATCTTCGGCATGTAAAATATTTTGCGTGTTACGTCATTAACACTTAAAATTATGAAAAAGGGCATGAGCATATCAAATATTTACAAATTGCTGCGCACATATGATTTTGTCACGCGTCTGCTGCGCCATTAAACAGCGTGAAAATTAGGTAAACGAATGAAAACATGCTTAGAAATTCGGCCAAACAAACAGAGCGAAACACCTCCACCAACCAGCCAATGGATAACAAATTTATATAGCCTAGCCAATCCACTTAGCAATCTTCTGGTTCAATATGACTAAACAAATATTTACATAATTTTGTTTTGGCGACGAAAACAACACGCCCGCTCAAGTCAATTAATGTCATATTGAGCAGCGGATGATCGCTACCGCCACCGCTTGTCAAGGCTTTATCGCGCGGCTTTCACTTTTCTTTGGACAAGTCAGGTAGTCATGTGGGCACCGTGTAGATGCCGTTAGGCACGCGAAGTCAAATTCAACAGGCAAGGGCCAATTTGAACCACCGAAAACATATAAACAGAATTTTTTATATGCAGACAGACAGCTTAGTTGGGGGAAGGAAGTGATTGTTTATTTCGGCTTATGTTGCCCACTCACGCGATGGCTGAATGATGTGTGCAACACTTCTGCATGAAAAATTTCTTGGCAAATTTAACCCTGTAGGAAATTTAATGAACGAATGAATATTTGCATTATAGTTGGTTTTTTGTCAATTGTAGCATAATGTCGCATCGCTTTCATGGGACACATTTGAGTAAATACAGAAATAAGATATTAATAGTGAAAAATCCCTTATCAGATAGTCGTGTAAGCGGACTCAAACTCTGTGTGAAGTGTCTGTTGGTATTTTAGTTTTACATAATATCAAATGACTTTCTCGCACTTGAACTGGGTAACTGCCATGCCAGTAACAATGCACGTTTGTAAGAGTGTTTTTGAATATTAATCACAGGTCACTGTAATTTAAAAGTGGGCCATGGGTTCGTGTCACGGCTGCAGTTAATTTATGCATATTTCTCTTCGGTCGCCAACAGTCGTTTAAGTGCTTTGTGCGCCAAATGATCCTTCGCCGCAAAGAACTGAGCAAATTAGGGAGCTGTGTGACCGACGTTGATAAATGTTGCATCTGTGTAAATGTGTACGCTGAAGATATATTTAATAAAAGAGCTAAAATTTCATTTTAATTAAAAAATAATGATTTAAAAAATTTTATAGAGGAGAGAGGAGGATTTCCATTTAGTTAAAAAACATGTTAGAATATTAATTTATTATTATTCTATCATATATTTTTCATATAGTACCTTTTTTCTACTCTTCATGTTAATTAACCCAACATGACTGCAAAAAGAGTAAAAGCTGTTGGAATTCTTACACATCAAAGGGGTGTCAAATAGCACTAGCTACTACATACTCATATCTCAATAGCACATATATTTGTTTAATAAGGAATTTATTTTTACAATAAAAAAATAAGAGGATTTTTGTTCTAGCTTGGGTCCAGACTGTTACGTTTTGTTTGGATTTGGGAAAACCTTCTTTTTTTAATTTATGAACCTCAATCTTCTTGTATAGGCGTCTGTACGTGGTCCATTTAATTACACTATGTGTGGGCAATAGATGTTGCGTGGGAGCGCAGTCTCCGCGATGACTCGCTGAACTGCCTGTCGACCCTGAATTTAACCAGCCTGTCGATGGCTGTGATTGATAGCGAAAATGAATGAATGGAATTATTTACTGGGGGTTGGATAATGCTGTCGTCTTCATGTGGTATATTGGTGGGTGTAACATTAAAATATAAAAATTAATTTAGTTTAAATGGAAATGCATTAGTTTTTACTTCTTTGTCTAAGTTTAACGCACAAAAAAATATTAGTAAATGAAATTCCTAAAGAAAATTATAGCAAGAACTCTTAACCTCGAATTTAAAACGTAAATGCAAGAAAAATATGTAAAAACCGATAATTATGCGTACTCAACCTACCCCACAGTCACAGCCACCTATATACTCATACATACAACGGAGAATAAAAACAACATTTTTTCTGAACGAATTTCGGAGACAATCGTAAATACTGATATGCGTAAGCGCTTTCGATTGCTTTATGGGAATTTGTGAATCGGTGTGTGTCCTTACGGTCATAATTCGTGGCAGATAAGCGCAAGCAGCATCCTCCATAAACGCCTACGAGATAAGGAATGAAGAATAGAAGATAGAAAGCCAAGCAAAAAGTAATAAACAACAACCAAATAAAAGCAGAATAAATTGCTACACGACACAAGAGGAAACGCTGTTGCCATTAACATCGCCAATATTGCGTTTAGTCGTTGCGTAAAATTTTGTCGCTTCCTTCTATCCTTCCTGACTACCTTTTTCGCCGTCAGCTCATCAATCTACCTGCTATCGACAAAACCTCTCTTACCGCATACTTCTTCTTAACCAAAACATCCTACGTTGTAAGCCAATACCAGTTGGCAAGTGGCTACATTAGACAAGTGCGTCGGCGATGTTTTGTGTAATAAAATCAGAACGTCTCAATCATAGCTTCCTGTGTTCACAGCTGCAAGGTATCACTATGTTCAAGTGGGCTGTTGTTAGTTCAAATGTTGTTTCGGCTTCCACTTTGTCTCACATTTTTTTTGTGTGCCAATTTTAAGCATCAGTTGTGTAACTGTATGACATGAATATATGTGTAGTTAGCTTGCCGCCATTGAAGATAAATACAAACGCGGCACATTCGTCGGTAAGCAACAAGTGGGTTATATCGCGTTACGGTGAATCTATAAGTTTGGTGAGCTTTTAGTTGCATTGCTTTCAATCGTTTGGAATTTCTTATACTTATAAACGAGATTTGATGATATCGAGGTAATCAAGTAATATTCTATTAATAATTAATATTTCCAGCAGATACAAAAAGTAAAGGTGAAATATATCAATTGTTTAATAAATAAGATCGCGATAATCTCGTTATTGCCAATGTATTTCTCTTTCGAATTGATGCGACATCTGTTAGTTGGTTGCTTTGTAGCTTAACACAAGTGGATAGTCGTCGGCATCTTGTGCAACACCCTTGAAATTAATGCACCGCAATCACTTTTCCTGCCAATGACACTCGCGAATGACAGTGCAAGAGCAAATAATAAATTGTAAATAGTTATTTTTTATTTATGATACATAAATATGTCTGCAAGTAAGTGTGGAAATGGGAAAATAACATACCATATAGTTAAAATATTATTGTTGCTATGTGTAGGCTTAGTGGCTGCTGGAAAAATTCAATTGCACTGTAGTATTTCATAAACAGTAAACGGACATTAAATAAATAACATAACTTTTTCTGAGAACATATGGTTATATTATGTACATACATAAAAAATATCTTCCGGCTTATAATATTTACGTCGTTCAGTCGCCAGAAGGTTAGCAAGTGATAAAGTTCAAATCTGCAATGACCATTACAAATAAGAGTTCGATTGCCCCCAGACTCCTCACAGTATACGTTAATAAATAGTGTGAATGTATGTGTTTAGTTGTGCATTGACTTTCCCATCCTATTGTCATCATCATTGCTGAAGGCTAAACATTTTCCATGATTTTCTCTCCATGAAAGTTATAACTGAACAACACTAAAATCAATTGTCGGTATTTGTCTTTCATTAAATTGTATTTATTTCCAAGTATGAGCATTGTGGAGGTCATACGAGTCCAATGAAATTGAATTACTCGTTAAATTTGTGTAGAATATTAGATGCAAAGCATTCAAGTACCTCCTCAAATAGCTAAAACTTTTCAGAATTATTGAAAATTCTATTAAATGACAATTGATAAATTTGTTGTCAGGAAACTGCAGCGCATTCATTTTTGCCAACATAGAAAATTGGAGATGATGAAATATCCAGATCAACAAATCTGGTGAGTGTGTTATACCATAATTTACAAAACGTGTGACCCAAAATACTAACAATTACGCTACTAGCTGGTTTAATCACTTGCAATCAAATTTGTATGCAATTCATGTAACCATTCATAAAGGATTAGGGCAAAAGGAAAAGAAAAAGAAAAAACTGGAAAAGCGAAATGTTCATAGAACCGATTTATCAAATAAGAGGATCTGGGTTGGAGGTTTAAGGTACATGAATGAAACAACTTGCAACTTGAGTAGACATTAAACTGCTGCATATGCAAGCTCACTCCTTGTTTCAAGTCATTCGTTCATTTAACATGACAATGCAATGTTTTGCTCTCAGCGAACAATTCATATCAACAAGGCACTCAGAGTAGCAAAAGCAAATGCTTCCATGACATTTTTCTCACCAAGCATTGTTGCTTTAAAACATTACTGTCGGATAAGGCACGAAACGCAATGACAATGAAAGGCAATGAAAATCGAGCCTATGGCAACGAATGCAGCAAAACATTTTCCTAATTAATGTCAACACACATTGTTGTTATTTTTATGGTAAAATGAAAATTATATTCTAAAAACATTAATTTCAAGAATATTTTTACACATAAAAATACTATTTTTTTTAGTATTAATGAATTTACATGCGTTATTTGCATGCATAAATATGTTTTCTCTACATACAGAACAAGCACTTAACAGCAAGTGCATGCTTGTTGCTTTTTCGCTAGGCAAGAAAGGCAATGATTTGTTTTCAATGCCTTTCAAACCTAAAAACGAGTAAGCATTGCATTGCATTGAAACGTTGTGGTTGAGGTGGTTTCCATTTTTATGAGATCTTTGTGGTTAAAGGCATCAAATATATGTCTCAACAAAGGAACTCATAGGCTGTTAAATAAAGGAATGTATCGGAATCATCGAGGAAATTTAAAGATATTTTAGCTGATGTCTGTAATTATTGGTTTTGTCGTCGCGCTCGTGGCGTAAGTCACGTCATCCACAATATTGCCGTTACAATCAACTGTTATGACGTAAGCATAAAATGTTAAAAGACAACAAATAGAATATTAAATTTTGTGGATGATAAAAGCCCTCTACCGGGCATACATATGTATCTTATAAATATATTCTATCCTTAGGTAAAGAAATACTTGAAACCTACTCCAATGCTATTATGTTTACAACTTAATAATTGAGATTTTTATACACCCTCACCAAGGCAATAAAAACCCTGTTAATCTTTGGATCAAGTCGCCAAAATACCCAAAATGTAATACAATAACGGTCACGTACTAATGGAAGTACATATTTATGCTGTTAAATGTTGAAAATGGCTGAAAAGTGCCAAATAATAAATTTAAATGTGGCCATTTCATGTGATACGATCTCAAATTGTTATTAATTCTGAGATTTAAATCAATTGAAAGACCTGATTTTGCGTCACACTTTCCTATAAATATCACGGAGGGATCTCTACGTTTTACGAGTACGTCATAAGGGACTTTTGCATTTTTCGAGTTTGTTTGGGAATAAAGTTATATTTACTTATAAACATGACGTAAAAAGGCGAACCATTGGTTTCTCTGCGAATATCAAACTTTCACAATACAACAGATTGCTTAGGTACTTATATACGTATGTATGTATCATCATGATTTTTATTCCAATCGCAGTTCAATGCGCTTTCTAACATTCATTTGCCGCAGCAATTCTTTGAAAGGTAAATTGAAACACGATTCGTTGACGCATTCTTGCCACGCACTCAATTTGCGAAAATTCGACTTTACAAACGATTCAATTGCATATACATAATTACTGGGACTTTCTGAATCGAATATGAAACCATTTTTTGTATATGTGAAAATTTTGCTAAAAATGAGAAGCAAACGATAGGAATACAATTTAAGCTAAGTGCCCTCGTATTCATTGTGCATATGAAGAATTGATGTTATATTTGCTATATCCACCAAATTGTCAAGTGCTCTCTGCAAAAAAAAGCTGTATTTTCCACCACAACTAATAAAAATCGTTTAATGAAAATTTGATAATTGATTTGACACTGTTAGCGGTTGATTGCCTTCTGACCACAATTTTATTTCCAATTTGTTATTGTATAAGTGGTCGGTTGGAAAACCTTTTTAGGTTATTTCAACACAACAGCTGGGGGTAAAATGAAATCAAATTCTATGTCAACTGTTTGAGCGATGAAAAACTTGTTGACAACAGATTTAGTGCATGACTAAAAATTGAGTGACAACATACATTTGAGGCTATTTTGATGTGTCATAATCAAGTGACCCAATTGGAAATCTCAAAAGATAGTATGAGAATGTGGTGTTACCTTATGTACAGATATTCAAGTCAAACAAAAATTATATTAGAAAATAGTTTTCAAGAGAAACTGATTTTTATTTAAACATTTTTGTTGATTTGTGGTAACACTTTAAGCTGGGACAGAAACATTATATAAGGCGGCCCATCTACAATCTCCAGAATCCCAATCAACATTTTTAAAATTAATTAAATTGTACCAAGACATTTAGTTTTTACTCGAGTTATTACTATTACGGACGGACGGTTGGACAAAAGTGCTGTTTTGACCCTATATTGTTATGTGAACAAAAGCTTTTTACTTTCTGCAACATGTTACAGAAATATAAAAATATCATCAGCTGATGATAAAAACAAATATCGCATGCGAGAAAATATAATTACTGTAGCGTGATATAAAAGTGGTGATACTAAAGTTCAATAGAAAATATAAAAAGTAAATTAAATTTTCCAATAAAATTTAACCTTGAAAGGAATCAAATCTTAACCTTGAAAATAGAAGTGACAATGCAGCAAATGCGTTTACTAATTAAACGCAACTCTCTGGAGCTAGCGAATGCAGCAAAATAGAGATGCCGGAGAAACTTTCAAATGACATTTCAAATACTCATGAGCGTGGAGTTTTATGGTACAGAAATTCTTCGAAAGAACTGTAGTGCAGCGAAGAGCTCAGATTGCATTTGGTTTGTTCAAGCGGAAAGAAACGTAATACAATGCGATGCGTTCCGATGTTAAGTGTTGCAATGGAAACACGATGGCGGCAGTATCATTAGTAGCAAAAAAGCACTTACAAATACTAAGGAAATTGCTTGAAATGCTCACTGCATTACAAAAAGCAGCAAAAATGTGTCAAAATGTGTTTATTGATGGTGAAAAATTGCAGAAGGGACATTCTAAAATCATGCAAGATCATTAACAGTAGCGAGAGCGAGAGAAAATAATAAAAGGCCAGTTTATTTTTATAAAATAACTTTTTTTGTAAGTTGGTCGAAACATTTAAAATAAACAGCTTGTGGGGGCGTATGAGTAACCTCTTCAAATATATGGACTTTTCTGCAAAATTTGGTCTTGTTAAACTGTGTGTAGTCTGTTCTCAAGAGGTGTTCGGAGTGTTTTTTATATCTCCAATACCACTACAATGATCTCCAGGCGCATTTTCTCAACTTCTCCATTGCTAAAAGAAGTGGCTGAGCGACGTTTGAGTTCTCTACTATCTCACAACCCCCACTCCAATATTGCTCTTTTATATAAGTTGGGGACATTATTTTGTGAAATAGAATAATTTTATTACTTATGTATTTATATTATTTGTAAGCACATACATTTTATTTCTGTAAAGCGATCAAAAGGTCATAAACTCTATATATAAACCGAAAGCAAATTGAAATGAAATATTTAATTGTGCAACTTTAATTACTTAGATCAGCATCACTGTAATAAATTCAGCTCTAGTCTAGACTGATGTTGATATTTGAAGCTTAAGTGCATTTCAAGTTAATTACACACGAACGTGAATAGTTAAGGGTAGCAGAATTTAATGCAGTAACTACGCAACTTATGTACATATTGACTTATAAACTATGTACGCATATTTGTATGTTGCCAGAATATAATGTAAACCCACTTTCAAGGAGAATAGCACTAACTTGTTGTTGAAACTGACTTCACTCAAATGAGCTTTTTAGTCTCAGTAAGCGTGTGTGTCAAGTACGTAGTTTCAGTATATTGCGTTGAAAGTAAGCCCAGACTGCCAACTACCTCTGACATGACCACTACTGACACGTCATGTGGGTCTTTGTGTGAAGTTTGCCCTTGTGAAATATTTACATATAACAGTACTTGCTTTGCTGAGTTAAGCTAAGAAAATTGAAAACCCGTCACATACAAAGTTAACCGAGCAGTGTTTATAGCAGTGGAGAATACGTAAAAGTTTCTTGGGTGAGATTTTTATAGTTTTATATAAGTTGCTAATTAGTTTCATGGATTCATTTTGCATTTCATGTTCACTTTCATGTACGGATTTTTATTTATGTTAATTGCCATCACCACCCATTTTTATTATTAAAAAAAGTGTAGAGGAAGCTTTGCTTCTAACGAAATCAATTATGTACTCTTAGACCAACGCTTGCTAAATTTTTCGCAAAAGTTTCGAATTTGTTTAATAAAAGTTAGTATTAATTTGCGAAAATTACATATATTTATGAATATTATGAAATATGTACACTTTTTAAAACTAAAATCGCAAGCATATACTATATGCATGCTTTAGTTAATAATTAAAAGTTTGATATCAAAGTAAATGCATTTATATTATTGAGTTACATAAACTCGCAAACTGAGTAGTTTACAAAAGTTACTCATACGCACCGGTGGTATAAAGAAGATAATGCTTTAGTCGACCTTAACAAGTTAAGAGTGGCTTGAAGTATGCTTTGTGCTAAAGACAAACTTTGAATTCTTTAACAGTGCAGATTTCTGTTCATTCCTAATAATGCCTGATTTACTACAACCCTATACCAAAACTTATAATGAAGTTTCGTCATAAAAAAATTGTGAAAGAAAACTGAACAGTTCAGTCTTTCAGTAGTGCCAAATATTCCAAAAAATTAAATATTTTATTATTATTTTATACACAGAAGTTATTGATTTTAATAACCGATAAATAATGTACAGTTGCACTACTAATAACTATTACACGGTTATCTTTTAATATTATCTTTATTAGCAAAAGTTGCACCCGTCCGCGCTCACTCTATAATGCATTTCATCATTAGAATTCATTCAATTTTAACACGAGTCTCTAAAATATGTTTTTTCGCATCATTATTCATTTTTCAATATTCATCATTCACATGGGTTTCTCATAATCGATAAACCTAATTTATTAACGCCTTTTCGTGTGGCAATGCGAGCGCTCGACCAGGCACTTCAAGAAAATTGTCTCCTAAATTCTGCTCACCACTTATTGGATTCCTATCCAATAATCCACAAAATTTGCATAGTTCCACTTCATGGCGTGTGAGAACTCTGCAGTGGCAGCAACTGGAGTGAAACCGGCCAACAGCTCGGTGGATGTGACTGAGTGGTTTGGTGCGAGTCTCCTTCTTACAGTTGAGAACCAACCAAATTAAATCGATCAGGTCCGCAGCTTGTGCAACAAGCGCTAACGTCAGACGACAGGCGGTTGTGTATGATAAATGATGCCAATGGGCAATCACGAATGAATCTGTTCTCGACGATGATGGCGCCCACAGAGGGGCCTTTGTTTTTCTTTTCCGGCGGTTCAACGGCGTGTTATGCATATCATAAGTTAACGTCTAAAAGTGTCGACAGCAAAAACGGCAAAACTGTCAAACAAAGCTAAAATAGCAACAATAACAAAGAAGAAAGAGTTTAGGCAACCAGAGTTTAATCGGTTGGAGAAAAAGGAATAGCAACAACAACTAACAACCTCCCTATGAACAATTTGCCATGAAGATGACATGCTGTGCGGTACTTCAGCTGTATCGACGACAAACTCGTTCGATTAAAAAAATGAGACCCAATTTCTATATTCGCGACTAAAAATTTTTTTTATTCGCGGATCTAATAAGCACATACATAATAATAAAAATGTTCCAATAGGTATCCAACCCAATATTCTTGTCAAATGGGCTAATAAAAATAGATATTATTTCAAGAAAATGTTTAATATTCCACTATTTTCGCAATATTTTTGAACTTTTGGTAATATTTCTATATAGAAGGGACTCACATGGAACTGTTCTTGTTCTTACACATTTTTTAGAAAACTTTCAACAAATACTTTAAATTAAATGGAACCAATAAACTCTTCACTTTTTTAATATTTTGTTTAATTTTTTTGACTGAAACCGACTTGGAGAACATGTTAAATTCACAACCTATTGAAGAAGAGGCTTCAAACAAGCACTGGGACGTGACATTCAATTTGAAAAATCTTAGTGAAGGTTTAAGAAATGGCAAATCATCCGTCTATGGAACGAAGTCAAATTTTTAAGAGACAAATTGCTAATGCGACTGCTGTGTGTATCAGTATGAATTGAAGGAGCTTTTGCAAACTGCTAAGCAAGAAAAAATTACAAAATTCTTCAAACCTTTGCCTAAGCCTTAAGATAATTAATTAAAATGTTCAAAAACTTCAATTAAATCAGTTTTTTATATACATATTTGCTTTCTTTTTTTGTCACCTAGGAACATATCCCCTATAATCCCATATAAATTTCCAACCCGTATTCACGGTTTCTGTATTCGCGGCATATTTATGGAACATATTCCCCGCGAATAGAGAGCTTTTACTGTACTCACGAACGAATTTGCCGTTTTTGTGTTACCAGAGGAATGTAGGTCGCTATGTACATATACATACTCACCAATATATATCAGGCTGAGAAGCGTATGCTTACTGTAAAAATTACATAGTTGTTGGCTGTCATTATATGACAAGCGAAAAGTGTGATTAATGTGCGAGAGATTTCTTAAACGAATAAAAATATATATAGAGCCCAGCATGACGCTAAGGGGCAGAACCAGTTGACGACACTCTTGTCAGTCACTTGAAGTAAACGAGTACTTCTACAAGAACGAGATGGCTCAAACATTGAAAATGAATTTGTGCCAAATTCAATGAACTTTCCAACCGGTTGCAACAATATACACCCATACATTTATAGTAAGATACATTATTCAGCGCTGCGAAGCGTTGCATAAACGTGTTGACATTTTCATTAATAGTTGCAATGAGTGAGTCTCTTTGATACTGATATATTTTGATTTACTGATTCACTGATTTTATACTGTAAATACATACTTGGGTAGGTGGAATTATTGGCATTTTGTTACTGATTTGCTAAGCTAAGCTCAGGAGTTTCTCATACTCGAGCGTCCACTTGTTGAGCTCACATTCAACATAGATACTTGCATTAAATTTGTTGTTGTGATTATTGAAAGGAATAAGGAAACGCTCAATTCTATTACTCGACAACAAGTAGGAAGCTTTTGCAATGCAATTTAGATTTTTTTTTACCAACAACGATGACCTTCAAAGACAAATATAAATTTTGGGATTTTTTGTTCATATTTTTTCCACAAAACAATTAAATAGGATATGACAATGTTAATAAATCAATTGCGATTTGTCTAATGAAAGCGAATGATAAAACGAAAGCTTATATGGTCTGTCGAAAAATTGTGCACCCCACATATACAGACACAGTCTCATGCAACAACTCGGTGCAACATTAATTGAATTATTGCCATCATCAGCCTGATAGAGGCTTATTTTGTTTCTCCTTTTTTCGGCTTAAGTAATTAAATACACGCATGGATTGCCAGAAAGGTGTTTGGTGTTGCTGACGAAGCAAATGATATTTTAATTAAAGCGTAATTATCCGTATACTCAGTGCCACAGTGGGCGGTAAATGTTGAGTCTACGATGAATTATTCATTCGCAGCTAACACAAGTGACGAATAATGGGAATTAAGTGCGGTTGGTAACCTGTGGGCCACTGAGTAGCATTAAATCATTGCGGAGATCTTCGAGCAAGTAAAAAATATCATAAAGAGAGACATACATAGGAACCTATATAACAATAATGAACAATGGGAAACACAGGAAAAAAGCATTAAGCTGAAAATGGTCGCTTTAATTTGTAATTGCATGAGATAAGAGTCGTCCAGATTTCTGTTTATGTTATCTACTTCATGCCATTTCTATTATTTATTACCCTTTTTTTCACACAAGTGGTCTGTAGTGTCCTAGTTGACACGGCGTATGCGTAACTTTATTGAAGTTCATTGTTAGCCATCATAGCAACAAGCTAGCCTACCTTGATATGTTTCGGGTTACATAATTAGGTCATTTAAAGAACAATCACTTTCATATAACTGGATGAAGAACATTTGATATATTCTACAATGGGAGAAAAAGGTTTTCTCTCAAAATACGCTTGCTCTAAGATTTCACTACTAGCATTTGACATTTGATTAACGGATTAATTGATTGATTATTAATCATTCATCTAATGAAGCATTTTCTTACAACAACAAAATGGTTAAAGTTAATGAAGCAAGACAGAAAGTTATTGCTATTATTGAAAGCCATTTGATAAGTATTGGCTTACTGAACAAATGAGTCTGAAATTTAAAAAAAATGAATTTTGTCTAGAATTTTCTTTTATCAATATGACACCGCAAATTTGATTTTTCACTTTATGCTTTCATTGAAACTTGTTCTGCCAGCACGCAAATTGCTGAATACGCACTGAGTCTGCGTCTGTGAGTTATCTTGCGGTAAAAATGTTCTCTGACTGGCGACTGCCAACAACTTACCATGATTTACGAGTTATCATAAGTGAAAATATATTGCGAATATGGAAATTGCATCAAATGATTTATTTGCCTTAAAAAGGCAAACGCTTATAATAGTTGCCAAATAAGTATATTGTAAAAGAAAAAATAACTGTGGTCTAGACATGTCTTTGTTACATCAGAATTCAGTTTCATATTTTAGTGTCACTTGTTTTTACTTTGCAAAGGACGTTGCGCTCGTTACATTAAATTTTACAGCAACGTTTTTCATTTTCTTTTTCGATTTTGCTTGTGCTTTTTGATTCTTAATGATTTTAAATTTTCACTTAACTGTGGAGATGGTTCGCCATATTTGGTGAATTTGGTGCGCTGAAATATATGTATGTGTATAAGTGCCAATGAGCTTAATGGCCAATAACAGTAATGCTGGTTTTATACTCCGTTAACTTTTATCACTTTGCTTCAATGTTATGCCGTAATTTCAACTTGCCTTCACCTATACTCTTCTTTCTTTTAATTTCAAACTTCAATGCCAAAGTGGTCTTGTTGTTTTTATTATTCCTGGTGTTATGCAGTTTCATCGTCATGTTACGGAAAGTAAGGTAAAACAACTAAAATATGACATAATTAAATCAATTAAACAAAAAATATTCAGTGATTGCTCATTTTGGTTCATCATACGCCAAGTACTTACTTCTGACTTCGAAAAATGTATACACAAAAATTCCATAAAACACAATTATTATGATTCCATTTCCAAATAAATGAAGTAAAAATATGAAACAAATTGCAAAAACAACTATAATTTTAAATTCATTAAAATAAATGTATGCTTCATTAATACCAAATTATTATATTTTGTTGTAATAATTTATTTTAGTAATTGCATATATGGGCATTTCCGCCATGTCGAACGGGACAATCGTACACCTTTCAACTAAAAAAAAGTAAGAACAAAAATGTTTTTTAATTTTGACAGTAGGATTTTTTAATAGTCCTTCATTAGCTCTACATTTAGTGTTAAGGTTGATTTTGGAACGGTTTTCATTTTCAAGATAATTGCAAAAAACCAAGGCATTCGCACGGGACAAAAAATGGAAGTCGTTTTTGGGGACAACGATTCAAATTGAATTGTAAAATGTTGCGCATTGATGGCCTTTAAAGATGGTATGAATTTCATCCAAAAATAATTTATAGTTTTTTTTTAATTAATTATTAACCATATTCGCACGGGACATGTCGCACGGGACATTTTTTTCCATCATGATATTTTTGTTGATTTTGTTTTATAATACAGAATTATTTAACAACAGGTCCAATAAAATGGCTTAAAAAAGTAGTAAATGTATTTATTTATTTATTTTAACTAATATCCAAGAGAAACACAACAAAAATTCTATAGTATGTAATGAAAATGGTATTATGAATGTGAAATACATTTTTTTCAGAAAATGCTCTCCTCGGGTATAAAATTTTTTGGATTTCGTTATCTGCCAGACTTCTTTTGATAACTGCTCCCACTCCATCGACGGCTTCTTGCAAATTACCTTGCAGTTACCTTAAAAAAAATAAATATTTTAGAAAAGCAACTAAAGGATTTCTTAATTTTAGTTAAGAGATTTATCAAGAAAATAATATTTCATGCGTTAACTTGTCACTTTTAAAAGCAAACGATTTTCTCCTGACAACCTTGTTAAAATGAGCACACTTATTTTGATTTGTAAGCCTATAATTTTCGCCAAAATCTATATCTTGAATAGCTATTTCAGTGGAATTTAAAGTGCGGTTTTTGCTCATATGTAAATAATTAATGTAAATGTATCTATTTACATACTTAAGTCAATTTTATAAGACAAAAAATAAATTTCAATTTTAAATTCCATACCTACGATGTCGCACGGGACCAATTTTCAGTAGTTACCAAAACCACAAATCTTCTGATTTTTCAACAAGGTTTTTTTATTTTAATTGTATACACGTTTGCTGTTTATACCCAAAATTTGGCGAGCTTGCTGCTTTTATTTGCGATGCAGTGGGAATAAGTGTTGTTCTTTGATGTCGCACGGGACATTAAAATATAGGATAATAAGAGAACAAAAACTTACAGTTATTTGCAATCGCATGGTTTCTTATGCATTTTATTTGGATCTTTGTACCCTTATAAAGGTTTTACACAAAGCAAAAAATCGAAATGAGAAAAGTAGTTCCTATTCGACTTGGCTTTGGTATATCTCGTAATTGGTTATGAATTAATTTAAAATTAATTTAATATCAATAAATTTAGATATTTTCTTATGAAAATGTGCAAAAACTTTGTAATTCCAATAATGTTTAATATTTTGTCTGTGGTAGACCTTCTGGCGGAAATGCCCATATGTTATTTAATGCAAATTTTAGGAATTTAGTATCCAATATCTACCACTTATTTGAAAACCATATATTTAATCCCATTACACTGATCTGCAAATAATATTATGAGTTGAGCGATCTTGAGAGCAAGTATCTTGCAATTGAATTTAATGGCAAAAAATTAAACTTACTGTCAACAAGCTTCGCATCTATTTATGTTCGTGAAGCAATAAACAAAGTCATAAAAATTGTATACATTATTTACTGCAATGTACCAGATAACAACAACAATACATAAAACTATAAATGGAAAATAGAAAAAAAAAAAAAATAACAACACGTAAGATCTCTAAATGTTCAAGTAGCAAATTAACTTGTTATTCATTTCACCGTTGTTAAATGACTCAAGTGCCTTTTGCCTTTTAAGAAACCTTACAACCTTCCACACGATTAACCACATTGTTCAATACTGTGTGACATTGAATGCAAGATAATATATGTTTTACAGTGTGCTTAAGCATTCTATATCTAAGTACCATCTATAGAACTCTAACAAAACTTTGCAACCTACTTGATAAAGCCAACAACATTTGTCGGTATTTTGTCACAGAAACATACGTGCAAATGTACACATTATCCTTTCATATGGAAACTCTATTTATCATGCATACACAGCATCCGAAAGGAACATCCATGCGGGCATAGTTGGGCGATAGACAGGCGAATATTATTTACTTAGGCAAACTGTGTATTCTGTGTTAACAAATATTCTATGTGAATTCGATAATATTCACAATTATTTTAAAATGGAATAAAGTACAACACTATGCAAATACATTTATTTATATGCAGTCAACAATATTGGCTTGTCTTTGGGCATATGTTTGTATAAGAATTAGAAGTTGCCAACGTTCGAGGGTAGTTTGTCAGCCAGTATATTTTTTTTGTATTTATCCTTTTATATTTTGATAAAAAAATATTTGTTTATCATACTGGCATTTATTACAATATGTTTTGAAGGTTAATATAATTTAATATTAAACAGACTATGAAAAGAAATACTTATATTTCCTAACATTTTGATAAGCACACAGAGTTACACATTACTCAAGATCTTCTTTAACAATGATTTATTACCCCAATTGCTTGCAATGGACGTCATATTTGTGTAGCGTGGAAGTAAAAATCGCAGATTCACTATGTTTTAATGGCTCGTATTCACCATTTTGATATGAAAGTCATATAAATTTACTCACGCGGATAGAATCAATTGCTTGGCAACATATTTGATATTTTGTGAAAAAAAATATGAACAAATGTTGAGCAATACTTTAAATTATATTACAAAAGTTGCTAAGTAATAGAATTGTAGCGCTTTCATAATGACTTCCATAAATACAACAACAAATTTAACTAAGGTTAAAGTGAGCTCAACAAGTGGTCGCCCGAGGGTGAGAAACACCAGAGCTTAGCCTAACAAATTGACTGCAAAGTGTTAAATTATTTGAAGGACGGTGACGCCTACGTACATATGTGTATCTGTATAGCTATATATAATTTCGCGCAAGTGGGCAATACATAAGACAATAAATCAAGTGCAGAAGTGTCAAAGAGACACAATCATTGCAACTCATGACAAAATTGTCGTTGTGCGGCTGACAATGCTAACACGTTTATGACACGCTCTGCAGCGCTGATTAATATTGATCCCACTTTGCAATCAGTTCACTGAATTTCGAACAAACTCATCTTCATCTTCAATGTTCCACGCATTTACACTGGTGGAAGGACCCATGAAGTTTGTTCACTCAAGAGCGCTGAGAACTGGTTACGCCTCTCAGCGAAATGCGATTGTCAAGAATTGTTGTTCATTTAACAAATCTGCGGCTCATTAATCACATATTGCTTTCACTTTTGTGTCACATAATGACAGCACAACAACAAGTAAACATACGCTCCTTTATAACATTTATACGTAGATGTGTACATAGCGACCTATATTTTTTGGTGACAGAAAAGCGGCAAATCTACTCGTGTGTACGAGTATTTAATCTATTCGAAGGAAATCAAACTGCGACGTTAACCACATAACATCCATCAATGACAACATCGACTTAATCTACCTAATGCATGAATGAGTTTAAACAAGAATTTTGCGACTATCATAAATAACAATAACAACAAATCATATATATACAAAAATACTGAAGTAAGAGTGCTCACCAAAATTGTCCAAACAAACTGTGACCAAAAACAAGAGCGCATTCACCCACTATAGCTCTCATGAACATCGTAAAGTGCAGTGAACGCGTTCATAAATTATGTGGCTAATCGAAAGTGTTTGACGCCGACAAAACTGAAGAACCGCGAAACAAGTCCTTGTCAGTAAAAGTTGGTCATATAGTGGATAGAAGTACGTTTAGTTGTTGTCTCCTTTTTTTTCTCAAAACGATTAAACACTCTTTCTGCCTAAATTTTTGTTTTTATTTGAGCTATACTTTTCAGTTTTGCCATTTTTGGTGTCGACGCTTTTAGACGATAAGTAATGATATGCAAATTCAGCTAGCCTGTCTGTTGCGCAGTCATCGTCGAGAATAGATTCTTTGACGAACTCCCATCGATCATTTATCATACATAATCGCTGACGGACTGCAGCTTTTGACTTTCATAGACTTGATGTCAGCGCTTGTTGTTTAGGCTGATCTCTCAGTTCCTAACGTCTCAGTAGTTTGGCTTGGTTGCTAACAAGCTAACTGTCTGCACATTTCAAAGGCAGTTAAAACATTGCATTCCTCGTACTACCGAAGTTAGCCGTGGCGCATGAGTACTTTTCAATGAACTTTGAACTTATGTACATAATTCAGTAAAATAAAAAATACTTGTTGTTATTTCCTCGCAAATTAATATTAAATGTTATTAAAATACTTCCTAAGTTCGAAAGTTGAAAATGTTTGAGACCATACTCATGCATTCACTTTACAGCAACGTTTGTTTTAATAGCTTGAATGCAGAACATGAAGTTCAAATTAGATTCATAAAACTAGCCTCAAATACTAAATATTCACATACTTTGAAATAAAGCTGCAACTACCGTCGAACTAAAACTATAAAAATCCCGTTTCAACAAACTTTGTCTGCCTTACAGCTAGTACACTTAATTCTTGGTACACTTTATATGCATATGTTTACATTTTCTAGGTTTAACTCGGCGAAGCAAATAAATTTGTATGAAAGTTTGTGTTTTATTTATGTTTCCATACTGATACACTTACATATACATATGTGTATAGAGGGTGAACTTCAGTCATATTTACACACACTTAACTGACGTGTTAGTAATGGTCATGCCGCACTAGCTGCCAGACTTGGCTTTCTTACTTTCAGCACAATTACAGTCACTTACACATTCTTAGATTGACTAATTAAGCATCCGCACATGCTGAGGCAAACAATCTCATTTGAGTGAAGTCACTTGAGCCTACCGACAAGTCAGTTTCACCAACAAGTCAAGCTGTTTTTCCATGAAACTGTTTTATACAAGCAAATATATTTCTATACGATATACATGGTTGTATACACAAAGGCGCATATGCCATGAAATTACAGAGTTAAATTCTGTTATGCATAGATCTTTATTGACAGTGTGTGATTAACTTGAAATACTGTTGAGCTGCTAGTTTGGCAATCAGTCTAGACAAAAGCAAAATTTTACGACGCTGATGTTGATCTAATTAATTAAAATTTCACAATTAAATATTCGCTTTCACTTTGGCCTTTATAGTTTCGTTTCATATATACAATAAATGACCTCTTGTTTATTTATTATAATTATTTATATCATGCTATTTTTGCTCTCACAACAGGTCGCACATTTCTAGTCTTATTCACCTGAAGGCTGATCCAAAACCAATTGAGATAGACAGATATAAAAGATTTTGATAAAATTTGGTACATATTCATAGAGGAGTAGTCTGCGGTTTCGTACATTCTTGGCAATTATTTGCATTTAGATTGAGCCAATATATGTATGTTTCCAATTTGGCTGTGTTTGCATGGTAGTTCTTACCAATCTATATTCGCTCGTTTCGCTTGTTTGCCATGTCTATGCTATACATTGCTATGCTGTTGCTGGCGCATTGATGCAAAGCAATGAATTCAATTGACTGCCTGCTTTTGTCTGTGGATTAAACGTGACGTTTATCGGCTTGATTTGTCACAATTAATTACAATTTACGTCACAGTTAACGGTAACTTTCCAACAAACTTTTAATAAAATTTTCCAATGCAATAAAAATCTCTAAATGAATGAATCTATACTAGAGTCGGCAACAACAACTGAGAGCAATTTGTATTTAAATTTAATCGATTTAATGGTTCAGTTCATTCTGTTAAAATTTGTGGGGAGCAGACTGCTGCAATTGAATTCAATTATTCATTTATTTATGTATATTTTCCATCGTACCTCTGATGACTTGTTTAGTTTCGTGATTTTCACCGATTTCCGTTTTTATTACGGCTTTTGGTTTTATTATGTCTCTGCTTTCGTGCTTTAATTCACAGTTAACAACTACGTACTGAGTATTGACCTCACAAGTTATGTGGCAGAGCGAAGATTGTTCGTTTATAGTCACTAATAAAACTGTCTAGGAATTAGTAGTAAATTCCGTTGGTATGATTTGATGAAATAAATACTCACACAGATTAATATACAACAACTATGTGTACCGAATACGTGGGAAAGTGTGAAAAATCGGCCTGCAACCACGGATATGATTTACAAAACCATTTTAATTCCTTTGAGCTTATTGGAATTTATAAGCAGATAATTTAAGCTTTAATTTAATTATCCTTTGCTCTTATCCCCAAAACACTAACGATAATGTACGTAAATTTGACATATTATATATAAAAGTACGTACGTATAAAACGTATTTCTAAAGCTTATTTAAAATAAATACTCAAACCAAGTCTATATTTGGACTTTACTCTGTATTCACTGCATGTAATGTCCACACTCCCACGAAACTGAATTCTCACAAGCACAGACACTGGCAATATTATTATCAAACTGCAAACCGCAGTTGTGGTCCGGAGCAAATTTATTTTTTTCCTTTAAAGATAATGCAAGCAAAGGCTTCGGTTGGAGAGCAAGCACTCTGCACGCAATATTTTATTTGCATGCGAGAGTGCATTTAAATATATCACAGATGTGATTGTATGTGTATGTGACAGCTACTTGCTGTTTTTCGTATGTTTTCACCTTTGAATTGTTAATTTAAATTGTTTGGCTTTGGCTTTCAAAAGCTTCTGCAACTAAAAGTGTTCGCTCAAGTGATGATTGTTTGTTTGAAAATGCAAGCGTCTAAATGGATTCACACATATCCCAACAAAAATTTGCATTTGAGAAGACTTGTAGAACATCACATATATTGTACATATCAACAATAGTCTATTATAGAGTACTCCTTATATAGGAGAATGCTAATATTGTAAAAAAAATCGCCACAAAGTTAAATTCCAAATAAGAATAATTAACTTTGTCTCATTTGTTTTAACCTATTAAATTTTATTTATTGTATAAAAAAGTGTATAAATAAATATACATACAAATTCTAAACTATCTATAATTATTCCTTATTTGTTTTTCAAACTTTCAGTCTAACGATTTTTATTCTCCTGTAGTTTCCATTGTACAATACTTCTTAGGTCTATCTCTCGCACTACTTCCCTTCAACCCCGGTTTGTCTCCGTCAAATATGCGAATACGATCGAATATGCAATTCAAGAGAAAGTTGCCGTCGCAATTCGCTTCTTGCTGGTATTCACGAGTTTCGGCACTTTTTTCTCCTTCGAGCCGTAAGTGAAGCGCACAGATGCAGTTATGCTGGATTCATCAACTAGAGTAGAAGAAAACAAAAAATATGAAATATGTAAGATAGGAGAAAAAAATCCGTATGTAATGTATTAATAATTTTTTCTATGTATGTGACATTAATTAAAGAAAATAAATACATTAAATACTTTTTCATTAAATATTAAAATGTAACTACAGTCCTTTCCTGCCGTGCAGCAAGACAGTCTGACCCCTATTCTCTTAATATAATATGATTAAATTTACATCTAATGTATATATTAACCATATTGCAACATTTATCAACGCCAGACACACTTTTCTTGCTCAGCACTTTGGGGCGATGAGATATTTGGTCCACAAAGAATTTAAACGAGCTACAGGCGCTCAAAGAGATATAGGCAATAATTAATTGCAGCCATAACATTACCTCATATCTTATGGAAATTTTGACGTTCTCAATTACAGTGACCTCTATTTAATAGTCACAAACACACAAACTTTCAAGGTATACATGCAAATAAATAAAATCCCTTTTAGTATATGTAAAACTAATAGAAGTTACAACAAATTTCGGAGATAAGTGGATTAACACGAGGATGAAACGGATTACTCAGATAATCTAAACACTTAATGCTCGTTACTGCTTCTCTGATAATGATTCTTTAGTTCCAAGAATTATTGCGTACCTATTACCCTTGGTATGAACTTTTACTCTATATTTCTCACAAATACTGGCCAACTGTTTCGATACGTAACGTAGTTTTCAGCAGGAACGGCATCGGCGAAGATATGATGGACATAACCACTTGGACCACCACTGCCGACATATTGTCTATTCAGCTCTTTTTTCGAACTCATCAATGAAAAATGCCGGTTAATGAGTCAAGCGCTTTATGAGTACGTCCGCCGTCCACCGTTCGCATTACGCCCAGACTTGGGCAACAATATGTCCTGGTCACGTCTACTGATTATTTTTGAAAGTTTGAGACGCGTTCATGCTGGTGTGTGAGTGTCTAATTCCGGTATGGAATTCACCGGTTGTACGGTCGGTGCTGGTTGAATGTTGGGCATACGGGTCATTGTCAGACTGTGTGGTATTGTGGTATGGCGGGTTTCGCCAACTCAGACTCAAGTTTACCTATACAAAGAGTATCGCCCAGCTCATATTGACTGGCGCTACTGTCCCCCTCTTGCGTGTTAATCGACATGCGATTATCTCAAAGAGGTCGCGCCTGACCCGCCGTATGGACCATACTATTGCTAATGACGGAGCGCCGTAAGTTATAACTTCGATTGCAATTTATGCCCACCGACTGCGGACGACCGTAACAATGGATGTCTGCTTTGCCCAACTGCATATCAAGTAGTAAATTGCTATCGGCGCCATTTGACCGTTGCGAGAGTTGAGATTGCAGCAAGTGATGGTGTTGCTGTTGTTGTTTGGCTGCGGTTGCTGCAGTGAAATCATTAACTTGATTTGCGACTATTTCATCACGCTTGCTCAGTGTTGTTGTCAGCGAGCCGATGGAGGTGTAACGAGAACGATTGGATGAACGACGACTAACATTGTTGCCACCCTTTCCGCCCATAGTCATGTTCCCCATTCCACCGCTGCTGTTGATTGTGGTCGTCGTTGTTGTTGTTCGAATGCTGTCCTGCAAAGAAAAGGTATGGCTTTGGTCACGACAATGCCATTGCATAACTCGATAAGAGTGGTAGTGATCGAGAGCATTATTATTTACCGTTGTATGAAGACGCATGGAACCGTTCTGTCACAGTAGGGCGCTGTAGTTGGGGCTTTGACTCTGAGAGCGACCGGGGAGTCCAAATTGACGAGCTAAAGTTACCTGCGAAGATGAGATGAAATGAGGGGAGACGATATAAGAATTTTAAATTTACCATATATGAATAATTTGTTTTCACTAGTGCCATCCACTCATACGAGTTCATTTAACTACACTTACCTCACGAAATTTGTGGCTCATGATGTTGTACAGCAACGGATTGATGCAGGTCGAGAGGTACTACAGCACATCGGATGTGAGGTCGACTGCTTCGAACACATCTTGGTTGGGATTCAATGTTCGCGCTGCTGCCATATACATCATCAGTCGTTGCGCATGGAATGGCGCCCAACAGAGGAAGAAGGCAACGGCGACTGCAACTGTTGTGCGCGGAAATGATGAAAACATTTGAAAATGACGTGCCATGAGAGAAAAGAGAAAAAAGAAAAGAAAAAACACAAAATGGATGAAACGAAAGGAAAAACATATAGCCGATAAAACATAAATTTAATCTCGTTAGTTGGAATCAGTGAAACATTGATTGTAAGATGAAGACCAGTTTTGGCTAGTAATGTTTCTTTAAAGATACGATTATTTTTATGAGAGAGCCTTGATTTGTTTCTACTCAACATCGAATTTCACACAAAGTAACACTGGATTTATTATGTTTGACAAAGACGTAAAGCGGAAAAATGTTAATAATATCAACCACCACGTGTGTAGTTTATATAAGCCAAAATTATAAAATATTCTGTCTGTGTACTAAAGCAGAATTTTCATTGGTTGATGTCAAAGATGTCTCGATAGTAGAACTTTTTATATACCTGTTTACACGCCTGCTTGTTGAATCTGACTTTGCGTGTATAACGACGCTTATATCCTACTACTCTACTTACATGACTACCCGCCTCGTATAATGCCTTCGAGTCACTGTGGCAAGCGGTTGTGGTAGCGATCGCCCGCTGCTCAATATGACATTAATTGACTTCAGTGGGTGTGCTGTTTGCGTCGCCAACACAAAATTATCTAAATATTTGTTTAGGCATATTGAACCAGAACCGCGGCGGGGATTGGCATACCTAGGCTAAAGACTTGTGATGCGTCGGCTGTTTGGAGGTATTTCGCTTTGTGTGTTTTGCTGAATTTGTGGCTACTACAGTTTTGCTTACCTACTTTTAGCGACGATTGGTGGCGCAACAGGCGCTTGACAAAATCACATGAGCAAGACAATTTGTAAATATTTGATATATTCATAGCTCAGTTAATATTTTTAAGTGTTAAGTGTGGAACACACAAGGAATTAAGATGGCGAAAATCGCCCCATCTTAGCTTACTATGACAGTTTCAATTAAAAGATATAAATAGGGTAACTTGTGAGGAGAGTTGTGTTATTGGGTGTGTGGAACAACCTAGAGCTAGGAGGACTCAGTACAAGAGGTTAAACAATGTAACCATGAAATCAAGGATAAATTACAAAAATATCTAAAATTGGAATTACATATTGTACTTAAACAAAGTATTAAATAATAATAATCAAACCACAACTCGCTTGCAATTCCATTAATCAGAAACAACTAACTACTCACCCAACATTCTGATCACACGACTTTGAGCGTAGATCCCACGATGCACATCCAGACTACGCCTTGGGATTGCCTGCAGCAAGCGGCTCCGTTTCAACTTTATGCCAATCACGACCTAGAGCACACAAATCGCCGTCATAGGACCACCGAAGAAGATAAACGGCACGACACGGCGAAAACATGTTCGACAAAGTGATTGCCAATCTGTGAAAAAGAAATGATACAAAGCAACACAAACAGATGAATTTTTGAACGCGTAGGGGACGGAAATTTATGAGAAAGGTAAAGGTAGCCACTAAGCTACTACACTTTCAATGGACATTTTTAACCGATTGCACTTACCGTGCACGAGGTGCCGCCCTGCTCGGAGACCACGGAGAATTGAATCGCCTGCGGCAGGGCGAGCAGCAGCGCCGTCACCCAAATGGCAAAGATGAACTTGATAGCGCGCGAGAGCTTCGACATGGTGTGCTGTCTGCAATTAGGCGATAAAGATATAGCGGGAAAGAGAGAGGGATAGTCATTTATTAGATGCGCATGGAAGGCTGAACTGAAGTATACCAAAATATATTTTTAAATAAGCTTAATAAGTTTTTTCAAGAGTCCAAGTATGTGTGTGTATGTTCGTGTAAATTAAAGTCCTAATCGAGAAAGAGCAGCATTGTGTGGAGTGTCCTAAAAATTGGCAAGCGTATCGCTGCAATTAATCTCAATATTTGTCAGTTGAAACTAAAAGATGAAAGAAAATAGCAAAAGCAAAAAACCAAAAATAACATTGTCGTCATAAGTAAATGTGCGATACACCTTCAATTCATATACTTCCTCTTCTTATTCTTGCTGTCACTTGAATTTAGTAAAAGAAAGTTCATTTTACTTAATTAAAGAACAGAAACAAATTAGTTTAATTGTAATATTATATTAACGGTAAATTATAGGTGTCAGGCGGTATAATAAACCTGGAATAAAACCGTTGTAATTGCTTTGGATCATTTTCCACTCACCGAAATGGATGACATATGGCTATGTAGCGTTCAACGGTAAATGCCGTTATTGTCAGCACGGTTGCATTTGTGGCCGTCTCCGCTAAAACACAGCCAAGAATGAAAATTGCATCGCCGAAAGGGAAAGGCATTTGGATACCAATAACTGTAAACGTCTTGAGGTGCACCTAAAATTCAAAAGATAGATAAATAATGGAAATATATTATTATTTATTTTAATACTAGAATGCTACAGAATTATATATCTGTATGCATTTTATCTAAAATATATGTGACACAAATGAAACTTACCTGACAGCAGCAACATCAAATCCGACACCGCCAAGTTGAAGAGATAGAAATTGGTGGCGGTGTGCATGAATTTATTTCGCGATCTGACAATGCATGTGATAAGATTACCCAACACACCAGCCACAAATATGATGGCATAGAAGACGGTGAGCGTTATCAACACGGACATAGGGAGCTGCTGTTCTTGCGGCGACTCCCAGGTTTGATTGAGCTGCGCGGTGTTTAATAGATCTGTTAGGTTTTCCGTGGAGATGTTCAGTGTCAGTGACATATTGTGCTTGAATGCCTCGCTCTGCAGCAGCTGCTGGAGATCCACCATGGAAGACGAGTCAAAGTCAAAGAGCTGCGAATTGGAGTAATATGCTTGACTAACGGCGACCTCGTCATTGAGGAGCAACATTTCGTCGGATGTGGAGGCGATGGCCAAAGTGCCGGCGGCAATGGGAACAGTTGCCAGCTGAGGGTGCCAAGGTGCGTGGGAAAACATCTTGTCTAACTGAAGGATATAATTGCTGCGTTGGATGGGGGTGGAGCTTAGTGGCTGGTGTGAAATTTCATTTTATTTGGTTGTGGCGTGGCATTATCTGTAAAATATAGAAAAATATGTGATTTGGTAATGAATCAGTGTCTCTTGTCAATCAAATATGCAAATAGAAACAAATAAACCTTTATGTCGTTTGTTCTTAATAAATATGGTAGCTTGGATAACATTCTTTAAATAATTTTATATTCAAATAATTAATCACACCTACATAAGTATGTATTTAATTATGTAAATAAATATGTAAAAAATCATGTTCGCCTTTACTGTAATTTAATGTCTTTCTTTTTGCCATTTTGCGATTTGTCAAGTTCGTCGTGCAGTCAGCTGGAACAAAACATATGTGTTTGCTTTTAGCTTTAACTCTAATCCAGTCTGTTTCTTTATATAAAATCCCCAACATACCGAACACGTGTATGTCGTAAATTCAGCAGAATGACAGCAAAATCTAAAGTTAAAAGTTCAAAAAACCTCAGCATTGCTTGTGCGCAAAATTCACACACACACGTCAGCAATTGAATGGAGCGGAAACTCGAACAATGTATTGTAATGCATTCGCGAACGAAGCGATTTTAAAGTAAAAATAAAAACTTTTATAAACACATATGAAGAAAGAGGGAAAAAAGAGAATCGAATGGGCCATACCGCACGCGTTTTCAGTGAACTAACGGGTACACTCAAACTAATACAATTTTCAATCTCTAACTGCGTATAAAATGCTAAAATTGTAATAAAATTCTTTCATATACAAATAATTTACACTCAAAATAAATGGTTTGATAAAATGATTTAACATTCAATACATAAGAAGTTACTCATAAGACAGGGATTCACTTTTTCCCATGATATTATTTAAACTAAATATATATATCAAGACATTTTATCATAAATGATATTCACTAACTGCAAATATAAATTGCATGTTTTGTTAATGGTTGTTGTTTTTAGAATGTGGAGTTTTTGGAATATTTTATAAGCCAAAGAGAGAAAAGTTAAATTCAAACGAAAAGAATTTACTCAAATCCACAAGTGAAATCTGCGCAATGCAATGTTCGTGAAACTTTGAAAAAGTGAGGCAATAGAAACTAAGACATAAGACAGGGATTCACTTTTTCCCATGATATTATTTAAACTAAATATATATATCAAGACATTTTATCATAAATGATATTCACTAACTGCAAATATAAATTGCATGTTTTGTTAATGGTTGTTGTTTTTAGAATGTGGAGTTTTTGGAATATTTTATAAGCCAAAGAGAGAAAAGTTAAATTCAAACGAAAAGAATTTACTCAAATCCACAAGTGAAATCTGCGCAATGCAATGTTCGTGAAACTTTGAAAAAGTGAGGCAATAGAAACTACGGCAGAACAATGCTTCGTGAAAACTTTGCCACTTTCCGGTTGGTGCAAAATAATGTGTTATAGAATGCAATCTGCTTGAGCTTTTGAAGGACTTAAGTTCAAACCTGACTGAATTTGCTACTTGCTAATGATACATATGTATACGATTGCCCAAATGAGAGCATATGAAGGTAAAAAAGTGAGTTGGTGGAATACACACGAATGTTTAACCATAAAAAGAATTAATTAAATTCCTTAGCATTTGAAATTAACACACTCTCTCGACTGCACTGACACGCTTAATATAGCTGATATGTCGGTAAGCATGGAATACATACATATAACCGATCGCATTCAACAAACAGCTTAAAACTTTTCGAACACCACATCTCCATTGAAACTTAAAGACGTCCCACAGAAGGTGTCAGCAAAATGCAAAAACTGTAAAATTTTCAGTAATTGAAAGTACTTCCACAAGTAGCATGTGCGTGGGTGCTCAGGTGTTTAGCTATCGAGCTATCGAGCGAGCAATCCAGTGTCATTTAGCACCCTTCACCGATCCGCTTCTTCGCATACGCTTCCAGCTAAGCACATTTTGTTGCTTGACATTGCCCTAACAGTAAAGCCTAATTGCGATTGTTTACCTTCTTCTTCAGTGGAAATTCTTTGCGAACTAGGCCATTACTCTTTGCTGCTTGGAATTTAGGGTTCAACGGTATTTTAGAATTTTGCTGACTTGAAACATGAAATCAGCATGGATTATGTGAGGCGCCCAACTATTCCATGGCGTTTTATGCAAAGTGATAAAGTGTGACGAAGCTTTCATGTAGTTCGGTTGGTAATGCCAGTTGAGCTGATGAAATTACTAAGAGTTCAAATTGCGGTATAGCTACCAAAAGATGAGTTAGTCACAAGGTGTGTCCTTCTCAGCGCAAAATTCATAACATATTCTCAAAATCATTTCAACGGTCATTTAGGATCTCTTTTTTCTGAAATAAGCAATTTATTTGGTAAGCAATTTTACACCGTTGGAAATTTCCACGCTAGACATAAATGGCACACGTGTGGTGGACAATGTTTACTTAAGCGAAGGTGCAAGGACGAACCAATGACCGCAGCGTTTTTCTTTTCTACATGTGTACACATTTATATTTGAACTTCGTGTACATTTCTTAAAGCTCGTGTCTGATTTTTATGGTGTTTGCTGTGACCAGAAATAGCCACGTGAATGCAATAAATTGAGGACAGCGGCTCATTGTGAACACATAAATCACTGAACGGTTATTTGAAAGCAGCGTCTAATACAGCTTGACGACAAAAAATGCATACTATGGATACTTTTCTCGTTTGCTTTTTCAGTCAAATTGAGCGATATTTATAATCCAATGACTGTGTGGAATTCCATTTCCTAGAATATTCGGTTCACAGAAATGATTATCAGTGCAACCAGACGCGGTTTACAGTCATTTATAAAGTCATTGCTTATCGACATATCGAAGTCTAATAGAAGACGATTGTTAGAATTTTTCTTCATTACCTTGGATTACTATCAAGTATAAGTCACGATTTATAAATTAACATATATACACTCCATATATTCAGCAGCAGAAAAAGGACATTATCTATAACGAAATAATGAAGTATTTATCTTCACCGATGTTCGGTTTTTAATCACATAAAATTTAAGTTCTTTTACTTTTATTGAAATAAATGTTGAAATAAATGTAACACTAACTTCAAAACGAATGATAAAATTTCATTATAATTTGATACGACTTCCTTTCAGTTATAGTTACGTATACGCCCTGTGGCACACCACTTGTTTCCATATTCATATGTATGTATCTGTGTCAGTAAATAATATTCCACTGAATTTAAATAAGTGCATTTTTAAGCAAAAAGAGTATTATATTACTGTAGATATGGTAAATATACATTTTTGAAGTTATACTTCTTATACGACTTCGGAAAGGTTGCGATAAATGTTTAACGCTTCAGTGGAGAGGGAATAGCGGTGAACAATTAACGCGAGAGAGAGTGAATGAGAGTAAAGCAGAGAACTTAAAGCACTTGCCATGCTTATGCTATTTGAGCAATTCTTGTTTTTGTACAACAATGTTTAAATTTTTGGTTGGTGACATATTCACATGTGTCAACATCAACAAGAATTGGCGATTTGTATGCGGTAGAATGCAAAATGAACCCTAGCGATAATCATAATACTATAAAATTGAATTTAATTGCCATTTATATATCACCAAATTCATCGATGAGAGATATAAAATTGTTTATCGGTAAAGCTTTATTATCGTTGTCAACTGTAGGTTCGCAAGCTTTTGCAGATATTATCGGAGAACCAGTATAGCGAACAACCGGTACTCCTTGCGGGAGATTTCAATGTAAATTTCTCATTGCCAGAAGCTGAACCATTACTGGCATTCCTCAGAGAGAAATTTTCATTAGAAACGATCAATTGAAGAAATGATCCTACGACAAAAGGACGTACGTCTATTGATGCTGTATTCGCTAGAAATATAGATAAAATAGATGTAAGACATTTCATATCGTATTTTAGTTATCATAATCCAATTGTAATATTATAGATATCAATCCGTCAGAACCTAGAAATGATAATTGACTTGGACTTTGCTTTATAAAATGTGCATAATAAATTTATAAAATCTGAATTTAAGATATTTTTATCCTTTCCCTCTCGGTAGTTTTCTTTCATACAAAATGATATGCATTTCTTGGAATATCACTAAGAAGTATAACTTCTTTCGCGCGTAGGGACTCCACGCACCTTTTCATTATACACGCAGCTTCATAAAGCCAAACACATGACAGGGTGTCTGAATAAGCTACGTTGATAACCATGCCCAAACTTTTGCGTTCCTTTACAATTCACAACCGTCGATATTCCATTTTAATTACATCTATAATGCAGATAAGAACCCGCTAACAATAAATAAATATTCCTAAAATTCGCCTTAGCACTTTTAGTACTTTCTCTTGTTTTTAAAGTATCCCCCATCCACAAGCCGTTGCAAATCCCGTTGATAGTTCACTTTATTCTCAAATGAAATTGCAATTATCCCCCGCAGTTTATGGCTGTTAGGATTATTATTTGCCCTGTTGCAAAAACACCAAAGAGCAATGTAATATGCTTAAGTAAGTTTGTACCTGTGTAAGCATTGTTAGAAATTTTAAGTCTTTCATTTTGTAATCTCCTTGAGAAAATTATGGACTGTAAAGTCAAGGGTTAAAGTAGTTTAAATAAAATTCCTTCTGTAAAATATTTATTAGTGTAACTTTTCGCAAAAATTAAATTCTTCACTGAACAAAGACGTTGAGTGAAATGTACATATGTTAAATTTGATAATAGATTTGAAGAGTCTTTTTATTTAAATAAAGTAGAAGCTTCCTAACTCCATCTAATCTCTATTAAATTGCTTCAATGATTACCTTTTCATGGCACACAAATGTGTAGACGCTATAAATCAACAATGTTTGGCAGGAAAACCGACTTACCACATAACAATATAATAAAAACAAAAGACACAACCATGATGTGTGTGTAACTGCAAGTAGCGCTGATTTGATGCCTTTTGACAATAATTAGAATTTTATTGCCATCACTTGAGTTTGATTATATTCACACTATGAGACTTAACATAAACAAGTATGCATACACATTTGAATAAATACATTAATCTACGAATACACATTATCTAAAAGCACGTGTGAGTATAAAATGCGAAAATACTTGCCACATATTTCATAAATTTCTGCAGACAGTTTCAATTCTCGTTTTCTGTTTTGTTTTTGTTGTGTTTTCTCAAGAAATTCGTTGACTAGGCAACAACTTACAATTTGTGACAGCGCAGATATGCGTACTGTTGCATCCGCAGCGACTGAGTCGTGAGCCTTTATATACAAATATTTATATAAATAACACTATTTACATATAGTAGTGAGAATGCAATGCGGAACAATGGAAATTTGAACTTACAAATCTCTAAGTAGACTGCATCTTTCTATGAGCATTTGCGTGAATTGCTTCAACTTGTTTTTTTTTTATGCATATTATTCCTTGGCTGGCATTTAATATACGTGTATATAAACAAGGTTATATATGAGCCTTGTATATGTACTCATATAGAAATGCAAGGTGAATAAAACAGCGGAATGAAAATGTTTGTGCAATTTATATTCATTGTTTATTTGCAAAGAAGCATTGATTCTTCTTTGTTACGATTTCATTCTGTTGTGTTGATTGAACAGCAAATATTTAAACAAGTCTACAACTACAACAATAATAATCACATCATCATTCGATGTTTTATTTAAATTTCTCAAATTTATCATGTTCAACAGATATATATAAATTTTCGCTATGCATTCCCAACTCTAATTACTAAGAGATGAGATAAGTTATGTACATATATGCTGAAAATGAAATTGATTTTATGTATATGAAGAATACACCCGTTAATAAAATAAAAATAAAATTTATTTCGCTAGCTTGTAGAAACTTTATTATATATAAATTCCTAATTTTTAAAGAGAAATAAATTTTTTGCTATCTTTATATGTTCGAAAGAAATTATGCGTCCTACGCCTCGTCTCATCTTTCAAGCGTCATTTTCCGGATGTGCTAAACAAATATAAATTGAAAATACAATCGCATAAATTATTCACCCGCCGCCTAAGTAAATGTAACTTAATATGTAGATGCGTAGTTGTCAGGTAAGTTGCAACGATTTTCTATGCAAATCGACTATTTCAATATTTTTAATTTTAAATATGTATATATAAATATATGGCGCATATTATGTTTACAGGACTACTTTCCAGCAAAATGTACGCCTCCAGTTTTCAACACTGTCATAGATACTCTCTACTGTACTCACGTATACTACGACTCAGATAGGTTTTTTTAGTACATTATTCTAGGGATGTTGAAGAATTTAATATGATTTTCCAAACGAAGCTAAGGTAAAGGGGAGCAAGCAGAGAAATTAATTCTAACATGAATTATGTAAGTCATACAACAACATTAACGAAATTTCACACCTATGTATAAGTGTGTGTGGGCGTAAATTGTTGTTAATGAAGTACATTTAGGCGATTTTAAATATTAATAAAGCATTAATTTGCACTCTTAAACACTCACTTAAGTTGAGGATACTCAAAATAATCAGAACAACAATAATAACAAACACTGAGTGGGAGTGAAGTGAATAAAGAGCGGAAAAAGTGTTGGCGTTGTCAGCCTATATACCCATATACTTCTATTAGCAACATTTGAAGCTCCTCAAGAATTTCTGAAGATCTTTGAATTGTTTCCTAATTGGTTTCGCACACATATGCCGAGCTTCATAAAAATCTATTAATTTCATTTATTTATTCCAATTGTTTATTTACGTTTTATTTCTTATTGTTGTGGGTGCAATGCCCCAATTCAATGCTCAGCATCACACAGTAAGTGAAAACAAAAAAATTAACAGACACTTAAAGGCGATTGATACAATTTGAACAAAAAGAGGACCAAAAATCATTCAAAACATTTGTTTACATACTCAAGTACAATTCTCTGGGCTTTTCTTGTCACTTCGACGACGCAAAATAATTAGTTGACTTCTCTTGCATGAAATGAGCAGCTGAATATAATTTTATCTTTTGAGATTAAAATCTTTGCCCGAATTTGTTTGAAAACCGCAAGTCCTTAAGAAAAAATTCATAAAAATATACAATTTGGTTTGTTTCGTAGCAAAATACTTAATGCAGGAAAGAGTGAATGAACTGAAGTGAATGAAATAATGAATGAATATGAAGCTAAATTATCCTTTATAAATAAAATTTTCTTATAATAAACAAGAAAAAACGTTAACTTCGGCTGTACCGAAGCTAATATACCCTTCACAGGTGCATTTCTTTTAGTAAGTAAAAAAAAGAAAACATTTTACTAATTCTTTTTAGCCGGGTTGTTTGCTAGAAGCATTAAGGTTATATAGTTAACCGATCTGAACAATTTCTTCGGAGATTATATTATTACCTTAAGCAGTAATCCATGAAGATACCACGTCAAATGCGAAAATTTTCCATACCATTTTTTCGGAGATTAAATTATTTCTATGAACAATAACTCACACCAAATTTCGTGAAGATATGCAGTAAAATGCGGAAGTTTTCCATACAAGCCCTTGTTTCCGATCGTTCAGTTTGTATGGCAGCTATATGATATAGTGGTCCGATATTGGCAGTTCCGACAAATAAGTTTGCAGCTTCTTGAAGAGAAAATAACATCTGCAAAATTTCAAAACGATATCTTAAAAACTGAAGGACTAGTTCGTATATATACAGACAGACGGACGGACGGACGGACAGACAGACAGCTCAACATACTGATCATTTATAAATATTCTATATAGGGGAAGCGTCGGACTTCCTTCTGGGTGTTACAAGCATCGTGACAAAGTTAATATACCCTGTCTGTTCAGGGTATACAAATAGCATGCGATTTCCATAATTGTAAGCCAATATTTTGTTTTAGATTTTATTATATCGGTCATACAAAAATTAAACCACCGACTTGTTACAAATATATGCACATATCCTAATATATATATTTTACAAGTAATGACTCGCATTCATCGCATTGTTTAATTATACACACGTTGGGTGTTATTAATTGCTTAAAACTACAATTTGCTAAGTCAAAATATCGCAATTTATAAAATAAGAAACTATATATATATATATGTATGTGTTTAAAATTGAAGGTTTTTGCGGCAAATTTAAACCAAAAATTGTACCAACAATAAATAACAAGGTGAAATATTAGAGCGTTAAAAACGCCTCTGACTTAATACTTAAATAACTTAAATAACGAAAGTACAAGTAATGCCAACATTAGCCCTTTCATTGGTGGCCAACTAATACAGACAAACACATAAATATAAACATGCTCTTGTAACCGAGTGTCCTTTGGCATGCGACATAATATTTTTATTTGTTTCACTTGAGACACCTTCTCAAATATATATGTAGATGTATATGCACTTCTATAAATATTTAGTAAAAATCTATATAGATGTGCTTCCTTCCGGTCGACAAACAACACTTTTTACTTCTTCCAAAAATAAAATTAACGGTACCTTTAACGTTTATTTAATTTAACGGCAAAATTTCTCCTTACAACGGTTCTAGCTCACTGTTACCGACACAACGCTCGGTTTCTAACTGTGAGTATACATAACAACGTTGTTGACTATTTTCATGAAACCCCTTGCATAGCCCTTCTTTTTTGTCTTTGTAAATACGTTTCTTTATAAAAACCTGCGAAATTTTAATAATTTTCCGACCACCTCATAAGTAGTTGCAAGCTGTGCGTCTGGTCGACTTATCAACATTTGTCAGTTGCACGTGCATATTATTTCATTTCAATTCAGTTGAACAGTTGAAGGAAAAAATTTGCAAAGTAGTGAAGGAAGCAACAAAAACAAAAAACACAAATGTGCTGTGTGCACGTTTTCCAGCAGACAGTTAGAATCTGGCTGCACGCGCTTACTCCCGCTAGTTCAAGGAGTTAGAGATCATATGGTGCTCTGCTAAAGGCCATCGAAATAAGAGTGGCCACAAAGTGGTTCTGCAGCGTGTTAGTGCTCAAGTTTTTGTGTGTTTTTAAGGAATCAAGAGGTACGTATACATATACAAAATGATATCGAATTCCAGTTGAATGAGCACACCGAACGGCAGTGTCCCAAAATCTGATTAATTCCAAGCATTTGCTGCCTTTTGGCAAATTCATGTCGCACAGACGACGGATACTCATATTTCCAGGAAATCATATACACACACCCACAATGTCTCGTCGGTTCATAAATGATAATTTTCGAGTTTTTCGATTATTCTTGGTATTGCTGTTATTGCGGTTGGTTGTTGGGTCTTTTGCTATTGGTTGGCGTCCATGCATGCCATTGATCAAAATGACCAAAAGCTGAAGTGATTTACACTTATCCTTCATTTGTGTGTGCATATTCTTAAAACCACATTGTGTTGGCATTGGCAGAATATTTTTTAACGTATCTTATTCAGATTTAAATGTAGTCCACTTATAGATTATTTGCATTCGAGTTAAAAATTCGCAGAATGTGAAAGAGACTCATGGGAAAAGATGCGTCACCACATGAAAATATCTTTTAATTCAATTCGCAAAATCACTTCTGGCAATTCTACTGAATCGCGGTTAAAGGGTAGCCATCCTCATATGCAAAGCCGCCGAGCCCTTTAGCGATTGTAATTAGATTACTCCAGCTGCTTAATTATATTCTCCTTCATTCTTCTTTACGCTTATCCGCTGAGCTTCGTCGCCGGATATTGAATAACGTCAATAAGAATTGAAGTGTCTGCCAGAAGCAACATATAATTAGCACTTGAACAAGTGAATGCCGATGAAAGTAATAATAATCGAACTTAAGTTTTAATAACTCGATACTTTACTTAAATAAATGAATTTAACATGTTTAGTAAATTTCAACTTATGTAAAATAATTTGAGAGGAGTTCTGAATGTTAGAACAACAGACGGTAAAGAGTGTGCGTCCTAATACATATAATATTATGGTTTTCCTCGCCTGAATAGAGGTTCTTTTTAGCACTGTTCTTCACTCCACATCTCCAGGAATAATAATAGTGGTATTAAAAAATGTCGACTTTTTGCTCTTGTTACATCAAAACGAAGTTGGAATTTTTTACATATTGAAAAAAACAAGAGAAAAAGTAAAATTCAATGAGCCTTTTAAGTGTATTTGAATTTTACTGGATTTCCGACACAGAAAAAAGTTTAAATCAACGGCCTCAATTGCAATCAATGAAAAGCAACATGTCAACAAAATACCGTTACTACTCTTTACTACAACTACCGCTATCACACAGGGCGAAAATAAGGATATAAAGAACAGTAAATTATTTTCGCTTTCGTAGGCTGGAATTGCTGACCTCAATTGTGAGTGCGGTTTCGTCTCTTTTATGTAGTCCAACAAATAAATAAGAGTCCTTGTATAAAGAATATCAGCGTTGTGCTGATATATATAGAGTATGTATAAATTCAGCTATGGGAAAGTTTAAGTAAGCGAACAATTGAACGACAAATTGTCATTATTGGACACGTTGTTCAACAGTTTGTCGAGTCAGGTATTTTTATTTAGTGAAAGCGATGGTGAAAAAATATCATTTATGTTCAATAATATTTTTTTGTTTTGGTGTTTTATGTGTAGGTACTCAATAAAGCTGAAAATGTAATTGTGTTGAGAGACAGGTTACCATATCATATCATTGAATATATATACTGTTTTATACCAGTAGGCACATGTCAGCACGTGTTTAGTACAAAAAATCTATTCGATTACCACAAATCAAGGTCATTTACTAATTTTCCCAATCGCTCCCCATACTCAACAAGTAATCTTTGTTGGAATTTAATGCATGTGCATGGAAAACATGTTCAATGTTCTCTTGTATGTATGAATATGAGTTAAATGTTAAATTGATTATACCAAATTTCAACTTGTGTTTGCTTAGATAAATTTTACATATGAATATTGTTTCAACTGAGAGTTTGTGCCCAGTTAATATATGCCGTATTTCATGATTTTATAAAATATTGAAAACAGAATAATATTTGTTAAACTAAAGACATTTCGTTGGCTACAATTTATTGCTTTTCGTCACTAACCGGAAACTATATCCCCAACTGCGTATGTATTAACATAAGCTGATTGAATAGAGAGGAATTTTTTAATTGAAATTATGCAAAAACTAACTAACTAACTAATTAAAATATCCCTAGGAAACTGAGTGTTTAATGGATAAAAAACTATTACTAAAAAACTAAAAATATTTATCCCAGAACAATTCGACCAAACTGTACTTCACTGTTGAGTAGCTTCCTCTTTGTTTTGGTTGAATTTACTTTGTTTTTAATATTTTTGGCAGTGAGCTCTTTTAATATTGGAGCGCTTGCGGTGCGGATTGGCTCATAAAGTTTATAATTTATTACAAGCACGCTTATTGTCAAGTGGCACTGCATGCTTTTTCTACTTTTCATCTAGCTTCCCTGCTGAGTTATTCAACTGACGCGCGAAAACAAAAAAATAAAAAAACATTCAGAAAAAAATTAGCTGAAATTAAAGACTTCAAGCTAATTTAATTATGTTTTTGTTTATGGATCAAATATGTGTGTAGACTTTGGAAATTTTATAAATCATTTTAAAATTGCAAAATGTAAATTTAAAACGCTCTACTTCAGTATTAAGATTAAGATACTACGGCTACTTCCTATATACCAGAACTTCGAAGACAATCTGAATCGTTTACTTTACAATATATAAAGTAAGCACTAGTAAAGATATCGGTGTAGAAATTTGCACAAATACTATGTTAATAGTGTGGCAGCCCCCATTCTAAAAATCGCCGAAATCGGTCCATAGGTTTTTAAGGCCCCATATATCGAACACCAGGACCTCGGTGCTTCTAACCTAATATTATGGTTTCCAACTTTCAATGGACTTTATACAATATATATGACGAATATGTGGGTCAAATTGTGTATTATATAATATAAATAAAGTTAAATAAATAAATTGCGAGAGTATAAAATGTTCGGTTACACCCGAACTTAGCCCTTCCTTACTTGTTGAATATGTAATTAAGGCCATAAATATTCGAACAAGAATGCCATATTTTGGCATAAACATCCCATACGTATAATTACATCAAATTAATTAGCATAAGCATCCCAAGCTTGATACAAGAAACTTATGTTACATATTATTTGTTGTAGTTATATACTTTTATACGAGTTTTACTAAGCCCAATATTTTATGAGAATTTTCTATTAATTTCTCGCATATATTATTTCCTACGCACAAAACACACATTTTGCTGATTAAAGCTCACTATTAAAGAGGAGAAAAATGTGCCACTCAACACGTAGAAAATCACAACAACTATTCATCCAGATCGTATTTTGAACTCATCACTGAAATTCAAGCCAAAAGCGCTGAGTTTGTGAGCGCTAATAACTTTTCGGCGACACATTTTAATTTCTTTGTGCGCGGTGTGCGACTAAACTGGTTTTAAACTAAGCAAAAGAACATAATGTAAAAAAAAAAAACAACAACAAAAATAATAACAATATACATTTGGCGTGTGCGGTGTTGTTATCACCAAGTGGATGCTTTCCAGTTTGCTCAAACACACACAAGCTCACACGTCTAACATGAAAATGACCACCTTAGTTTGTCTGTATGATTTTATTGCAGCTAATTCGTTGCTGAAATAAGACACTACAGATGCTCACCATCCAATTCAATTGGATTTGTTAGCAAGCAATAAATTTTTAATAACCTTAAGCGCGAGCTTGGTAACAAATATTTTATGGCATTCAGTTTAAGTGTGTCAGTAACACATTTTTATTAAGCAAATTATGACAAAACAAGAAACCACGAAGATATAGATATTGAAAAACGATTTCCTTAATTTTCAAATCTTCTTTAACACACCAAACAAGTAAATGAGCCTCAGTTAATTCCACTTTCATTAATTACAGCAGTCTATGCAAAAACTATCACTAAATACCTCGTTTAGTTTTACTACCACTTTAAGGTTATTGAACCGGTAGTCGTCAGTCATGACATTCAACTTAATAATCTGTTTAAATTTGCTACAAATGAGCTCTAAAAATTGCCAACAATAACTTCCAAACGAACTTTTGATACAAAAATAAACAAGCACAAAGTTAATTACATAAAAATAAGAATAGCAATCAGCTTCTTCTTTTTGGCGTTCGCTCTTTCGCTGAAATTTTATGTGTTGCCCTCTTTTCCCTCTCCTCTTTGAAAAGCAATTAACCGGAGTAAATGACAACAAATTACCAAATAATCATTACCAAATTGTATTTGAATGACAGCGGTCTCAATAAGAATTAAACGATAAAATGTAATCCCATTCATTAAAAGACTAACGTGCGGAAGAGAAGAGATCAACATTTGTATGAACATCATGTATATGTATATGTTTTATATTAAAATATTTTTCTTATTTGGTGATTATGAATTGAGTTCTACAATTTTTATGTCAAAAGGGACTCGCAAGTGTTAAAGCGAAAAATGTTTTAATTGAACCGTAATGATCTGTATACTCTATACAACAGTGGTCGGTGTATGTTGAGTCCAACGAAGACGGATAACGGGAATTAAATGCGGTTGGCAAACTGTGGGCTACTGAGCATGTAATCATTGGTGGAGTTTTGTTGGCAAATATTTTCAATGAATTTATTAAAATATTTTTACTGCTTAAACACTAAGCGTAGGTTGCTTGAGATTGGCTTATTTTACTTTTCTTTCCTTCTGCTTTTGGAATCAAGCACATATATTGCCAGGAAAGTGTTTGGTATTGCTGACGAAGCGAAAAATGTTTTAATGAAACTGTAATAATTCGTATACTCAGCGAAACAGTGGTTGGGGAATGTTGAGTCAACCATGAATATTCACCATTGACGGATAGCGAAAATTAAGTGCGGTTGGCAACCTGTGGGCCACTTAGTAGCATTTCATCATTGGCTGAGAACTTTTTGCAACAATTTTCTACGAATTTAAAATCTTCTAACTTCTCACATAGTATGCTGTAGCAAATGGCTTTTGGTGAGATTTTATGAAAGAAAAGTCCATTTTCACACCAGCTAAATGCGCTTTTATTACGGTGAATTGATAGATCAAAGAGAATAATATATCTGTTTGTACTTATTTATTTATAAAATGTATATTATGCAATGCCCTTAAGCTCTAAGAAGCTACCATTTGCGATGGAATATCAAAAATTCTAAATTCCTAAAACGAGAAACCTTGAACACTAGACTAAGTGAAGTGATGAAAGTTTAAAAAATATTTGAAAAATGCATAATTAATATATATATATACTACTGAACAATTTTCCAGAATAAAAATTCTAAATTCGACGATTTTGATATAAGACTAATATTTGTATAAATTATTAAATAAATTCTTAAATTGTGGGAATATATTAGTTGAGTGTGTAACGCCACAAAATCTTTTTTATAACATTCACTTCTTTTTTTTATACTTGATTACCGTTTTTTTATTACAAAAACTATTCGCACACAAACCTTTGTGTTCTTGACGATGACGTCACGGCGTATGAGTAACTTCACAGACGAAAGGATAAACTGGAAATTACTAAAGAAATTTTGACTTCAGCCAATGAATGAAATATTTCATTAAAAAATGACTCAGTAAGAATATACTAAAATATTGTCATTTTAGCTGAACAAATTTGTTAATATTACATAATTTCGTTCGACGGGTTAACGAACTCTGCTTTTATCTTCAAAATTGCAATCGCCAAAAATGAGCAAACAAATTGTAAATCTGAACTTTATCTGCTACAGATGTCTAGCGAAAGCAAAATCAGTGCTAATGACAACAGCGGATGCATGAAAAGCTACGAACACTTGCAGGCACACTTAAGTAAGGGTACATTTCTACTAGTTAACCACCTAAAAGGCTAAGAACTGAGACTTTCAAATATTTCTCTTAGCCAAGTTGATGTTATCGACGAAAATTATAGTTCATTGACACTGATTGGTTTGTGATTATCAATCGATTACAGTATGCAACGCTGGTATTTTGCACACACACACACATACAAAACAACACAGTTAGTTATACTCAGAACGTACCAACCGAAATTCTTGGTTGGTCGCAATGTAAATATTATCATGCTGTGGCATCTAATCTCTCAACTAAATGTCAAACAGTGGCATCAAATGCCATGACTGTGAGCAGCGGTTAGTTACACACAAACAAACGAGGGAAGCGAATACAAGTGGTAGTAAGTGTTGGCGAAATTAATGAAATGACAAACACTCGATGACACTTGAGCAGCGGTAGCAGCAGCACTAAATTACAATTTGAGGATATTTAGGTGTAGTTGGATATAGTAATTACTATTACAAGCATCTGGGGTATATCAAGTCAAAATAATGCTAATAATACAGCTACAGACGATCGGGCTGAAACTATCGTTCCCCGCGTCATTGGCGATAAAAGCCCAGTTATAATGGAAAATGTCTTTAAAACCTTATTTTACAGAAGACCCACAAAGTTCTGAAACTATATTTTGCTGTACATTTAATATTACGCACGAAGTTAAATAAATGCGAATCTGAGACATCTTTTTCTGTACAATAAATAATAAGTTTTAATAAATACAATCAATGGCAGGAAGCAGAAAGCGTACTCAAGCTCTTCCGGTGCAGCTGGCTCGTGAATGGTTATAAAGATAAAGGGTGAGAGGGCATTGAATTTATTCACTTTCCCTCTTCCGATGCATAGGAGTAAATGGCACAGTCTAAAGTTGTTAGTAAATTCAATATCCTCTTGATAGTTATCAAAGGTTTGATCACAAATACCTTACTTGTATGCTGACATGACAGCGCATATATGTATTTTTGAAAAATCTGACACAGACCCATGTCAAATAATTTAGATTCAAATTGAAGAAGAAATCATTAAATTATTAAGTAAACTTTTTGCTTTATAATACATTGTTTCTAAACAAATATTAAAAAATTCAATCAATCGTTATTTTTAAAATATGGCTAATTTGAAATTTTATTGCATTTTTATGGCGAACACACTCTTCCTTTTTAATCTTCTTTCATTAATTTCATAATTGTTCGTCTTTTAATTTATACCTGAGAAATTTTGTTTAGTTTGCTATTTTTGGAATATAGAACTTAACTGCATAATCTTTACTTGTAGATACCTTTTTAATATCAATGATAATTTGTTTTCTTTACTGGCGAGACTGGCCGACTCAATCAGCCGTCAAAGCGAGACGGAAGCTAGACGGAACAGTGTCTAATCTTACAATTTAGCAAACACTGGTGAGTTTGAGTGCTGAACTTGACTTTCACTTTGTTTATTACAAAAAATATATGTTTTCTGGTGTGTCCTTAATATATATAAGCAAACTAATGCGATAATGTCTTTGCTTTAACACAACTTTTCATTGTTTCTATTGACCGTGTTTTTCTTTTTCTGCTTACTTTACTGTATTTTTTTATGCCTACTATTACAGCGACTACTTTGCTTGCTTCTCCATTTTATTGTGTTCGATATTGTCTTTTGTTATTTGTTCTGATATTTTATTTTCAATTATTTTTTTGTTCGCAATTTGGGATTGGATTATGTGTCCAATAGCGACAATTGCTGTCATAATTTATTTTATTTTGAGGAGGTCATTCCTAAGAAAGTTTTGCAGCGATGAAAAAATTATTTATCTCGGCTTTTTAAGAATTATTAATATAAACCGATTAACACTATTTTCCGCTATATTTAGTGGGGTTGAAAACTTGAATACTGTTATGGGTAAATACTGATTAATGTAATTAATATTTATATAATATTCTAAAGCGTTGAAACCTATTAAGTTGGTCAGTGCTCATTTTGTATGAGAGTCTATTTCATTAAACTTATATTTAGAAGTATTTATAGTTTAGAAGTACATCAAAAGTTATTTATTTTTATTTTAATTAGAATTATTATTTTCTATTTCTTGATTCCGAAAATTACATAATATTCGACTTTTTAAAAATTGAAAACGGTATTTCGAAAACCGCCATTTAAAATTTTAAATATGTATAGACTCAGAATATAACACTTTTTGTTTGTCGTAAATACAGAATAAATTTCTGTCAAACTCACCATTTACTAATGAATTATCCACAAATCACATTCTATGGAGTAAGAAGTCAAATTTTAAATTTATTGTCACAGCCAGAGAATATCCGAAACTTCGTCAAAATTCACTTTTTTATGCTTTGAACCCTTTTGCATACAAATTCAAAATTGTACTTATCTTCTCTTTTATATTTTAATTTTATTTAATTAAAATAATTAATTTTAATATTCAATTGCATAAGAGAATTCGGAATCTTTATATTAAAATACACTTTTAAAATAGCTTGTAGCCGATTTCTTATTTTAAATTTTTTTATTTATAATTTTCTCAAATGATTTTCATTTAAAGCACAATTTTTTTAGCATCACAAAAGCCGCATTGTGGATAATTTTTTAATAACATTAGTTAATTTACTATTTATAAAGAATTTCTTGTTTGTCGCACCATATTTATGCATTCATTTTGTCAGATGAAATTTATTTCCATTACAGTCATACATTTCACATTTTTTCATATTAGTGCTTCTACTCAGCCAATTTCATTTAATATTTCTCTAAATGAACACCAAAAGTGGCCCACACATCTCACAAATAACTCGTTATATCATTCAGCTTCTCAAGCAGCCACTAACCTGTTTTCAAATTTATTTTTCTGCACTTTCATTCTGAATACAAGCACAATATCGGAATTGTTTCGTTTCAAGTAATTTACATAATTACACAAAAGCAGAAATAGATGGGCCACTTCGTTATGGTATGCAATTAATACGAAAATTAGGAAAACGAAATAATTCACGAATTGAAATTCAATTCAAATATTAACGCACAATACGCAACTGAGGACCAGCGCGGCCAATTTTAAATTGTTGTGCAACGCCTCGAATGAGTAACGTCCGACCGAGCAGTTCACGTTGAAGTCCTCTGCTTCTTCTTCCTTTACCACATCTGTATTTGCAACATTGAAAAAATATTTCCGAGCTCTGCACACGACCGGCAACAGAATCAGTCTGCATGCAAATGGCTGTCGATTGCCTCCAATCAAGCGCAACCAGCCAACGACAGTCGCTGTCGCTGCCACTGTTGCTGCTTTCTTCACTGCTTCTGCCTCTGCCGCTGTAGGCCGTTTGCTGCAGCGACGTCGGGTTGGACGGCGGCGGCGAAGTAGATGTCGAAGTTGAGTTGAGTTGAGAAGAGCGCAATGCGACAGCAGCTAACAAGCAGTTTCGGCAGTGGCAAAAACATAAACAGAGAATTTTTTCTAGAAGTACAGTGATTGCCATTGTTTATATTTGCACTGTTACCAATTTAATTTAACTGAGCACCGTCAGTGTTGCCATACTGTTTAGTAGGAATCGTACTAATTGAGAATAGGGGCTCTCTAGCCGCAATTCAACGCTACCAACAGAACAGCGGCGAAAGAATATAATTGGAATTTGTGAATGAACGAAAGAGCTCACTCAGTGACACTAAACGCTGAGAAAACAAAACGGTTCTTAACTGCGGCGAATACGTTCTCTTGGATAGCAGCTGCTTGTCGAAGGTCGCTACTGTTAGAATTCACTCTTCTTAATTTTTATACTCTCGCAACAAATGTTGCTAAAGAGAGTATTATAGTTTTGTTCACATAACGGTTGTTTGTAACACCCAAAACTAAAACTATTTTATACGCTACAACAAAAAATAATTACTTTTTGCTCACTGGTTTTTCTCGCGCATACAGTGATTTTATTTCTTATTATTTTCTCTAATTTTTTTTGCACGAGCGTGTATGTAAATCAGATATATTAACGATAAGCCATTGGCTCAGATTTTCACAACTGCAGTATAGGTGCATATATAAACATCATGAATGTGTATAAATTAATCGGGAATATTTACTTTACCACTGCTTTTAACCTTAGTATGTTTATTTTGCTTCTTTCATAATCAAATTCTTATTTTTTATGATTGTATGCCAATAGAAGTTTATTACGCCAATTGAAATCATTCATTCCTCATTATTACATCAATATACTGAAAGGACGTCATCTTTATGGTATGTTAATGATATTATTCTCACTTATGACTCGATTATGACATTTATGGCAGGTAAGTAAATAAGCGACGGTGTCAATAAGAAACCTGATATTGCAAAAATACATTCATTTTGACGACCTGCATCTTGTTAGATAAGAGGCTCAATATACTAGTGTTTGTGCTTCTGAAGCAACAAGCTGCTATTTTTATACTCTCGCAACAAATGTTGCTAAAGAAAGTAGTAGAAGTAGTAGTTTTGTTCACATAACGGTTGTTTGTAACACCCAAAACTAAACGAGATAGATATAGGGTTATATATACCAAAGTGATCAGGGTGAAGAGTGGAGTTCAAATCCGAGTGTCTGTCTGTCCGTCCGTCCGTCCGTCTGTGCAAGCTGTAACTTGAGTAAAAATTAAGATATCTTGATGAAACTTGGCACACTTATTTCTTGGCACCATAGGAAGGTTGCTTTCGAAAATGGTCAAAATCGGACCACTGCCACGCCCACAAAATGGCGTAACCGAAAACACATAAAGTGCCATAACTAAGCCATAAATAAAGCTATGGAAATAAAATTTGGTATGAAGGATCGCACTATGAAGGGGCATATGTGGATCTAATTTTTTTTTGGGGAAGTGGGCGTGGCCCCGCCCCTTACTAAGTTTTTTGTACATATCTATAAACCAATAGAGCTATATAATGACTCTGCAGTCGTTTTTTTTAGCCACTTCCTAATACAGTCCAAAAATGAAAGAAATCGGATCATAACCACGCCCACCTCCCATACAAAAGTTAGATTGAAAATTACTAAAAGTGGGTTAACTCACTAACGAAATACGTCAGATACACTAAAATGGCAGATGAAAGCTGCACTCAGATTTTTTTACAAAATGGAAAATGGGCGTGGCGTCGCCCACTTATGGGTCAAAAACCATATCTCCGGAACTACTCGACCGATTTCAATGAAACTTGGTTTGTAATAGTTTCCTTACCTCCCAATAATATGTTGTGAAAATTGGCCAAATCGCTTCACAACCACGCCTACTCTATATAATGCAGAACTTAGAAGATGATCTGAATCGTTTACTTTACAACATATAAAGTAAGCACTAGTGAAGATATCGGTGCAAAACTTTGCACAAATGCTGTATTTTTAGTGTGGCAGCCCATTTCTAAAAATCGCCGAAATCGGACCATAGGTTTTCAAGGCCCCATCCTACTTCCAATGGACTTTATACAATATATATGACGAATATGTGGGTCAAATTGTGTATTATATAATATCAATAAAGTTAAATAAATAAATTGCGAGAGTATAAAATGTTCGGTTACACCCGAACTTAGCCCTTCCTTACTTGTTTGTTTACTTTCTGTTTCCACGGCTTCTGTGTTCGCTTCCTTCTGGAGTATGTTATCCCTTGGTCGTTCGAATAAGTTGTTGTGTTACCAACGCCACCTAAAAACTTTACTGTAGGAGTGAGGTGTTCCCAACACAGACGCACTCAAACCGGTTGCCACTGTTGCTTCACTCAACGTTTGTCAATATTTGCCGTACCTTCTATGGCTGCCAAATGGCCCTCTGGTAGGGTTTCCTTCCATTTCTCATCGTATTATCTTTTATTTGGAAATAACTTTGAAAAATTTATGAGCTTCAGTATATCACTACAACTAACGGTTTATAGCTTTTTTGCCAATCTGCCTTATGATGCGCGAAGGGTTTCTATTTTTACACAAGGCTTGTCAGTGGTTATTTTGCGGTGCTTCTTTCACGATGTCAAGCGAAAGTAAGGAAGTCAAGTGTTTATGAGGCTTGCATTATGCGCCGGACTGTGAATACAACCACGCATTCTTGTGTGTGTAAGTATTTATGTTTTAAGGTGGTTCTTTCATTTAAAGTTATTGGCACTTCAGCTTATGGCATGGATAATGATGAAAGAGGAACCAAAGTGGGTTATATTCTGCTAAAATCACATGGCGAATTGACTTTTTAAAATACTGAATGTTGAACTACTGTATTTGTCAAAAAATTTAATAACTATAGAGATATATTTTTCTGTAAACCTTCTTATATTCAGATTTCTATCTAAGCCAATCAAGATATGCGAAAAGTTTAATTTCATTAAATTGTTAAATTAAAATTCAAATTCAAGCAGATTACATGTAAGCAATACTTAAGATAAGGACCTCCATAATAAACGTTTTTAAATATGTCTATCCAGTGTGAAGTCAATTTGACCATTACCGCCATAATGCGTGAATCTGGCAGGCCGTTTAACGCTACGCATCTCCAAGATCAAGCTAACGATGTCACGTACCGTTACTCTTCCGTTAATCTCCTATTTTAGCACAAAAGTGTCGTACGTGCGGGAGCACTTAAATTTCAGCCTATGTATTTTGTATTTGTGGGGAAGAATATTTATCCTAAATGGCCATAATTTATAAAGCATCCACAAAACGTGTTTTATTGTAGTTTTATTTACAGTATTTTCTAAGGAAATTTTGTGAATCGTTTCGGATGAAAATTTCTTCTTAATTTAATGTTTATTTCGCAGTTTGAAGTTTTCTTCCTTTTTAAATAAATAAATAAAATAGTCGTTTCCACTTAAGGTAACGGTAAAGTAATTATGTATATGCATGTCAATGTAATGCTGTTGACCACAGTGACGGAAATTACAAAATTATTCTCCCGGAAGTGCAGCTGTGGTAATAATAGCAGATAAATTGAAAAATATTTTTGACAACCTTCTGATTGCTTTCGGCGAAATTGATTATATTTTTTAATAGAAGCATAAAAAATATAAATTTTTAGAACTAAAAAATAGATTTTTGAGTTATTGGCATTGAGTGATTTGAGGAGATGGCGTTTTAATAGTAAGTTGTCGATGAGAGTAGTAATAGTAGTATGGTCTTAAGATAAATCTTTAGGCGTGTTTTATTTGACCACTACAAGCTAATAGCTAAATCATGGACAAATAAAACGCATTTAGCTTATTTCATATCTTCGCTTAAAAATGAATTGTGTTGGCAATGCGGGCCCGAACTCTCAGCTGAAATGTAATTTATTTGAAAAAAAAAGTTGAATTTATAAATTAAATTTCCTTTTGTTTACCGCTTTTCTATAATATTCTGAGCTTTTAAGGAATCTACAATCATTATTAGATCCGGGATGGTCTAAATAAATATGGATAAAGTTCGATAGAATTTAAAATTTTGGTTTGTTTACATTTTTATCTGTCAAAATGGGGTTTTTCGCTATTGCCAACTAAATTTTTTTGCAAAAAAACCAACTATTGTGAATGAAAAAAAACGATGAACTGGCAATGCCTCTAGTTCAATATACAAGCTATGATAGCTTATGACAAGCCAACATAATTATGTTGGCTAAGTCTTCCATACAAAATAAGCTAATAGCTTAATTTGCTGGTCAAATAAAACACGCCTTTTATAAATTTGAATAGTGAAATAAATGAAGAGTCGACCACACAGAAACCAAACGTTTATATATTTTTATAGAAATAGCTACAAACATTTGATATTATTTCTAGTGTCTGCAATGAAGCAGGTTCCTTTACAAAGTGAAAAATTTATAGTTGGACTAATGAATGCTGTCATATCAACAATTTTGAGATTTTATTAACTGTATTAATAACTTTTTCATTGAGACACTCATAATTTTAGAATATCACAGTTTGGTGAGGACCAATTCGAATGCCAATAAAAATATTTGATGAATTCAATGAATAACAAACACCCTACCCGTAAATTGCTGAATAACTACTGAGCATGCACCTCTGAGTTATTTTGTCGTAGAAATATGGCTACTGGCGACATATGATTATGATTTATGGGTTGCCATACCAGAAAATATATTCCAAGTATGGAAATCTCAGCCGATGATTAACTTTCCTTAAAAAGGCAAGCACTAGCAATAATTTCCAAATAAGTTTATATTGATGTCTAGACTAGACTCATTTATTGTACAGCAGTTTTTGTGTCACTTTTTATTTTGCAACAAAGATTATACTTTATTTTAGAGCATTATTTTTCCTTTGCTCTTGCGCTTGAGCATTCGTAATGACTTTAAACTTCAACACGACTGTTTTGCCAATTTTGGTCGGCCATTGGGTAATGCGCCGTTTACTTTTATCACTTTGCTTTAATATTTCATTTTGTCTTCACCTTCACTTCTTCTCCAACGACAATTTAATATCAAGTCGCTACTATTACTATTATTTTTTCTGCGGTCATGCTATTTTTGAAGATAATCGAGTAAAAAGAAAATTTTCCATTATAACTTCACTGTGGTTGTTGCTGCCGCTGACACTGTTAAACACCGATGGGACTGGCTTTTTTCGTGTCGGTGACGCGTGGTAATTTTACTGTTGACCAAAAAGTAATTTTATCAACACTTTTATTCAAACAAAAATGGGAAGTATATAAAACACCAACAACACAATATAGAATAAAGAGCAAATATCTAGTCTATCTATAGCAACTTGTAGCAACTTTTTTAAAGGGAAGGAAAAATACAGTGATGATGACACGAAAAAGATATGCACGGTAAATCATTCGCTGCTGGACGTCGTAAATTGTGTGCAGTTAAGTTTGGACTTGATTAAAGGGTCAGCGCGCAACCTCTCATCAGTAGCGAAAGTAGGCGTTAATAAAAAGCAAACAAAGAAATGGGAGAAAATAAAATTCTAACTAGCGCATGTAGGATAAAAAAGGAAAAGAACATAAAGATCCAAGCCATAACTTTATCTAAGGAATTATATTTATACTTTAGCTAAGTGCATTTACAAATTCGTTTGTTGTTGTTTCTATGCCAGCCTAGTAATGAAATACCTTTGCATGAAAATCAAGAAGTTTTTCAAGGTTATTAATTTTTTTCTGTCTCCTCTTTTTCTGTTTTGTTCGTTGTCATAAACCTTAATCAGTATAAAGATATTTCTAGAACACTTATTGCTACTAAATTTAGTACTGTGTGGTTAACGTCACATTAATTGACAAGTGATATAAAAATATAAATTATATTTGTGTAACGCCACAGAAAGGCTCCTCTGAAAGCGTGTTTTGCAACTAAAATTGATATGCATTAAGTAATGCTTCGTAACTGGGCAGAAAAAAATGTAATTTTCATATTGGTTCATCATACGCCACGTACAAACTTCTGACTTAAAATAATTAAAACAAAAGCCTTAACTTGTTCAAATAAATACTTGAGACAGAAAGAGACTGAAGTAAAATACGAAAACAAAAATATGGTTAAATTAATTAAAATGAATTTATGCTCTGCTGCAGCATTAAATTGTAATAAATAATATATGGAAGGTCATTAGCTTCCAACCAGGCTGAGACAGTAGGTGAGTAATGTGTACCTATGTGTACTAATTCATAATTGGAGAAATTGATTAAAGTGGGAGTTCCAGTTATATATAAGCTAACTCGGTTCGCCTCTCGGTTATATAGAAATTTGAATTAACAAATATGTATATGCGCTTATGAATATGAAATCTACCCTATTCCATTGATTTAAGTGGGATGTGATTAAGGGGCGTATTGATATTATTAATAATTTCTTCCCTGCATGACTATCTATGGAATGCCAAAGGAGACTAAAGAAAACATTTTATGCTATTTATTTCTGTATTTTGTGTTCAAATGACCGTTCTAATTTAATTAAAGTAGGTCTTAGTCGCTTTATCAATATATATCTTGTAGCTAAGGTGTTTGATATTATACACATTAATAAACATTTATGCTATATTTATTAGGAGTCTTTTTTCAAAAATATTTATTGTTTCCTTTGATGTAGTTTAATGCTCACATACTAGCGCAATAGTGGCATCATGAATTTATTATTCTGATTGATGACCTTCTTCTTCTTTAATAATGATGTATTACCACAATATTTGCCGAGTGACGTCATTATTTCCTGCTTGTTGATAAGAAATAACTTGTGGCACTTTCTTATTTCCATTAAATAAACAAAATAACAAATTTAATATCCTTATATGGCAGCGAGATCAACAAGTGGTCGCTCGAGGGATAGACCTGCCTGAGTTAAGCTTAATCAATTTATCTCAAAACGCTAAAATTCCTTAGAAGTATAACTGGAAGCATAAATGAACAAGAATTACGTCAATAATAAATGAAGTGCAGAAGCATTAAACATGTGATAAAATTGTTTATGTCTCTCTGTACTGATTAATGTTGTGTTTTGTGTATATACATGTATATGCAACTGGTTGCGAAGTTCATTGCATTTCGCATATATTTATCTTCATCTTGAACACTTGAGCCATCTTGTTGTCGTGCATCTACATCAAGCGTCTGACAAGAGCGCTGTCAACTGGTTAGGCCTCTTAGCGCCATACTGTGTCTAAGCAACAAATCTGTCGCATATTAATCACAGAAATGTTTTCGCTTGTGTGTTACATAATGAAGGCGCTACAACAAGGATTTAAAGTAAGCATTTGCTTAGCCGTCGATGACTTGGTGTTTAGGCATATGTATATGTCGATCTACAATCTTTTGGTGCCACAACAACGGGAAAACCAATGAAGATTAATTCAACAATTCAGAGGAAATCAAAATGCGACGAATTCAAGACGTTCAATATGTTGTATTTTCATTTAACTTATCGTATTAAAAATTTTATGCGGTATGAATTCAAATTTACTCATACCTGTAACGCTTTGTTATTCACAAGCTTTCCACTTAGTTTCCACGTTAACCACATAATATAAATCACTGACAGCGGCGTCTTTATCTAAATAAAGCATCGATGCGTTTAAACGAGAATTTCGCGATAATTATAAACAACCACCAGCGATAATAGTATATCTGACATTCATTGCTTTAACTCGAGGAAACGCCGTAAAGTGTATTAAATGCGTTCATAAATTATGTGGCTAAATAAAGTATTTATCGCCGCCACAGCTGAAGGACAGCGCAACATGTCATCGTCATGGCAAGTTGTTAATAGAGTGTCTGGATAGGCTACAGTTAATTGCCGTTGCTTTTGCTTTTCTCCTACAACCGATTAAACTCGATTTCGGCTTGACTGCTTGTGGTGCCGCTTTTGGTGTCAATGCATTGAGCCGACAACTTATTATATGCAAAACGCGCCGTTGATAAAAACGGCAAAATCAGTCAGCCTGTCTGTGAGGTCGTCGTCATTGTTGAGGACAGAATTATTGGCGTATGCGTATCGGGATCATTTATCATACACTACCGCTGACAACAGACGCCTGCTTTTGACTGTCTTTTGATGTCAGTGCGTGCTGCTCAGCTCAGTGCTTGTCAGTATTTGACATCGTGAAATATTTGCACACTCAGCTTAATCACACCCAGTCTGATGATGCCCATATTGCTGCCACCGATTGTAAGTCAAATCACTGTAGAGTGCTCACACGCCACGAAGTGGAAATATGCAGATGATGGGTATTGTTGGGTTATGTGCTCAATATTCTTCAACGGGTCTGGTCTAATCAATGCACTCGCATTGCCACACGAAATTGTGTTAATTACATAGATTTATGGGTTATCAAAAATCAAGTGAGTAATGAATATTGAAAAAATGAGTAATGATTGAAATAAACATATTTTTGGAGAGACGTGTTGAAACCGAATAATCTCGAATGATAAAATAAATTAATCATTGAACACGTCAGTGAAAGTGGACGTTTGGAGCTATTGGAAATAAGAATATAGAAATTATATTATGTTCAAGCATACATTACTTACCGCTTAAGTAACTTTTTGATATGAAGTGCTATTAAGCTGAATTTAACTAATATTGCACTAATGTGAATGTAATAAAAAAAATATTATAAATATAAGTAGCTTACTAAAATTATATAATTTTAATTAGTAATAAAATAATTCAAGTACATAGTACATATTTTCAAATTGAAGGATATATTCATATGTGTATATGAATGTGTGTTATATATATTTCAGTATATGCAATTATTATAACTTTCTCGTACAATATTACTAACTTTAATTAAAATAATTTCAAACGAAAAGCGTGTGAAAGTTTTTCGAAATTCTAGCAAATGTAAAGCCCTAATATTTTACATTATATCTCAGTGTAAAGAGTGCAGATTGCAGCAATGTACTTAATTTACAGACACGTCAGAAGCAGAAGCCCAACAAAACTTTGCTTTATATATGGTGGCAATTAATGTTAATAAAGTACTTATAAGAGCGAAGAACCTTAAACGCAGGCTAAATGCATAAAGCAAGACTCAAAAACCAAAAACCGTCATATAATAAATATAAAATAAAATAAAATTTTCTGCATGGTAACCTTCTCACTGCATACAACCTCAAGAAGGCTGCTGAAAATTTTCGCCCTTACCTCTATTGTAACTATTTCTACGTACACTTTATATAGGGTGGTTTTCAAGGCTTAACTTAACAATATATTTCAATTTATATATATTTTATTGTTATATGAATGCACCCTTCTATATGTATATGATTAACTTGAAATACTCGTATGCTGCTAATTAGGCAATCTGTCTAGACAAAAGCTATATTTTAAGACAGTGACGTTGAAATTAATATTACTGATAATAAAACCTTCAAATTAAATATTTTCTACCACACTGACTTCCCCAACGTATCATACACACAGCTTATAACCTTTTAGAAAAAAAAGTCAAATACTAATGCATAAAATTCAATGTTCAAATAAGTAACTCATACGCCCTGACAAACAATCTCTATAACTATATGTAAGTATGAGACACTCACTAAAATTTCAATTATTATTGTTTCCTTGTTTGCAATTCCTTCCTCATCTTAAAACGCATTACACGATCTTGCACTGCGTTTCGCAATAAAGCTATTAACCAGTGTTTATAAGTACTTCTTTAGTGGTAATGGCGCTGACGCCAGCATTCTGTCATTAGCACATGTCACATCGGATCATTTTGTTATGTTCGTTTTCATTTGAACAAACCAATTGCAGTTTGTGACTCGATGCTGCACAATTGTGTTTCTGAAGAATTTCACGTTCACAAGTATTTGCAGAGTGACTTCAAGTGTTACTTTAGTCATTCCATATTGCTGCTTTCGCTTGCTCCAGAGAGTTGGCCTTAATTAGAAATCGCATTTGCTGCAATGTCACTTTTATTTTTAAAGTTATGATTTTATTCTGTACAATAAGACGATCAAGGTGAAATTTCCGACCATTATAGCATGCTACAAAACATTTCTCGCATGCATAATTATCGATTTTTACATATTTTCTTCCATTTGCGTTTTAAATTCGAGCTTTAGACTTCTTGCTATAAATTTCTTTAGGAATTTGCTTTTAGAATTCCATATTACACCCACCAATATACCACATGAAGACGGCAACTTTCTCTAACTACTGTCAAACTTTTTCATTAATTTTCGATATCAATCACAGCCATCGACAGGCTGGTTTAATCCAGGGTGTAATTAAATGGACCACGTACAGTCTGACCATATGCTCTTGTCTGTCCATATAAACTGATTTTTTAATATTAAAATGAAATTTTAGCTGTATTAAATATGTATATCTCAGCAACATTCATCAACGCCAGCCACACAGTTTTCTAATTTTCTCAGTTCTTTTTGGGTCGATGAATAATTTAGTGCAAAAAAATGCGTCGTCTGCAGGCATCCCAAGAGAAATATGCATAAATTAACTACAGCCGTGACACGAATCCATGTCCCACAAAAAACATGACTTTTAAATTACAGTGACCTGTGATTAATATTCAAAAACACTTTCACAAACATGCACGGTTACTGACATGGTAGTTGTCCAGTTCAAGTGCGAGAAAGTCATTTAAGCTGGGTGTAACACAGAAATACAAACAGACACTTCAAATAGGTTTTGGGTCCACTTTTAGCAACGTTATGGTATTATTTCTGTATTTACTAAAATGTGTCCAGTAGAAGCGATGTTACGAATGACTACAAGAACATTTGTGTGAAATTCACACGATTTTAATAGTTATTGGATTATCTATATATGGCGACAAAAAGCGGAATGTATCCTTAAACACTCACGCGACAGATTGTTGACTATGCGAATGATAATGAAAACATTCTGACCAAGATTTTAAGAAAATTTTGAGAAGTTGCATAATATGCGGTCGTATAAATATCAATAATACGTTTACTAGAACGTCTTTACGTGGCATGTGGTTGCGGCAGCGATCACCCGCTGCTCAATATGACATTAATTGACTTGAGCGGGCGTGTTGTTTTCGACGCCAACACAAAATTATGTAAATATTTGTTTAGGCATATTGAACCAGAACCGTTAGGAGGAGTGGTATAGCGTATACCTAGGCTAGAGATATATGTGATTTGTCCACTGGTTGGAGGTGTTTCGACCTGCTTGTTTAGCCGAATTTTTGAGTATGTTTTCATTTGTTTACCTAATTTTCACGCTGTTTAATGGCGCAGCAGACGCGTGACAAAATCATATGAGCGATGCAATTTGTACATATTTGATATGCTCACTACAAATTTCATATTTTTAAGTGCTAATTGCGTAACTCGAAAACTATTTTAGATGGCGAATATTTTACTGCTGTGATAGTTTTTTTAAAGGTAATACTTAATGTAATTTGTTTAAAGGAATGCGTTATAGCGTATGATGAACAAAGTTAAAATTGGGCTGAGTACACAATACAGACGGCTAACCAATGTAAAGATGGAATCAAAGAAATTTTTTTAATTTAAAATTGGATATAAAAACATATTGCACTTAAAATAAATTATTAAATAAGTTCAAATAACAATTCACTCAAGATTCCATTTATCCTCAACAACGTTCTGATCTCTCGATACACATAAAGACTACGCCTTGGCATTGCCTTCAGCAAGCGACTCCTCTTCTACTTTATGTCCAAAAGAATGTAGAGCACACAAATCTCCGTCATTGAACCACCAAAGAAGTACTCGCCGAAAACCATTACTACAAAATTATAATGAAGTGCCCTTGTGAGAACCTACATAAATTCATCATATTTGTAAATATGAAACATATTTTTGTTAGACTTTGTATACACAAGTAACCCAAAATTATGAGAGAATCATAAACAGCAGTGACCCCATTTTCCTAAACAGTATGCAAATATGCATATGTAAGGAGCTACAAATAGCTGGGATGTTTTAAGAGTTTCAAGGACTCGTGAAAAACAATTTCAATGACAAGCAACAAAATCCATATAATATATACACATAAGTGTTTATTTAGAGCTAAGTTGAGTACACTTTACTTAAACTTAAGTTGCTTTAATATTATTTGCAGATATTTTTATAGATGCAGCAAAGTTTATTCTATGTTTTTATTACGAGAGCGCATATATAGTAGAAAAGTGTAGTATGCACATCGATCTTAGTTTCAGTGTGGTCTTGAATTTCACTTTCTTTGTTAGTGGGGCAGTGCTGATTGTAAAATCGCGATATAAATAAATATCCGTACATGCGTTTAACGTATTATGCGTATCTAAGTAAACACTGAAAATGTATTTTCTTTTCAAAAAGGGTACCAAAAACATATATATTGTAATTTAATGCTCCTACATATTTGCGGCATATAAATAGCGTCAAGCAGTCAGCTGGAGCCGAACACATGTGTTTGTTTTCACCTTATTTGTCTTTTTTGCACCCAATTTTCCAATATACCGAACTCGTGTCAGTCGTAAATTTAGCAGAATGACAGTAAAAGCTAAAGTTAAAAGTTCACAAAACCTCTACATAGCATGAGCAGAAACTCACCCAGACTAACTTAAGAAATGCCGGAAACACGCAGAAAGTTGAAATAGCTGTTCCATTCATTGTATTGCATCTGCAGAGTAAGCGATTTTAGAAGAAAACCATTTATGCATTAGAAAAGAAGAAGAAAAACTAACAGAAGAAAAATACCTTCTGCATTTGATTTGTACAATGAACTAAGCGGTCACGTCTGAATTGGTAATGGCAATTCTAAATTTACCTACTGTTTTTTAACAATATGACACTCTTATTCGAGTTAAAATCTTTTGTGTTTTTTCAAAAATTAGCTTTGAAATTTAAAAACTCTTAATTTTCTCCCATGCCATATTTTATCTTAAATAAATATCTCCTGATATTTTTTTTCACAAGGTATTCTCTGGTTGGTATTAAGAACTTTCTTCTTCTTTGTAAGAGTGCATATTTACCATAGAAGATTTAATTAAAATATCCTATATTTGAAATTAACACACCTTTTCTGCTGATGTTGCAAACATGGTCGTATGTTCATACGTTATATATGTATGCATGTGTATACACAAATTATAACTTTAAATTTTCCTGACAACTTTTTCCAGCCAAAATTAACGACTCACTCTCTTTTTCTCTATTTCCTAAAAGAAGGGGATTTTCAATCCATGCGTAGGTGTTCGAATAATTTTCGTTGTCAGCACAATGACAAAACTTTTTCATTTTCAGCATTAAAAATTCGTGTATGTGTGTGTGAGCTCCGCTATTTATGCTATTTGAAGAGTCAGCAAGCCATCGACGGAATGCCATTTACCGCCTGTTTGTCTACGTTTCAAGCATTTTGCTACTTGACATTCCAAGTCCCAAGACTAATTGCGATTGTTTGCCACAGTGCGCTGCTCTTCGGTGGAATTTCTTTTATAACTAGGCTATTTCATTTTGTTGCTTAGAATTTAACGGTATTTTAATATTTTGCCAAGTAAACATAGCATACAATGATTTCACGCCATTTTAGGCAAATTAATAAAGGTAAAAAAGCCAAAAATGTAAAATGTCAGTTGCGGTATAGCTCCAAAATTAATGAATTAATTAGAATGAGTGTTCTGAGTTGAACTTCTACGCCTCCGTTAAACTCACTTTCTTAATTTTATTTCATAGCATGGTATGGCAGATTTGTAATTTCTGATCACTTTCGCCTTCTCACCATCTCTATCTAACAACATTACCACAAGTGAGTATGGAATTCTGTCGAGTTTGACAAATTTGAGTTCTAAAAACTTCTCACGTAAACATTAAAAGTAAAAGATAACAATTTATCTACCATTTTCATAAACAAAAGTTTACCTCTTAACAGAGCATTTCACACCTAACTGTATTCTTTGAAAAGCCGTCATCTCAAATGATTATTGTGGAATGTAAACAGTACTTTGTGAGAGGAAGTTTTGTGGAGTTGCTTTTGTTTGTTTATTGACGTATTAAATGAGTATTTGCCACGTATTTTGAATTATTTGTGTGTTTGCATAGAGAAATTAATTGGGAAAATTTTTATTTATTTTTCGAATTGCTTTTTTCCTTTATTTATGAAATTAAATAAATAGAATTTTCTATCATATGTTATTTCATTTAATCATAAGCGCATTTAATATGTAATGGGGTGATATAAGTTTTTATTTATATACCGTATAACTTGGTGGTATCGAAAAGTTGCGAAAGCGGTCCATATATCCTCTTAAATCTCATATACTCATTATAAGATGATATAAAACCTATTTAATTTATGTTTTCGTCGAAACAGAACACTTTGTTGCAAACTTCATACTCGGTTGGTAGACAATTGAATCCAAAATGGTCAGCGGATTTTTCCTTCATATTTTATCCATGTGAAAGTCCACGAAAATCAAACCTTTGCGAGCACGCTCTAGTTATTTGCAATTCTCTATGTGCGCTTATATTCACAATAATATTCAATTACACTTAATTATGCGTATCTAATTCAATTATTATCACTAGTTATTGAATTTTGCACAAATTTATACTCTCGCAACAATAGTTGCTAAAGAGAGTATTATAGTTTTGTTCACATAACGGTTGTTTGTAACACCCAAAACTAAACGAGTTAGATATAGGGTTATATATACCAAAGTGATCAGGGTGAAGAATCCGAATGTCTGTCTGTCCGTCCGTCTGTGCAAGCTGTAAATTGAGTAAAAATTAAGATATCTTGATGAAATTTGGCACACTTATTTCTTGGCACCATAGGAAGGTTGCTTTCGAAAATGAGCAAAATCGGACCACTGCCACGCCCACAAAATGGCGAAAACCGAAAAGACATAAAGTGCCATAACTAAGCCATAAATAAAGCTATGGAAATAAAATTTGGTATGAAGGATCACACTATGAAGGGCCATATTTGGATGTAATTTTTTTGGGGAAGTGGGCGTGGCCCCGCCCCCTACTAAGTTTTTTGTGCATATCTCGCAAACCAATAAAGATATATAAACCAAACTTTCTGTATTCGTTTGTTTAGCCACTTCCTTATACAGTCCAAAAATAAAAGAAATCAGATCATAACCACGCCCACCTCCCATACAAAAGTTAGGTTTAAAATTACTAAAAGTGCGTTAACTCACTAACGAAAAACGTCAGAAACACTAAATTTCACATAAGAAATTTACAAAATAGAAAATGGGCGTGGCTTCGCCCACTTATGGGTCAAAAACCATATCTCAGGAACTACTCGACCGATTTAAATGAAACTTGGTTTGTAATAGTTTCCTTACATCCAAATGATGTGTTGTGAAAATAGGCCAAATCGTTCCACAACCACGCCTACTTCCTATATACCAGAACTTTGAAGACGATCTGAATCGTTTACTTTACAATATATAAAGTAAGTACTAGTGAAGATATCGGTGCAGAACTTTGCACAAATACTATGTTAATAGTGTGGCAGCCCCATTCAAAAAATCGCCGAAATCGGACCATAGGTTTTTAAGGCCCCATATATCGAACACGAGGACCTCGGTGCTTCTAGTCTAATATTATGGTTTCCAACTTTTAATGGACTTTATACAATATATATGATGAATATGTGGGTCAAATTGTGTATTATATAATATAAATAAAGTTAAATATATAAATTGCGAGAGTATAAAATGTTCGGTTACACCCGAACTTAGCCCTTCCTTACTTGTTATTTATTTATTTAAACTCCTGGAATTGATTTTCATATACCAGAGGCAACTGACACACAAATTTGCACATCCATAATTTATTCCGGCAGCAATTTTACAGCTATGGAAATTTCCTTCTTGCATGGTTTTCAGTTTTCAAGTTTATATATATTTAAATATATGTTTATGCCTATATTTATGTTTTTTTTTTGCAACTCAGCTCGTGACTACATTTTATGAGGCTTGGTTTAACCAAAAATGGAAAATCGAAGACAATAAATTAAAGACAGTGGCTCAACGGAAAGCATAAATCACTTAACGGTCGTTTGAAAGCGCGACAGTAACGATTTAGCGGGTTGAGCACAGTTTTTCGCACAAAAAAAATACATGCATTCCACAATACAAAAATCGATAGCAGATATATAACTAAATTCCGAAAATCACATTTCAATCAAATAAAGTAAAGTGAGTACATATATGTACATCTAGCCATATTTATTATATCGTGTCTGTGTGGAAAATTATTTCCGAGAATTCTGAATCGACATAAATGACGATCAGAGCTAGAAAACGCGGTTTGTGGTCAATGCAATATCATTGCCAATCATCATGAGAAAGATTTTCTATTTTCTAATAATAAGGATACTTGGCACGTAGCAGACGTCTAAATAAATAAACACACAAACAAATATTTGACGCTTGGCTCTTATGCATCCAGATTGGGTTCGATTCATATAAATGTAAATATATTCTATTATTAAATGCAACAAGTCATTGCAAATGCCACACGCAACATAAAATGTCAACATTTCAGCAGCATTGCAGAAGTGACTCGGAAGTGTAGAGATACATATTTTATATTATAGACATAAATACTCGTGCATATGTATGAATCTAGCTTGAAGTTGATAACTTTGTGAAAGAAATATTAAATATTTGAAATTAAATATCTCTTATTTTCATTATTATTCCTTGCTCCGCTTTTGCTGTAAACCAGTTTACTGCTATTGAATAAAAATGTATCATTCTACATAACATTTTTTATTACATGCTTTGCTTTTTGAAAATTTTGTCTGCCGAATCAAAATCCAAATGACCAAAACGATAAATGCCATAAAGTTAAATTGCCAACATAAAGTGGGAGAATTACACTAATTACATGTGAATATTGGCGAATCAGTAACCAATAGTAAGGCTATCCAAACACAAAAATGAACTTTGACAGGGCTTTTGGAAATACATGAATTTTCTGCAAATACAAGTAACCCAACATGTGGCAATTAAAATTTATTAACCCATATTTAGGCGTGATGGTTTTTGTTTTTTATTTAAAATTAGTACGTAGATTAGATTCAAGTAAACCAAAAAAAACAAAAAAAAATTAAAAATTTGAAAAATACAAAAAAATTAAAAAAAAAATATTAAAAAATAAAAAAAAAAAACAAAAAGCGATTAAATGTCTGCTACGTCTACGTCGTTAATCCTGGGTTACACTAATTGCAGATAATAATAGTGCATAAATCAATGATTTTTCACCAAGTTCTGAATTGGTTTTTTATTTGTAGGTCATACAAGTATTGCTGCCCCAAAATTCCCTTTGGGGGGTAAAAAGGTGATGAAATAAGGAACATTTTAAGATATTTTCGAAAAAAATCGAAGGGGGCATAAATTGTTAAAAATTAAAAAAAAAATTTAATTTTTTTCTATAAAATATTATTTTTAAAAATTTTTACGATATACAGTTTTAAAGATTGAGAAATACTGTACAAAAAAGTCACATGGTGTTTTAAAATCTGTTCATTAGTTTTAAAGTTATGGCGGTTCGAAAATTTTTTTACAAAAAACTTTGGCCCCTTATAATATGGCAACCCCGCGTTACACAGACCTAAAACCATATGTTTTATTTTAGGTTTTACATGTACTATAAGATATATAATTGCCAAAGAAAATAAAGAACTTTTTTTCCAGAGAATGCCTCATATACCAAGTACAAAGTCTCAAATTTTGAGCATTTAACCATACCCAATTATGTATGTAGGACTATTTATCAAAGGTGAATAATTTTAACATGGAAAATAGCAGCTTGTTGCTTCAGAAGCACAAGCACTAGTACTAGTATTGAGTCTCTTATCTTACAAGATGCAGGTCGTCAAAATGAATGTATTTTTACAATATCAGGTTTCTTATTGACACCGTCGCTTATTTACTTACCTGCCATAAATGTCATAATCAAGTCATAAGTGAGAATAATATCATTAACATACCATAAAGATAACGTCCTTTCAGTATATTGATGTAATAATGAGGAATGAATGATTTCAATTGGCGTAATAAACTTCTATTGGCATACAATCATAAAAATTAAGATTTTGATTATGAAAGAAGCAAAATAAACATACTAAGGGTAAAAGCAGTGGTAAAGTAAATATTCCCGATTAATTTATATACATTCATGATGTTTATGTATGCACCTATACATATAGCAATATCGCGTTTATCAGGCTGCAATTGTGAAAATCTGAGGCAATGGCTTATCGTTACTATCTCTGATTTACATACACGCTCGTGCAAACAAAATGAGGGAAAATAATATGAAATAAAATAATATGTGCGCGAGAAAACCCAGTGAGCAAAAGGTAATCTATTCTTTGTTGTAGCGTATAAAATAGTGAATAAAAAGTAAACAATTGCATATATAAATACCGTCTTCAATTTAATATTTGTTTAGAAACGATTGGTTTTTAATGTAACACTTTCAAAACTTTTCGATTGTCTGACTCACATAAGGCTTCCCTAGTATTCCAAGCGCTGGTATTTCACGTACTGGCAAACTTGTATGTCATAAGAAGGAATGTACATACATACATTCGCCACCATGGTAGCTTTAAAATGTATGTGTCTTTATTTCTTTGAGTTCAAATTATGTTCTTCAGTAATTTCTAAACAATTTGTTTTAAGTCACACAATAACAACAATATCAATGCATGTGATTTACATCTTATTTACCAAACACCTGTCAGCCAAGGTGAACAATCTCTAATATTTCTCCTACATATTCGTGTACGACATAAATAGACTACTTCTGTAGTGTTGTAGCACATAGCATATATTGTAAGTGTATATAAGTATGTACAATTAGTGTTGGTACTCATTAAGCCTTTTTTGTTGTCCTAGCTTTTCTGAGCTTAGTATTTAAGCTATAAAGTTACATGGAAAGCTGAGTAAAATATCTTGCAGAATGGTTGGTTGTGAAACATCATGGATGCTACTAAGTATTTACGCAAAAGGGTACAAATGTAAACAATAATAACATATCAACCTACAGCCCGCAGTCAAAATATAATAGAAAGATCCAAATTAATTTGAGATATAAATATTTTTGGTGTCTTCGCTATTTGTGATGTAAGTAACCCGTAGTCTCTGTAAAACTCATATTTCATTAACCCAAAACACTCAAGTTTAAAGTGTTCTCAGCCGGGAACCAAATGGCTTGGAATTGAGTTGAATGCATGAAATACATGAACTCTGGTTGACTTTTTTGCCTATATTTAATTCGGCTTTTTGTGCTTTATAGCGGTTTTCTGAAGGCAAAACTTGTTTTTCAAATTACTCCGCACACTTTTATTTGCATCACTTTTTCAATTGCTTTTGCATTAAATTACGGTTGAAAATGGTTGCATATATGTTTAGAAAAAGTTACAACTTCCGCAAAAGCTGAAACACATTCACGGCCCCACTTGAATATGGCGAGAACTTTGTTAATTACAAATCATTAGCAGGTGTTCGTGCTCCAACTTTAATTTATTTATACTTTATACTAATTTATGGCTTTAATCAAAAAAAGTTAACGGATGCAAGCAAATACTCGCAGGTAATCGTTAACAACACCAGCAAGTGTATATTTATGTATAGCAACAACATTAACTCAGTGTTTAGATTACTATGATGTGAATGTGTGCTTTATGTGTAACGAAGAGAAGAAAACGCGAAGAAATTACATAATTTAGATATGTAACGCATTTGTATATAATAAATAGCATCTTAATATTTATGCGCTTCGCGAAAATAGCGCAATTAAATTATATTAGTGAAAAACCGATAGATCCGCATACTTGTATAATAAATGGTTTATTAATTTTAGATTACAACATATGCTCTGTGTTACATAATCCATCTCTGCTCATACTTGCATGCTCATATACCAGATTGTGCTTCTGTGATAATTTATTTCGCTCGTGACATTTGTTCCAATGCTATAGAATATATCGATTTATTATAATTATTGATCACATGCATAAGTAAAAACAAAACATCAGAAATAAAAGAATACAACAACTACAATTACTCCTCTCTTCGAAGCTATAAATCAAGAAGAAAAATATAAAAAAATTGTCTGCGGCTTTGTTGTAATATGAGTAGATAATTAACTGGTAGCCACTATTATCTGCTTTTCGACATCTTGGATGACAGTTATATATATATAGTAAAAGGTATATTAAATATGAGCACACATAACATAGAAAGAAGCTTATGAATGTTACGCTATATTTCATATATATTTTGACATGACAAAGATGTGATAAGACAAATCATTAAAGTTTATACGTACACACTATTACTATTATTGCATTAAAATAATAGTTATATGAACTTGAACAATTAATCTTCGTAAGCTTCCGTAATTGGCAGTTTGGTGGAAATTTAATACATTGAAGATTAGTACAATAGAAAATACAAATAAGTAATAAAGTACAAATAAGAATAAATTAAAAGTGGATATTATCAGAAACAAAAAGGACCCTGCTTTGTTGTACAAATATTGTATTTTTTAAATGAAATTTCGATTTCAGTGTTTATTGAAATAAATATATTAATAATTTTAAAAATATATACCCTAATTTTCACTGCAATGTTATTTATATACAATTTTCTGTTTCTAAAATTTATTCTCCATTTCCACTGCATTAATTTGTAAACACTTCGAACTCATGGCGTTGGTTACGTATACGCCCTGATGTACAGCACTTCCTTCCACATTTATATGTGTCTGTCTCTACAATTAATATTTCCAGGACTATAATTAGAGTATTTTAAACAATAATAAAATTAAATGAAGCATGTAAACAAATTTAACCGATGCCTCACACATATCCATCCATAAATATTACATGTCAGCATGCATGAATGTATATCAGTTTCGTTGCTCACACGTGCAAATGAAATATGCAAATGCAATTAGCGCTAGAGGGAGAGGTTGTAAATAGAATAGCGGTTAGTAATCGCCAATTGTTACGACACTTGCTTCATGCATAAATACAGGGTGTTAATAAGGTCGATGTTGATGCTAATATAAGGAAAGTGCTTATAAACCTATAAATTGAAATATATAATTTAAACATAGTTTTACATTATGTATAAATTTATTGTTTTTTTCGAATTTAATTCGATTTCTTTTGTTTTATATTTGTATTTGTTAGACACTCAGCTACACTAAACCAATGTATTCTGTCCACTCTGCACTGGATAGTTGAAAATGTTATACAGACATAATAAGTTTTGCGGAGTACAATTACATTTAAATTAGTAACCATTCGAAACCACGCATAACACTGCCCTCATATTTAATGTGTAGATCTCATACACATTTCACACACATCCAGCACGCGGATTTATATTTCTCTGCCTGTAACAAGTACGTAAATGTGTATATATTGTTCAACGAAATTTAAATTTGCCAACTCGCGACCAGCTAACATGCAACGGCATTAGTATTCAACCGCACGACCGTGTAACCGACAGAATTAATAACACCCATCAGCACCACCACCAACAGCAAAAGAATCAGAAGCAGGGCCAACGGTGCCAGTTGGCTCACAATTTAATGAACACACACATGCAACGGTCTCGCAAGTATATCTCTAATGTCATCCATGTCGAGACTGCCGTTATACCAGCAAATTTACATATTTATTGCGGGCAATACGAAATAGATGTACTCGTTTATAGTGTACAAAAGCTGCAGGATTACAAATATATAATTATTTACATATATATATATATATATATACGAGGGCTGCTATATATATTTCTGGCCTAATAATGAAAATAGGAATATTTATCAACGAAAATGGTTTTATTGTGTTTCTAAATATTCTCCATCAAGATTTAAACACTTTTACATGCGCTAAATTATACATCACGTCGAATATTCAGATTGTGGTAACCGGGGTCTCAGAAAAAAGAATAGTTAGATAACGATCAAATGATATTTCATTGATCATTCTGATGTACCTATATCTACATATATATAGGCCATTTTCATTATTAGGCCAGAAATATTTATAGCAGCCCTCGTATATGCCCTGTTGTACACAAAATAATTATAAATTCAATATTCAAGTGATAGCGGTACATACTTTCCCCAGCAATAATATTTATATTGAATGCGCCTGTTAGTTATATGAAACATATAAGGTTTTAAGCAAAAAACTTACATAATACTTGCTCTGAGTGAGCATTTTATTATTTTCAGCCCACCGAATGAAGAATACTAATTTAATGCTAATTTACCACAAGATCACGCTCCATGCAGAGCAATAATTTACGTTTGGCAATTTGTAGAAAGAAGAAGTTTGCCGTTACTATTGCTGATCATAAATCTTTTTATTTTCAAAGAACTTGCACTACTTGAAGTTTTCTTTCCACCACTTTCAAGCAATTATGCAAATTAGGCTGAGCAACGTGCTCCTTCGCTGCACACATACACTCAGATTGAGGGTACCATTTTGATCTTTCCATAAGTTTTTTTATTTTTCCACTTGGCAAGTTGGTTATATATCAAGTTCCACGAATATTTATTTTCATATTTAAATAAAGAGTAAATATTTTTTCCGGCCATCCTAAAAGGGTGCAGATTTGCATTAGTGGAGCAAAGAGTGTAAATACGTTTTATTCCTTGTATATTCTCACTGCTAATCGAAAAGATTACCCAAAAAATATTAAATAGACATAATAAAGTGAGCAAATCAATTATATTATGAAAATTAAATTTATGCTTCAAAATGATAAATGACACACTTTTAAAAATGATTAAAAGAAACATTTCCCAGGCATTATTTAAACCGCAAATGCTTACAGATATTTTTTAATTAATCGCTCCACATACAGTTAACCTTTATCCAAGCAATTTATTACCAAAAAATATGGCGACATCCAGTGCTCCTTCATGAAATTTTATTGTTGTGTTACTTTCAAATTTAATGGTTAAAACTTTTCGCATTTGAGCAGATAGCACCCAATGGATTATTGACAAAGTTTGCGAAATTTCTCTGCATGAAATGCAACAAATAAACACATACAAACATTGCACCATACATATTTAGGTGAAGGCACTTGCACAATCCAAAAGCCGAAATATAACAAAATAAATTGTGAGTGAAATCTAGTAGCGAGTGAGAAGTGAAAGGAGAAACTATAAATTAATTTTATGATTTTCAAATTGGCTGTGAAAATCTTGATAAGCGAGCACTTTTATTAGAAAATTTACAAAATGTATAAATGCAAAGTTGTGGGATTTTTCAAGCGATATAACTTTGCTTAAAATAACCACTTAAAGTAAATCATACAATGGAGCTTGAGATATTTTTATTTGGTCAGCAATGCATTTTAGTTTCGCTCACTCGAATTTTATTTACTAAACATTTATCTAGAAATACCAAGAATCAAAAATATTAAGTTGAGAATGCTCCATTTGATTTGATTAATTGGTTCGCCCACAAAGCACTCCCAAAGACATTTTGTTTTCTTTTAATTTCAAGAATTTTTTAATTTGCAACATTCCTTCTTCTTTTCTTTTGGCAAATGCACCTGAGAGAGTTCTTCATAAATTGAGATTTCAGTGAATTTGTTAAGTCACCATTCATTCATTCATTAAGGATATTTTATTAAAAATTTAGACATTAAAATATGCAGTACCATTTAATGCGTTGCGCTGCCCACCCTAAGCAAGAATTTGATGAAATTTCCAAAAGCAGTAAAAGATAATGAAATAACTGCGGAAACATCCTGACATTCACCGTTAGCTGATATTAAATATTAATAAAGCATTAATTTGCATTCTGAAAAACGGACTTAATGAATAAAGAGCGGAAGAAGGGATGTTAATATATATGGATAACAAAAAAAAAAAAAAAACAAATGAAATCAGGCGGCAGGTTGCCGATGTGTTAGAGTACGAAGAAATGAAGATAAATGAATGAAAGTGAGAGAGCAAAGGGAAACGGATATGGTTGGATTTATTATTCTATTTACTACTTCGTCACACTTTTTACACTGTTGACTGCACATGAGTGTTTTATGATTTTCATCAATATATTTTAGACTTAAAAATATAAAAATTATTTACTTGTGAGAATGGATTGTGAAATTGTAAAATTCAGTAAGGCGTTATTACACTCTCATGCGCAGTTAATATAAATAAATATACTTTTAAGCATCAGCCTTCATATAGTATCAATTTCAAAGATACAATTAGTTCAAAGTCATACACACTCATTTGTTTGTGCTTCTTCCAAGTGCACGAATATACGGTAAAGTTACATTGTTTATTCTCTCCCCGAAAAATTTTTATTTGTTTACTTTTTTAATTAACAAAAATAATTGTTAGTTTATATTGATAAAAAAATAAATTAATTCGCCTATAATTTTTTTTTTCGTAACTTTTAACAAAACTTTACTTTCTTTTTTATTGCATTGCAAACGTTTTCTTAGTTATTTAATTAAATTATTTCTTCTTCTATATTTATGCGTACTTTATGTCTTCGCAAGCAACACTTTTGCTTTTTAAAAAAAGTTTTTTTGACTTTAGTCCAATTGTGTTAAACTAGTCTTTTGCTCTTTTTCTGAAACACACAAAATATCAAAATAATACGGTCAGACATCTCTTTGCGGCATTAAATTTTCAGATGTTCAACATCTCACTAAGTGCTGAGTGCGGGAAGCGGAAGTTTGAGTGGCAATAAGCTTCAATTTTGTTTCTTATTGGTTAACTTTCTTTTTTCGGACCAAATATTTTCAGATATTCTCTGTTGTGATACATATTCTCTCGTATTAAATTCATATCTTGTACATTAATGGTACTTACACTCAAGTACAACAAGGATCAAACGAACCCAGAACTTATAAATGCAGACTTGCAAAACTCAAAAGTAAAAGCATCAAATACTCTGTTGCATTCTGACATTTTAATGCCTCTCTTCTATATACATATATTTATTTTCTAACATCTATGTATGCAGCTGTACGAATGCCAAGTAGCTGCCAGCTGTGCGTCTGGTCGCCTTCGTTCCGAATGAATTGGAGGCAAAAGAAAAAGCCACTTCTGGCAATTCTACTGAGTAATGGTTAAAGTTTAACCATATGCAAAATCAGCGCTGGTAATTAGATTTCTTCAGTGTTTATTTATTTTTTCTTCCTTTTTTATTTCTTTGTTTCCGCTGAGATTCATTGTCGTGTATCGAGTAGCAACGAGTACTTGCCAGAAGCAAGTTATTTATTTTTGCGTATAATTAGCCATTGAACGAGTTAGTGGGTGAGTGGAAGTGGAATTCAGCAAATTAAGTTTTAAACGGAAATGAAAGCTATCGAACAATTAAATTCAATTATGGATGGGGGAAATACCTATATACCTTTAGTATAGATTTCTTTTCAAGGCGTATGTATTTCAAAATTGTGGTTAACCAGAAAAGCAATAAAATCTGAAATTATGGCCACATGCAATGACTTGTAAATGGGTAAACTGCGACTCTGCTGGCTTTTTTAGAAATCGCAAATGACACACAGAGGGTTGTAACAAGCCATGATTGAGAATTCAAATTGAAGACCTACGATAAATTTCTCAGTGTATTCCTGCTTCAAGTGAGTAATAATTCAAGACACACTAATAATATACAACTTCCAGAAATTATATAATTCCATTGAAGAGGTCAGGATTTTACAGGATTTATGGCACAGAACAAATTATGTTCAATGGCTTCAATGGCTTAGGCAATATATCAAAGAAATCCCGTTATTCGTTACTGCGGTACTTCCACAATCACACAGGGCGAAAATAAGGATATAAAGAACAGTAAATCATTTTCGCTTTCGTGGGTTGGAATTGCTGTCCTCAATTGCTTGTGCGGTTTTGCTCCTTTTATGTAGTCCTATGAATGTATAATGTATGTAAAAACATACAAAATAGTCAATATATAAAGAATACATGGACTCAGTATTATACTTATACACATAGGTTACGTATAGATTCATAGCTATGATAAAGTTGAAGTGGATGGACAATTGAATGGCACATTGTCATTATTAGACACGTTGTTCAACACTTTACTTAGTCTCAATACTAATAAGAATGCTTTTGGGTTGTGAGACATATGTATTATATACCAGTAGGCACGTATTCGATTACAGCAAATTCTGTTCGGTACTGTAAGCGTTATTGGAATAATAGACACTTGCAACATCGGCAAGTGAAGGTCATTTACTCAACTGCTCATTCAAAAAAATCGCCAAGCAATCTTTGTTGTAATTTATATGTAAATGTAAAACATTTATGGAACTTTTTAGACTGGTATAAAGCGTGCATCTATATACTATACACTAATAAATTAAATTCTTATAGTGGTAAGCCGAAATTACTTTTAAATTTAATAAGTGATTTCCGAATTGTTGGTTCCAAGTACAATTCTACACGCGCACCAACTAAGTCAGCTACATTTAATCTTCATCAAGCATTCAAATAATCCTATTGTCATAACAAATTGGCCTCTCGTGCATTAAATTCACAGCTCGTAATGAGCGAAGTTAATTTCTCCCTTTCACGTGTATCAAAGGGAAATCCAAAAATTTCGTCAAATTGCAATTTAATAATTGGAATATTGCATTCGAATTTCTTAATTAGCTATAATTTATTGATATTCGTTAGTCAGCGGAAACTAGACTGACTCCTTGTTGATTGATAGAATTTGCTTGAGAAGAGAGCAATTTATTAATTGAAATTATGCAAAGACTAACTTTGTGAATATCCCTAGGAAGCTCAGTGTCTAACGGTTAGAATAATTAATTTGATAATTTCAGTAAAATTGTGCAACTGAGAGGGAGAATTCGACCGAACTGTTCTTCACTGTTGAGTAGCTTTCTCATCTTTTTGCTTTAAATATTTCAATAATTGGTATATGTATAAGTAAAATTCTCTTTGGGTTTCAATATTTCCGATGACTACATTTCAATTCCTTAGCGCAAGCGGCACACGCAGTGTTGGCTTAGAAAGTTTGTAATTTCTTACAAGCACGCTTATTGACAGTGTCATCTGCATTTGTTTTTACCTTTTTCTAGCTTACGAATTTGATAATTTAATTTAAATGTAAAGACATTGGGTGGTTGGATATGATGAAAGTTATCTGGAAAATTCTTTAAAAACGTACACGTGGCACGCATCGAGCAAATTTATTCAATCGTATATGTATGTGATCTCGTTTCTCTTACGCTGCTTGAATAACTTGCATATAAATATATCAGTAGCCGATGAATTATGAAAATATTGCATGCGAGAAAATGTTCAACCTGAGATAAGTCAATGAAAATGAAAATATATGAAACAAATGTGCCATTGATTTGCTTGATGCAGCAGCATGTGTAAGTATGTATGTCTGATAATGTTTCTATATATGGTACATATTATCCACATATTTATAAATGTAATCAATATTGATTAATGTGGTTAATTGTGTGGAATGTAGTAGATTTCTTAAAAGGCAAAAGCCACTTGTGTCATTTAGCAACGACTGTTTATGTATTTTACGTTTTGTTATTGTTGTGAATATCTTATAAATTTTATGACTTTGTTTATTGTTACTACGATGCAAATAGCAACAGCGATTACTAACAGTAAATTTTATTTCTTACATTAAATTCAATAGTCAGTTACTGAAGTTACAGTTATAGTGTTCTTATGTTAAATTTTTGAGTGCTTTAAGTAGCTGAAGATCAACGAATTCTGTGACTAACACCGTGAAGTGCATTAGAAATTTAAGACGTCTATCTGACATTTGACATTTCTCATGTGACGTCGATGGTGGGCTGACGCTTTAATCAAGTTGCAAGGTAGCTGAAATTTACGATGTCCACCAGTTGTTGTTTCGCTTCATTTGTTTGTTTGATTGAAAGTGTGGTGAAACCTTTAAGAAATTTCTTTTTGGTCAATAGTAAATTTTCTACGCGGCGCTTTGACCTTCTTCCATTGTAGACAATGACATTGCCGCATCAGGAGTCAATATTATCAGTGGCAGCAATGTAACTATCAATAAATATTCTCCTGGAATTCAATTTACTTGGAACATTACATAACAACAGAAAAGCATATTTACATGCCGCCATAACAAGGTGAAATTTAATCAGAAAATATATTAAGAAATTTATAGCAATTTGTGCCACTCATTTAGAAATTACTCAATGCTCTTGCTCACAGCCTGTCATTAAAAAACTAATCTCCTCGAAACCAATCAATGTTAATAAGTGTAAAACTGAATGTGACTCAACTTATTTATTTCTACTACCATGAAAAAATAAAAAATAAATATAAATTCGGCAAAGGCAATCAGTAAAGTTCACAAAATTTATTTTGTAATTTCCGTCACCGCGGTCAAAAGCATTACCATTGACATGCATAGTTACCTTAAATGGAAGCGTCGTTTCTTACTACTGCTCATGGCAGAAAAATACATCTCAAATAGCGCGGGAAACATTAAGTGAAGATGAAAAATCAATCTTCGGAAATTTCCAGATTTTGAATAGAAAGTACATAACAAAAAAGCAAGTACAACAAAATCGCCACGTTTTAGCATGATTCATGAATTATGACTTTTAAGGATAAATATTCTTCCGCTTTCACTTTTCTACAAATACAAAATACTTAGGCTGAAATTTAAGTGCGTTCGCACGTACGATATTTTTGGCCTAAAATAGAAGATTAATGGAAGAGTAACGGCACGTGACGTGGTAAGTATGAACTCAGAGAAGCGTAACGTTAAAAGGCGTTTCTGATTTACGCATTAAGGCACTAAAGCTCAAATTGAATTCAATGAAGGCAGATATATTTATAAATATTTATTAGGGGTGGCCTTCTTTAATTAAAATTCTTAATTTATGCATTGATAACATATTATCTGCTTGAATATTTAAATTATTTTATTATTTAAATAATTTAAATAATTTAAATTAGGATATCTGATTAACGAAACCTATTGTAGTTTTTATCAAATTGTGGATTTTATAAGTACATAGGCAAGTAATTTGACCTCCTTATAGGTAATTTAGTAATAAATAGAAAATTTGTCACCATTTAAAAAAAAGAAATATATATGCGTTTTTATATTAAATTGATTTAATAAATAATTCAGCTCGATTATCTACTATTTAAAAAGGCCCACATTTAATTTGGAATGTTTTTTATGGCAAGTTCTAAAGTTATTTTTTTAATCGTGATCCATGCAGTCTGTTTTAAAAATCCGACGTGGATTGCATGCCTCATAAACACTTGACTTCTTTACTTTCGCTAAGAATTGTGTCAGCAGCATCGCGAAATACCCACTCACAAGCTCTGTGTAAAAATATGTAGAAACCCTTCGCGCACCATTAGGCGGATTGGCAATAAAGCTATTGTGGCATCAGCTGTAGCGCGCCATGATGTAGTGAAACGCATAAATTTCTCAAAGTTATTTCAAAATAAAAGATAATGTGATGAGCAATGGAAGGAAACCTTACCAGAGGGCCATTTGGCAGCCATTGCAAGTAGCGAGCGTCCTTCATTCAAGGCAAATGTTGATAAACGCTGAGTGGAGTTTGAGGAAACATCATTCCCACATCGTAGTTTCTTAGGTCGCGTTGATAAGCCAACAACATACGCATACACCCAAGGGATAACCATATTCGACAAGGAAGCGAACAAAGAAGCAATGAAAACAGAATGTAAACAAAACACAAAAAAAGGAAAAAGAAATTCGACAAACAGCTGCTATCAAACAGAACGCATTCCTTGCTTTGAGAGAGTTCTCTCGCTTTTTCCTACCAGCTTTTGACTTTTTGATGAAGCGCAGAATTCTTACAACAGAGCACCTATTCTCAATTATTACGCTGTCTCCAAAATAGTATGGCAACGCTGTGCGCGCTCAGTTAAACTTAATTGTAAATACAAATAAATGTAAATACAGATATGCTTAAAGAAGAAGAAGCAGAGGACTTCAACTTGAACTGCTCTGTCGGATGTTACTCATTCGAAGCGTCGCACGGTAGGGTCCGCCTTCGGCGCTGCTCCCTAGTTGCGAATTGTGCGTTAATATTTGAATTTAATATCAATCAATGACATATTTCGATTGTATAATGTTCGTGTTAATTCAATACAATCAACAAATGGGCAATCGAATTCTGATTATGTGGAATTATGTAAATTACTTGAAATTAAATATTTTCCCCTTGTTGGGCTTGAATTCAGAATAAAAGTTGTAAAGAAACAGGTCACTTGTAAAGCTGAATGAAATAAAAATAATTTATTATATTTATATTTATACCAATTTATTTAATTAAAAGCTGAATATTTTCTGACTATGAAAATATATTAAAGATTTGTCTTCTTACTCCATTATTAGTAAGTAAGTAAAATTAGAAAAGTATAAAATGTATAAGTTTTTCGAAACCGTTCTTTCACCACTGGCGGACTGTCCTATGAGACCATTAACAGAATACAATAAAATATGCCAGCAATTGTCGCTATTGGACACTTAATCCAATGTCAGATTGTGAATTAAAAATAATTGACAATCAGAACAAATAACAAAATACAATATCAAACGCAATAAAGTGGAGGAGCAAGCAAAGTGGTGTCCATTATGGTGGACATAACAAAAGCCAGAAAAGCAAGAAGAAAAGATAAAAGTCTCAGAGAGAAGTTGTGTGGAAGCGAAGGCCAAATTACACTAGTTTGCTTATAGATATATTTTATAAATATACAGAAAAACATATATTGTTTGTAGTAAACAAAATGAAAGACAAGTTCTTGCCCTCAATCTCGCCCTTGTTTGCCGAATTGCATGATTAAAAAGTATTTCGACTCCGTCTCGCAAATTATGATTAATATTGAGGAGTGCCTACAAGTAAATATTTTGCGGTTGGGGATACTTCATAAATTATTAGAAGGGCAAACAAAAGAGTAACGAAGAATAAACAAAATCACTTAAAAAATTAAGAGACAAACAATTAGGATATTAATGAATGACGATTGAAAAGGAGATGCAATGAAATTTAAAATTAGGGATATTTTAAAAATAAAGATGGGTTCAATTGCTTAATATTTGCTGAGAAACAACTGTACCGGAAGTACTTGAGTATGCTATCTTGCTCTTGCGACTTAAACTGTATTACTAGCATTATTTTGTTAGTATATCCAAATATGCCTAAAATTTCTCAAATTGTAATTTAATTGTGCTACTGTTGCCGCTCAAGTGTCATCGAGTGTTTGTCATTTAATTAATTTCGCCAACACATCGTCATAAGCATATTCACTTGCCTGTTTAACTGTTGATTTGTTTGTGTGACCACTGCTCAACTACCAGCTTTGTGTATTAGGCACTTGATGATCTCAATATAATCAGAGTCAATGGACGATAATTTTATATTTGTAAATCTCCAGCGTAGCCTAGTAGATAGTTAACTAGTAGAAATGTACCTACTTAAGTGTGCCTGCAAGTGTTTGTGGCTTTTTCATGCATTTGCCGTAGTCATTAGCATTGATTTTGCTTTCGCTAGACAACGGTAGCAGATGGAGTCAATTTATTTGCTAATTTTTGTCTATTGCAATTTCGAAGATAAAGGCAGAGATCGTTAACACACAGAACGAAGATATATAATTTTAACAAATTTGTTCACTTGTTAAATTCTTAACTTCTTTACAAGTTTTTAAGTTTTATATTTACTTTGACAAGTAAATGTTAGTGCTGTCATCTGTGAAGTTACACATACGCAGTGACACCAACTAAGAGGGCAGTGGTTTGTTCTCGGTTCATTTTTTTTTAATGAAGAAACGATTTTCAAGGATCAAAGTCATCATATGAAAGTTATATAATAAATAGCTCTGTGGTGTTACCCACTTAGTAAAATATTCCTATCAGTTCCACTAGAAAGTGTAAATAAAGTGGCTTATATTTATATATATATAATATATAGTGGCTTATATGATATATTACAACATTTCACAAAAAATAGAAAAATCTCAAAAAAAATAGATCGTTTGAAATTGTTCAACTTTTCTTATTTTAGGAATTCTAACACATTAAAGCATCTTACGCCTTAAGGACCATAATATAAATTGCGTAAATAAGTAAGTACAAAGAGATATATTATTATCTTTGATCTCTCACTTCGATGTAATAAAAGCTTATGTAGTCGGTGTGAAAATGGACTTTTATTTTAGGATTTCTCGCCGTAGGCCAAAAATCAAAAAAATCCATCTCACGATTTTTCGACAAAATGTATACCGTTGGCTTTTAAATTTTCCACACTTCCTATTTGCAAACCGGGTTTTCATAAAAATCTAACGGTACTTTCTAAAAATAGAGTTAAATGCATGAACAACCGGATTTTTTTTAAAGCACATCACAATTTTTTTTTTAATTTCGCCGCAACACAGGACTTCCAATTGTTCTGGTAATTGTTCAGGTTAACGAATCAAAATTATTTTTAAAGGATTTTGAAGCTAAAGGTATTTACTTTAACTTATGAAATTAATTAAGACTAACGTGATTTGTATTTTTTGTGAAATTAGTGTTTTATATCACCTATATTTTTTTGGAGCTTTTTTCTGCGTCTTCAATGTGTTTACATAAAGTTTTAATTATGTTCCCCCGCGATTCCCCCTTTAATTGTATTTTATATAGTATTTAGCAGAGTCTTAAGGTAATAAAAGTGCTAAAGTTGGGTGCGGAAAGTTGCAGATGTATTTGCAATCGTCAAAATAATATTGACCTTTGAATTAACTATTTTTAAGTTCAAACTCATCATAATTGGGCTAAGGAAGCTTGTAAAGAAGGATAAATCGTCTTTATTTCAATCTGTGTACGGTTTACTAGAGGATACATTATAAGTTTTTGCTCTAATTATAATGGCAATGAAAAAATTAACTGTACTAAATTGGTTGATAATTTGCCTTTTCCCTACATTAATTTTTTATATGATATTATTCTTATAGGTGGAATATGGGGGTTGGATGAGGGAAACTATAACGACAAATCATGTTCAGCATTTTTCTCGCTTTCCTAATTTTTTTTCCAAAGCCTTACTGAAAGTTTTGACGCTCCAACCATGACCATGAGAGGTATTTTTGCGCATCATTGCCATATAATGGCAATTACTGTTCTATGGGAGATATAGGACCTAGTAGTCAGATGGGGCCAATTTTTATATATATTTTTTATATATTATTTATATATATTTTAAATATTTTTCTAGATTTTTGGTGGAAATTTCATAGAGATATCTCAACGGGAAGTGTTTATGACCGCGCCTTCATACAAGCTGAATTACTGTGCATTGGCTACATCTTTCTGTTTAAGAAGTAAAAATATTTTAATAAATTCATAGAAAATGTTTGCTTGAAATTAAATAGAATATTATTTTGTGAAAGTAACGCTAACCTTAGTTAAATCGCATTAGGCGCCTAAAAACTAGACATAGAAGAGTTTTATCCCATTAATTTATTTCGCATAAATATGCGAACCCTGCTCACCAAGTTAAGCCGCATGGATGCATATTAAAGCGACTGTTTTCAGTTTATGCAGCCCATTCTTTAGCCAAAAAGAATATCGGTAAATGATTGAATGCTACTCAGTGGTCCACAGGTTACCAACCGCACTTAATTCGCATTATCCGTCAATTGTGTGAGCTACGAATGAATAAATCACGCTGGACTCAACATTCACCGACCACTGTGGCACTGAGTATAGGGGTAATTACGGTTTAATTAAAACATAATTAGCTTCGTCGGCATGTTTGATTACAAAAGCAGAAGAAAATAAAGTAAAAACGCCCCCGCCAGGTTGCCTATAGCAACAATTCAATTAAAGCTTCACCGGAATGTTGCGTGAGTTTTCGTCTGTTTATTTGAGATGCACAAAATTTGTCAGACGGTATTAGCATAAGCATTAGCATTCGCTTTCATTAGAGAAATTGCAAACAATTAATTTTCATTGTCATACCGCATTTAATTGTTATTGCTCATAAAGGAAGCCATGCTCATTAGCCATGAGACAATTACTAAGTAAGGTTGCTGTAAGGAAAGTTTTGAATACATACGTGTTTGTGTATATTTATGTTTTGTTCTGTCTGCAACGGCCATAGCATTTGTTGGAATACCCAAGTTTCGGTGTCAATTTGGTATTACTTGATTTAATATATAACTTCAATTCTGTATTTGATTCCATGTTCGAGTGGCTGTATTTATTAAGATATACTTTTTTGGCATTAAAAATATAGTCTTTATTTATTACCTGTACGAACCTGCGAAAGACGATTATGACTGTACTTCCAGCTGATAGATATCAGCAACACGATAGGCCTTTATTTAAATTTTGACCATATCTCAAGACCATTTTTAGCTATTCGGCTTCTTCGAATCAATTCTTAACCAAAATATACGAAATATATTTAATTTTATAGAAATTTAAATAATTTCATATTACTGTTATAATTATTTGCTTAAAACAACACGTTGATGTTCATACCATACATATGATCTTCTCTTCCCCACGTTAATCTTTTAATGAATGCCATCGGATTTTATGGTTCAATTCTTAATGATACTGCTGTCATTCAAAGCCAATTTGGTCATGATTATTTGGTAATTTGTTTCAGTTAAAAGCTTTTAACAGAGGAAATGAGCAAAAAAAACATCACAATGAGATTTCAATGGAAAAGCGAAGGCAAGCAAGAAGGAGGTTAATTGCTATTTCACCGATTTACTCGTTTTTATGTAATTAACTTTTTGTTTTCTTATTTTCCTTTCAAAAGTTTGGTTTGGTATTTTTGGTTGGCCATTTTTAGGTCGCAATAAATTTGTTTTAGAATTAAAGTGATAATTTAGTTGAATGACTGACGACTACCGGTGCAGCAACCTAAATCGGATGAGATTGGATGACAAACTATTTAATGAAAGTGAAACTAACTGAGTCTGTCTCAACTGTCTGGTGTGTAAAATACGATTTAAGATGAAAGCAATCGTTTGTAGATAATTTTATGCAAACTTTTTGTATAAAACAGAAGAAGATCATCATAACTTGACACACCATTAAATGGTGTTACTAAAGCACTCAAACGGAAAGGCATGCAAGATTTCTTACCAAGCGCGCCATTAAAGTCATTATAAATTTATGACTTGCTAACAAATCCAATTGAATTGGACGGTGAGCAGTAAATTTTTTCAGCAACGAATTAGCGGTAATAAAGTGCTGCAGTCACACAAATGTGTTCACTTTTATATGTGTCATCTGCCTGTGTGCGTTTGGGCAAACCGGAAAGATGACAACAACTCTGCGGGCCGCACACGCCAAAGGCAATTCCCCGAAACTCTTCGCTAGTTTCTCATTTACCAAGCGATTTTAATGTGACTTTTATGAGCTGGCATATTTACTAAGGAGCCCAGTACCAAAAAACAAAATAAATATATGTGAAATGTGTAATTAACTCACCGAGGTGGTTTTACTTGTTTTGAATTTGAGTTTCTTTTTGAATCTGACTTTGATTCCAAATTTGCGATATTTTGCTTTAGTAGAACGATTAAATTATTTACAATTTTATGTTGTTATTCTTATTTTTGTCGTTGTTTTTCTTTGCGTTCTTTTATTTAGTTTAAAACCAATTTAACCGCTCGGCGCATAAGAAATTCAAAATTGTCGCCGAAAGTTATTAGTGTTCAGCAATGTGGCGCTTTTCGCTTCGATTTCTGTCATAATCTGAATGTATTTGTATTTGTGATAATCGACGTATTGAGTGGCATATTTTTCTCTTCTTTAATAGTGGCTTTAATCAGCAGCTTGTGTGTTTTGTGCGTAGAAAATAATACATGCGAGAAATTAATAGAAAAATCTAGTTAGATATTTGGCTTGATAAAACTCGCATTAAAATTGGCACAAAAGAAGAAAGAAGAAGAAGAAGCGCGCCAAAAATGAACTACAACAAACAATGTGTAACACAAGTTTCATACATCCACACATACATATGTACATAGGCACAAGCGTTTGGTGTTTATGCAAACTAATTTGATATAATTATATGTATGAGATGCTTATGCCAAAATATAGCATTTTTGTTTGAACATTTATGGGTTTGTTAATATATTCAAAAATCCGCACAAGTTTGGTAACTATAACTAAAAATAAATAGATGAGAAGAAACTCAAAGTAACTTGAGGTTCCTTACATGAATGAGTGTAAAATTAAATGCAAAATAAATTATTGTATTCTAGGCGTAGATTTACATAATTTAATCTTAGCATTATTATGATAATAAATATTTAAATTGCAGGAGACTCATCTAAAACTACTTTAAACTTTGTTTTTTTTACACTTTAACCTTTTTGCTCCGTATCAAACATATGTAGCGATAATTCTAATAAATCTTTTTCGTTTTTTTTTATCGGGTGCAACATTGTCTAAGTCTTAAAAAATTCTACGAAAAATTATATCATGCTACAAAAAATATCGCATGCGATGTATATATTATATGCATACACATATATTAATATGAACCAGAAACAAAGACATAATTAAATTAGCTTGAAGCATGTTCCGTGTTTCATTTCAGCTAATTTTCTTCAGAACTTATTTTATTTTTTTTTGTTTTTGCACTTTAATTAAATTACTCAGTAGGGAAGATAGAAGAAAAGTGGGAAAAGCATGTAGCGTCACTTGAAATGACAATAAGCGTGCTTCAAATAAAATATAAATTTTAGGAGCCAATCCGCACCGCAAGCGCTCGGAAATTGAAAGAGCTCACTGAAAAAAAGAGAGTACATATACAAATTATTGCAATATTTCATACAAAACGATGTGGAAACAACTCAACAGTGAAGGACAGCTTGGTCGAGTTCTTCCTTCCGCTGAGCTGAACATTTTTATGCAAATTTACAAATTAATTATTGTATCCATTAGATATTGAGCATCCGAGGGATATTTTCTAAGTTAGTCTCTGCATAATTTCAATTAAGAAATTGTTCTCTCCTCAATCAGCTTATGTTAATCCGCAAGCGGTTGGTGACCTAATTTCCATTATTTTTTGGTTATTCTATTCCAATTTCTTCCGCCCCTTATTCTTCTTTTTTTTGACTTTTGGTATCGACGATTTGAGATTTTATATTACCATATATATAGATATATATATTCAATGCTATGATATGATAACGTGTCTCTCAACACAAATGCATTCTCACTTCTATTCAGCACCTACACATAAATCACCAAACCAAAAAAACATTATTGAACGAAAAGGATTTTTTTTTTCATTATCACTTTCTCTCAACACAAATGGCTGACTTGACAAACTGTGGAACAGCGTGGACACGTGTCGTTAAATTGTTCATTTACTTAATCTTTCCCATATAATCGTACACAATCATACATATGAATATATGCATGTGGATTCTCAAAGAGAACTACATAAAAGAGGCGAATCCGCAAAAATGAGGTCAGCAATTCCAGCCTACGAAAACGAAAATGATTTACTGTCCTTTATATCCTTATTTTCCTGTGTGATTGCGGTAGTGTCGTTGTAATGAGTAACGGTATTTCATTGATATATTGCTTTTTATTGATTGCAGTTGAAAGGCGCTGAACGCAATTTGTTTTGTTTCGTAAATCCAGTAAAAATCCAATATTCTTAAATAGATAAGTGAATTTTACTGTTACTTGATTTTTGCAATATGTGAAGATTCAGCTTTATTTCTATATAACATGAGCAGTAAATCAATTTCTTTTATGGGTCTGAATATTTATTATCCTGTGAGACAAAACTGAAGATTCATGCTAAGAAGTACATTTGTTGAAGGCAGGAATACAATATTTTTATGTTCACTAGGACGCACACATTACTACCGACTATAGTTCTAACACCATTAGAAAACCTCAAATGCAACAACTTCTGCTAGAAAGTCCGATGAAAGAATATATGACTGATCATTTTATAATAAACCAGGTTTATAAAATATAACCTACAGCAAATTGGCACATGTTTCTGGAGCGTAAGACATTTTAATTAACCGCTAAGCTGAGAGTATTAATTTTATTCTCTCCTTAGTAATATATAGCAGCGAAAGTAATTAATTCTGATCACCCAAAATAAGTAAATAACTAAGTGATGTGTGGGTGTAAATGAGAGAATAACGATTATGGCCAAAGTTGTGTTGTGGATTACATTAATCAAGCGTAGTGTGCAAATAGGCGCAGCTTAGTCAATTACAGCCACTGCCTGTGGTCATAATTTCAGATGTAATACAAGCTTATCATACATATAGACATATATCGAGGCATATCTTTAACCTTAAATTGCTTACAGTGAGCATAATCAAGGAGAATATATATAACTAAGACATCAAAATCATATCAAATACATTTTAAATGAGTATTTAAAGAAGTTAAAAAAAATATAAAAAGTAATAAAAAGTCATTAGAAATTAACAAAACATTTTGAACTAAAAATTTAAATAAAGTATCAGGTTTCTAAAATGTAATATCGATTACTTAAATAATCAAATAATAATCTTCAAATAATCTTTAAGTAAAATGCCATTAAAGCAAAGGCAGATAAGTTAAAACGCGACTTCAAACATAAAAACGGAAATAAGCGTAAATCACTTAAGCTTTTGGTCATTTTGGTCAATGGCATGCAAAGCAGACCGCTAACCAATAACAAACACCATCAAACTCGTAAATTATTATTTATGAACCGATGCGACATTGTTAGTGTGTGTAACTGATATCCTGAAGGCATAAGTATCTGTTGTCTGCTTGCGGTGCAGACACTTATGTAACTAAAGCTGTAATTGCAGGCTCTGGAGTCAAATGGGCGCGCCACGTTATTGCCAAAAGGCAGCAAACGTGTGGAATTAATTACATTTTGCGACATCGTCGCATTTCATATATAATATGATTACACAATTACATGCGCGCTGCAATGCTGCGTAACCACTTTGCGGTCGCCCTTGTTTCTGTGTCCAAATTCTGCTTCGATTCAAAAATCGTTGGCCTTTAACAGAGCACCATATGATGCCTTGAATTGGTGGGAGTAAGCGGACAGGCATTGAACATTAACGGCATCCTCCGACTGTCTGCTTGAGAAAACGTGCGCTCAGCATATTTATGTTTTTGTTGTTTCGGCTCCCTTCACTTGACATTTTTGCCCGCTGACTGTGTATTCAAGTGAAATAATTTGCACGTGCAATTGACATTTGAAGCGAAGGCGACCAGACGCACAGCTGGCAGCTACTTGGCATTCGTACTGGTGTGTGGCAGTTAGAGATTGTTTAAAAAAACGCCCTGTCATCTTTACCCTTTAAATATTATTAAGCACTTGAATTGTTCTTTTCATATTACATAAAAATTTACATATTACTTCTTTAGCTAATAAGAAAAAATAGTAAAATTATTAGACATGCGATAAGTTATACGAAAATGACATACCAATTTTGGACTTGAGAATATTTACAGAAGTGTAATAAATTCGTCTACTAAACAGCAAAACTATTTTTGATATAAATTTAGGCTCCATTGTTGTATTTATATAGTAAATGATTTCGTTGTTTGTTAGTGGTTTATTCTTGGTTGTGTACAGCTAGAGACAACTCTTAAAAGTCAACAAAGCACTTGTGGAGAAAATTTATTGTGACACCAATTGAAAATAAACAAAACTGAATAGGGTAGGGAGAGACACGAAACTCTGAGGCATGAAGATGTGAGCTAGAATGTTTGTGTGGCGAAATGTTTCAAATTATATAACCGTTAAAAGATACAGTTGTAAAGATAATGGCAACATCAAGACAAATTCAATTTTATTTTTGGAAGCACTAAAATATTTTCTTTACTTTTGGAGCAACTTGTTTTGCGAGGGTTCACTTGAGTGCGGTTTACTAATTAAAAACACCAAATATGTGTACGAATATATTTACAAGAACAAAGCAATGTAGAAATTTATGTGTCAATAACCTGAGAATATAAGCAGATGTGTGTACGTTTACAAAAAAATACCAGCTTAATTGCTTTTGTGTAAACGATAAAACAAAAATATATACTTATAATTAAAATTGAATATTCACATGAGAATTTTATATCTAAAAGAAAATTAGGTTAGGGGTTTTTAAAAATATTTTTTTATAATAATTTTTCGAATTTCTAAAATAGCAACGGTTGCTTCACATTAGTTCAATCCAGTATGCCTTTAAACGATCTTGATAAATTTGTGAGAAATATTTCCTGAATTATAGTAATTAAACAAGAATATCTTACAAATTTAGAAAAACAACTCAAAGACTAAAAAATACTCATTGTTTTAAGTACTTCTTTGAGTACATTAACTCTTTTCTTAAGTACTTTTCTACAAAACAATCAAAATGCTGTAATTGTATGGATTTCTTCTTAAGAACTTGCGGTTTTCAAGCAAATTCACGAAAAGATTTTAATCTTTAAAAAGTTAAAAATAATATTCTGCTTTTTGCTTTCATTTTCAGGTACGCATTTGAAAAATTGTTTCCAGCTGCTAATTTCGGGCGAAGTGAAGTCAACAAATTGGTCTTCGGTGCTGAAGTGACACATAAAAGCCCCGAGATTTGTACATGCGTATGTAAACAAATACTTGTAATGCTTTTTTTGCCGTATTTTTTTCGAATTGTATCATTGGCCTTTAAGTGCCTGCTAATTTTAATTGTTTCTACTTACTGTGTGATGACCGAAACTGGTATAATTATTTTTTATTTAATTTTTGTTGGCGAATTATAGACAGCGCGTAATTTGTTGGCCAGTAAATTAGTTCATTGCACCCACAACAATAACAAATAAAACGTAAATAAACAATTAGAATTTGTAAATACAATTGAAAGAATTTTATGACGGCGTTTGTGTGCGTAACTAATTAGGAAACAATTCACATTTAACAGTCTACGCTATTAAAATCTATGGGTCTATGGCGTATATATTTTGTAAAGCTTTCTCCTTCTTGCAAACCGCGAGTAGGTCTGATTTATAGTATATCTATAATTGAAATGTTTATTTTGGATTTTGAATGGCTTGCAATATTTATCTTAAGCAACTTTTCAAAATTTTACTTGGAAAGAGCTTCAAAAATTCTTCAGAAACTTAAAATGTTGCTAATAGAGGCACATATGTAGGTTGATAAACACGTTATTTATTATATTAACTACGCAGGAAAGCTTTACAACATCACAATCGGTTCTCGCTGATAAACCACTTTTATTTTTTTAAGTCCAAAAATATGTTGTTGGTAATATTTACACTCGTGAGCGCAGCCAACATCGTGAAAAGACCATGTTTAAAACAAGCTGACTTCAAATATCTCTTACCGCGGGTCGGGGAAAATATTGAAAGACCATGCTTGAGTGAGAACTATTTCATTCTAGTTTTATTTTGGTTTTTTACTTACTTATATACAAATTTTAGAATTATCTTAAGAACTAATTATATATGTATGTGTGTATGTTTGTATGTATGCTGCATATTGTTTATGCTACAATGCATGGGGATATTTTCAAGTGCACATGCACATTTGTATTCAATTGCCTAAATGTATATCTTAGGTCAATAGGTTATCTTAAGTAAATATGTTTGTATTTTTGAGTGCATGTGTATTGCATATCAATGCATACGTACGTGCCTCATATAATTGTATGTGTGTTGCATATAAATGCATATATGTTTATTTGCCTGTTCATGTGTATGCATGTATGTCCATTCAATATATTTGAACATACATGTTTAAGAGTAGTGGACTGTATCTGTTCTTACATATTTCTTATCTTACATATTTCTATTATTATTATTTATATGTAGTATAATAAAAAACTAAATATATTAATGCGTACTGAAAGTGATGCCCTTTGGCATCAACGCACATGTTCATTTTTGAACATTCTCCCGGGCGACAAAAGTGACTCCTGTTCATTTTTGAACAGACCATCACACCTTTCCAAAGCTCGATTAACACATACAAACATATCCGTGTTCAAGTTAACACTTCCTTTCGGCAAGTTATTCTTCTCACTTTCTCCAGTCTGTAACACTTCCATTTCACTAATTTTCTTTCGCCTTTCATTCATAATTCATTAATTTCCCCAGCTGTTTGATGTATTACTCAGCACGTCTTCCGCTCTTTATTCATTTCTCTTCCACTCAGTGTTTCTTCTTATTGTTGCTCTGATTATTTCAAGCATCCTCAACTTAATTGAGTGTTTAAGAATGCAAATTAATGCGTTATTAACGTTTAAAGTCAGCTAACTGTACTTCATTAACAACAATTTACGCCTACACACGCTTACAATCAGGTGGAAAATTTTATTAATGTTGTTGAATAACTTACATAATTCATGTCTTAGCTGCTTTTGGAAAATTTCATCCAGGTCTTCTTACTTAATTCTTATTTTTTTTAACAAAATATCCGTGCAACAAGGTGACTTGGCAAATATACTAGTCTTAAGGTGTATTAACCGAAATAAAAGAGGAGAGCATGTGGTAGATAAATACATTTTGAAGAGAAAAATGTCCGTGAGGATGATGTGCAGACGAAAACAATTAATCAAATAAAATAAGGATCTTGCAGGTTGGTATTTCTAATGTTTTTTACGAGCATTTCAGTCTTTTATGTTTGTATTTTATTTATTTTTTATTGTCTTATTACATTCTACAACATTCCTAGTATATTATACTAAAGCATAGTATAGAGTCCCCTTGGCAGTGTTGTAAATTGGACACTGAAAAGTAGTCCGGTGACACCAACATTAATATTACGGCTAACAGGATGTGCGCCTATGTGTATGCTATATAAAAGTATAGTTATTTAATAGAGAATGAGAATATAATATGGACATGCAGCAAAAATCGTTTCAACTCGCTTTACAACTACGCATTTAAATATTATATTACATTTGCAAAGGCGGCGGGAGAATAATTTATGCGATTGTGTTTTCAATTTATATTTGTTTAGTATATCCTGCCGAAAATCGGGATTGACTTAAGGGCAATAAACATCCGGAAAATGGCATAAAATATAAGACGCTTGAAAGACGATGAGATGATGATTTCTTTCGTACAAAAAATATAAATATATAATTTATTTCTCTTTAAATATTATATTCGTTGAATTATAGAACGACTTTAGAATTAGTAACGTACTATACAGACGATATACGAGTATATATTATATGTGTTTCATTTTTATCATCAAAAAATAAATATTTAAAATGCAAATACAAATGCTGATTTCATTATTATTGATGTAGTTGTACGCTTGTTTAAATATTTACCGCTCAATCAATACACCAGGATGAAATCGTAACAAAGAAGCATTGATTTTTTCAAATAAACAATGAATATGAATTCGACAAACATTTGCATATATATTCTTGTTTATACGCATACATACAATTATATGCCAGCCATGGAAAAATAAACAAAGAAACAAGTAAGGAAGGGCTAAGTTCGGGTGTAACCGAACATTTAATACTCTCGCAATTTATTTATTTAATATTATATAATGCACAATTTGACCCACATATTCGTCATATATATTGTATAAAGTCCATTGAAAGTTGGAAACCATAATATTAGGTTAGAAGCACCGAGGTCCTCGTGTTCGATATATGGGGCCTTAAAAACCTATGGCCCGATTTCGGCGATTTTTAGAATGGGGCTGCCACACTATTAACATAGTATTTGTGCAAAGTTCTGTACCGATATCTTCACTAGTACTTAGTTTATATACTGTAAAGTAAACGATTCAGATCATCTTCTAAGTTCTGGTATATAGGAAGTAGGCGTGGTTGTGAAGCGATTTGGCTTATTTTCACAACATATCATTGGGATGTAAGGAAACTATTACAAACCAAGTTTCATTGAAATCGGTCTAGTAGTTCCAGAGATATGGTTTTTGACCCATAAGTGGGCGACGCCACGCTCATTTTCCATTTTGTAAAAAAATCTGAGTGAACCTTTCAGCTGCCATTTCTTATGTAAAATTTAGTGTTTCTGACGTTTTTCGTTAGTGAGTTAACCCACTTTTAGTAATTTTCAACCTAACTTTTGTATGGGAGGTGGGCGTGGTTATGACCCGATTTCTTTCATTTTTGGACTGTATTAGGAAGTGGCTAAAAAACACGACTGCAGAAAGTTTGGTTTATATAGCTCTATTGGTTTGCGAGATATGTACAAAAAACTTAGTAGAGGGCGGGGCCACGCCCACTTCCCCAAAAAAATTACATCCAAATATGCCCCTTCATAGTGCGATCCTTCATACCAAATTTTATTTCCATAGCTTTATTTATGGCTTAGTTATGGCACTTTATGTGTTTTCGGTTTTCGCCATTTTGTGGGCGTGGCAGTGGTCCGATTTTGCTCATCAACCTTCCTATGGTGCCAAGAAATAAGTGTGCCAAGTTTCATCAAGATATCTTAATTTTTACTCAAGTTACAGCTTGCACAGACGGACGGACGGACGGACAGACAGACATTCGGATTTGAACTCCACTCTTCACCCTGATCACTTTGGTATATATAACCCTATATCTAACTCGTTTAGTTTTGGGTGTTACAAACAACCGTTATGTGAACAAAACTATAATACTCTCTTTAGCAACATTTGTTGCGAGAGTATAAAAAGTTGTTACAATTCACTGAAATGCTCGTAGAAAGAAGAAGTCTGCTTAGAGATATGTATTTAAAAATATCCATTGTACATTCTCACAACATGCAAACATGTATGTATATGTAAATGTTTGGGTGGAGGTCTCATGACTGCAGCCACTGCATAAGCAACAGTTCACACATTGGCACTGTCATAAACTGAAAGTTGTTTCAGCAATTTCGCATATTCTGCAAATGACTTGTGAAAGCAGAACAAAAACTAGAAGAAAGGAAAAAACCAATTGCAACTATCTGCAGAAATATATGAAATGTGTGGCAAAGTATTTTCAGTTTTTATACTTACACGTGTTTTTAAAACATATATATGTTTATATAAATGTATGTATTTATTCACCAGTGTGCGCTTAGTTATGCATACTTCTTTGTTTTTGATTATCATGTGTGTTATGATTTCATAGTGTGAATATAATTGCGAGTATAAGATGACAATAAAATACAAATTATTGTCAAAAGCATCCAATCATTGTCGCTTATTATTCACTCTCACACATACATACATATACGAGGGCTGCTATATATATTTCTGGCCTAGGCAACACTAAGTGTTGCCAGGTGCAATCTGACATTTCCATTGGGAAGTTTGACATTTTTTAGCATAACATCACTCAGAACGTTTTGTCATTTAATCGTGAATTGTTTTATTTACAGGGAATTAAAAAATTCATCTCGGCCAAAAATGGAATTAACTCGTGAACATTTTCGTGCAATCATTTTTCACAACTTTCGACGTGGATTATCGCGCCAAGAGTGCATCGATGAACTAAAATCTTTGTATGGCTTTAAAGCACCATCCTATAGCACTGTGAAAAACTGGTACAACGAATTCCGTGAAGGTCGTCCAAAAACAGCCGTTGTGCAAGAAAACATCGGTGCCGTACGTGAACTGATAATGCAAGACCGTCATGTAATAACCTTCAGATAGAGGCATGCCTATGCATTTCTCCCACCAGCATACATTCGATATTGTATGAACACCTGGCCGTAAAAAAGGTTTGTTCTCGTTGGATCCCGCACAATATGACAATCGCTACAAAAAAGGCTCAAAAAAAGTGCTTCGAAAATTGATTTGAGCGCATGCAAATGGAGCGAATCTTGATGGAGAATATTTTGAAAAACAATAAAACCATTTTCGTTGATAAATATTTCTATTTTCATTATTAGGCCAGAAATATATATAGCCCTCGTATACCATTATTTTGTCTTTTTCTTGTGTAATGTATATATGTACAATTTATGTGTGCAAGTTTATTTTCCCTGCCAGACATCGATGATTTATTGCGTCTACACATTTGAGTAAATCAATATGATTATGTGAATATCTAATTAAAATGTAATCAATAAGGCAATTAAATAAAGATTACATAAAGGTTTAATGCTTCAACTTTACTTAAAGAAATAATAAAATAATATCTGCTTCATGCATGTTTATGTTGAGAATAAAGTGAACATTCTACGGGATATATAACGGCCTGTGGATAGGAAATATTTTAAGAATAAAGCAAATACGAAAAGTGCTATGATTAAGTCGAGGGAGATTGTCTGAGTGCATAACAAGAGTTTGTGAATCTGTGTTGAGAGTATAGCATATTCTGAAGCATTTAGCAAGCTAAATCGTGTATTATTTCGCTATAGATAATGTTATTTCTCTTCTTCATTCAATATATTTTCGTTACTGTATTTTACTAACTGAGAATCCCCAAAAGGCACTTTCTTCTATTTCACTTTAAAAGTTAATTTATTAATTTTATACTATAAAGCTCCATATATATATACAACCATTGTTTAATATAAACATAATTATAGTGCACACATATACAAGTGTTATTATTCGTCTTATCAGACATTTGCCATCCCGAAATTCGCTAAAAATTTACACATACATATATGGTACTGCACAGATTAAGCTACCACCCTAGTCGTCGACTGTTAGTAGCGGCTACCAGTTAATTATCTACTCATATTCCAACAAAGCCACAGACACATTTTTCTTTGTTCTTCATGATTTATAGCTTCTAAGAACGCGTTTTTGTGTTTGTTGTATTATTTTATTTTTGATTTTTTTGTTTATGCTCGTGCAAGCAATCAATAATTCTTGCATTATCTGCATTCGATGCGATAAAAATAAGATTATCAATCAATGGCCATAATATTCCATGTTTTTTATTTATTTAACAAATATTAAGGAGTAAGTTATTCTCCACAAAAGCAAAATGTATTAATATTTTTTACGAAATTCCATATTAACTTTCGCTAATTATAAAAATAACAAGAGTTCTAAATTAGTAGGGCACATAAATAAATACATATATAAATATAAACTATTCGCGAAGAGGGAAGATACTAAATATGTGCAAATCTCAGCCATAATACCGTCAATCTATATGTTTGATATCATGAAAACAGATGACACAAGCGTATAAACTACCACCAAAGCATAAGCGAATATAACACATACAGATGCAAGTATGTACAAATGGATTACATATTTAAATTATATATTTTATTTGTATTTTTCCCTTTAACATAAAACACTCATACACTTCGCTGTACGGTTACCATTGTGTTATTGTTGTTGCTATACATAAATATAAGTCGTTGGATCCGTAAACTTATGGCGATTGAAGCGTTAAATCAGCGAAGTTGACGATAAGTTGAAGAGCACGTGCACCTGCTAATGATATGCAATTAACTAAGTTCTCACCATGCTAATGTGTGTGTTTGTTGTCTATGTTTGAGCAGGAAGGTTTGGAAGTTGTATCTTTTTCTAAACATATGCTAAGATTTTCTATCGAAGATGTATACAAATTCAATAAAAAAGTTATAGGAATAAAAGTGGCCTGAGTCATTGGAAATACAATATTTTGACTACTTGTATGTTCTTAGAAGCACAAAACCCGAAATGGAAATGGCAAATAGGGTTTCATTTTAGAAACCAGAGGCTTTTAGTTGTGGCTTATTTACCAAATACATAAACATCAATGTATACTCCAGTACTTACATATATGGTACCCCATATGTTCAGATTACAGCAAACAATTCACCTACAGTGATAACAAAAGAAAATTCTAATATTTCCAAGAAGAATCTTCGACATGTTAATAAGCAATGACAAGGTATTGGCTGCAAACCGCGTCTGGTTGCCCTGATTGTCATTTTGGTGAACTTAATATTTTAGGGAATGAGTTTCCACGCTGTCATGTGGTTATAAATATCTGTATATTTAAATAACCGTTAAGTGATTTATTCTTTCACTGCTTTCAATTTATTTGATAGACGTGGTTATAACTGGTCTCATCAAGCCCCATAAAATTTATGCACGAGCTGGAAAAAACGTAAACGGAAATTTATTTATAAATATGTACACATGTGGAAAAGCAAAAGGCGCGGTCATTGGTTCGTCCTTGCACCTTCGCTTAAGTGAACATAGTCAATCGCACGTGTGTCGGTTACGCCTAGCGTTAAAATTTCGAAAGCTGTAAAATAGCTTACCAAATAAAATGGTTATGGTGTGCAAAAAAGGCACTCAATGACCGTTGAAATGTCTTTATTTTTTTATTTTTTTAAGCGCGTGTTGAAGAATATTGTATTTGTATATCATAAAAAAATAAATATGTTACATTATAAAATCAGTTATCTCCCGCCTAGATTGTAAGGCGTGAAATTCACAGTTAATATACAATTTTTGTTTATGCAAAGTGGTAAAATTATTATCTTTGATGTTTGCGCTGACAGTTTTTTAGCAACTCAAATTTGTCAAACTCAACAAAAAAAATCTGCTAACTACTCTCACTTGTGCTAACGTAGTACTTAGAGATAGTGAGAAAGAGAAAGTGAGCATTATAAATTTGCAATGTCATGCTATGTAATGAAATGAAAAAAATAGTTCAGTAAGTTCAACTCAGGACACTCCTTGTGACTAACTCTTTATTTTAGCGGCTACACCGCAATTTGAACTTTCGGTGACTGCACCGGCTTAACTGGTATTACAACCTAAGCTTCGTCACCCTTTATTAATTTGCCTAAAACGCAATGAAATTGTTGGGCGCCTCACATAATCCTTGCAGATTTCATGTTTTAAGTCAGCAAAATACGAAAATACCGTTGCACCCTACATTCCAAGCAGCAAAGAGTAATGGCCTAGTTCGTAAAGAATTTCCACTGAAGAAGAAGGTAAGCGAACGCAATTAGGCTTACTGTTGGAACTTGGAATGTCGAGCGGTAAAATATGGGCATGTAAGAAAGTGAAAGGGGCGGACCGACGAAAAGCGTTAAATGACACTGGCTTGGTGTTTGGTAGCTCAAAAAGTAAACACCTGAGCACCCACTACTTGTGCAAGTACTTTCAATTACCGAAAATTTTACACTTTTCTCATTTTGCTGACAACGTCTGGGGGAAGTCGTTAATTGTCAACGGAGAGGAGGTGTTAGAACAGTTTTAAGCTGTTTGTTGGTAAATGTACGTGTTACTTACGTACCAATATATCTGCAATATTAGCCGTGTCAGATTATTTAATTCTTTTTGTCGTCAAACATTCGTGTATATTCCACCAACTGAATTTTTTACCTTTATATATGCTCATGTGCGCAACTGTATGCATATGTATAATAAATAGGATCAGAAAAGTTTCCATGAAGCATTGTTTTTGAATTTATCTCGTAGTCCCTAATGCCCCACTTTTTCAAAGTTTCAAGAACATTGCATTGCACAGATTTCACTTGCCGGTTGGAGTAATTTTCTTTTGAAAATTATTCGTAAAACTCCACATTCTAGAAACAATAGCTACTGACAGAACATAAACGTTATATTTTTTCAGTTAGTAAAACCCTTTATGCAAAAATGTCATGATATAGTTATTTAGTTTCAATAATATCATGGGAGAAAATACCGTCCTGTCGTATGAGTAACTTTTCATGTATGGAATGTTAAATTATTTTATCAAACCGTTTAATATGAGTTTAAATTATTTGTATATGAAAGAATTGTATTACGTATTTAGCAGTCTGTATGTAATTAGAGATTGAAATAAATTAAGCGTTTTGTTTTAGCTTATCTTTTTTAATATATGTTTATAAAAGTTCTTATTTTGACTTTAAAATCGCTTAGTTTGCGAATGCATTACAATACGTCGCTCTATAATTTAAACTTGTTCGAGTTTCCGCTCCATTAAATTGTTGACGTGTGTGTGTGAGTTTTCGCACAAGCACTGTTGAGGTTTTGTGAACTTTTAACTTTAGCTTTTGCTGTCATTCTGCTGAATTTACGACATACACGAGTTCGGTATGTTGGGGATTTTATATAAAAACAGACGGCCCTGGATTAGAGTTAAAGCAAAAAGCAAACACATATGTTTTGTTCCAGCTGACTGCTCGACGAAATTGACAAACCGCAAAATGGCAAAAAGTAAGGCCCATTAAATTACAATATTTTTACATATTTAACAACTTAAATATGTGTGACAAATTATTTACATAGGAAAATACGACATCGAGGTTTATATATTTTTATTTGCATTTTTGACTGACAAGTGAAGTTCAAAATGCGACACGAACACGCACACGGATGCAAACAAATGTGTCTCTATTTTTCACCAAATGCGCGTAAGCTCAAGCGTACTATACCAATTCGCAGCTCTTTGCCTTTGACTCGTCCTCCATGGTGGATCTCCAGCAGCTGCTGCATAGCGAGGCATTCAAGCACAATATGTCACTGACACTGAATATCTCGGTGGAAAATCTGACGGATCTGCTAAACACCGCGCAGCTGAATCAGACCTGGGAGTCGCCGCAAGAGCAACAGCTCCCCATGTCCGTGTTGATAACGCTCACCGTCTTCTATGCCATCATATTTGTGGCTGGTGTGTTGGGTAATCTCATCACATGCATTGTCATATCGCGCAATAAAATCATGCACACCGCCACCAATTTCTATCTCTTCAACTTGGCGGTATCGAATTTGACGTTGCTGCTGTCAGGTGGGTCTCATTTGTGTTAGACATTTTGTATAAAATTAATACAGACTTATATACTACAGTATTGTACGAGCTAAATTTGAAACTTTAACAAATTTGATATATAAATTTTATATTTCCATTATATTTTCTTATTTTAGGTGCACGTCAAGACGTTATCAGTTATTGGTATCCAAATGCCTTCCCTTTCGGCGATGCAATTTGCATTCTTGGCAGTGTCTTAGCGGAAACAGCCACCAATGCAACCGTGCTGACAATAACGGCATTTACCGTTGAACGCTACATAGCGATATGTCATCCATTTCGGTGAGTACAAAGCGATTCGAAAACAAATAACGGGTTTATTTCACTTTTATGTTCAGCTGACACGTATAATTGATCCTTAATGTATTTGCACAATTAAACTAATTTGTATTTTCTTAACTAAGTAAGGTTCACTTTCGTTTAATAAGGTAAAGTGACAGCAAGAATAAGAAGAAAAGGAAGTAGACGAATTAAGGGTGTATCGCACATTTACTTATGAAGACAATGTTATTTTTGGATATTTGCTTTCGCTCTTCTCTTTCACCTTTTAGTTTCAACGACAAGTATTGAGATTAATTGAAGCGATACGCTTGCCAATTTTTAGGACACTCCACACAATGCTGCTCTTCCACAGCCATACACGCATATATTTGAACTCTTAAAAATACTTATTAAGTTTATTATAAAATATATTTTTGTATCCTTCAATTGTGCCTTTCATGCGCACCTCGTAAATGACTATCCCTCCCTCTCTTTTCTATCTTTCCCGCCTTCTCTTTATCGCCTAATTGCAGACAGCACATAATGTCGAAGCTCTCTCGCGCTATCAAGTTCATCTTCGCCATTTGGGTGACGGCTCTGCTCCTCGCCCTGCCGCAGGCGATGCAATTCTCTGTGGTCTCCGAGCAAGGCGGTACCTCGTGCACAATAAGTTCAATGGGTTGTAAATTTCCATTGAAAGTATGGTAGGCTAGTGGCTGCCTTTATCTTTCTTATACATATCCGTCCTTAAACATTCAAAAATTCATTTGTTTGTGTTGCTATGTATCGTTCCTTGTTCACAGATTGGCAATCTTTTCGTCGAGCATGTTTTCGCCGTGTCGGGATTTATCTTCTTCGATGGTTCCATGACGACGATTTGTGTGCTCTACATCCTGATTGGCATAAAGCTGAAGCGGAGTCGCTTGCTGCAGGCAATGCCAAGACGTAGTTTGGATGTGCATCGTGGAATCAGCGCTCAAAGTGATTTTTCCATAATTTTTCCCTGATATTATCGCTGAATAGATCACTCCACCGTACTATGTACTCAGCCTAATGTTTATTTTGTTATTCATACGCCGAGCTGCACCCTTCCAATAAGACTGTCTTAACTTAATCTTTTAATAAAAACTCACAGTAGGGAAATATTTAGCATTCTTCGATATGTAAAATTTCTTGTGAGTTACGCAATTGACACTTAAAATTATTTCATTCCATGGGCATATCAAATATTTATAAATTACTTCGCACATACGATTTTGTCACGCGTCTGTTGCGTCATTAAACAGCGTTAAAAGTAGGTATATAAAAAAAAGACAGTCAAAAAACAAACAAACCGAAATACCATTAACCAGCCAACGAATCACATATCTCTCGAACCCAAGTGTACGTTTTGCCAATCCCAGGCGAGGTTCCGGTTCAATATGCCTAAGCAAATATTTACATAATTTTGTGTTGGCGGCGCAAACAGCTCACCCACTGAAGTAAATCATAAAAATTGGTATACTTAAGCGCTTTGGATTGCTTTATGGGATTTTGTGAATCGGTGCGCGACTCTATGTCTATAACATAAGAAAGCACAATAGAGATAAAAAGCCAAACAAAAATCAACAAACAAATGTACATACATCTACAAAGTGAAAGCAGTCAGAAAATTGCTATATCACGAAAAAGGAAACCCATGTTACCATTAACCGCCATAACACTTCGTCGCATCTTTCATTCCTGCTTGCCTTCTCGCCCTCCAATTTGCATTCATTTCTGATTATCTATCTATCCCTCTGTCCTACCATATATCTTTTCTTAACGAAAACATCCTGCATCGAAAATGAAATCAGTTGAGAGGAGCTATGTTGGCGTGTTCTATGCAATGAAATCAGAAGGTCTCTATAAATAGCTTCAACGAATCTGTGTTAGCAGCTGCAGGACATTGCCATTACCAGTTTCATGTGGGCAGTTCTTATTGCAAATTTTGCTTTTGGTTTCCGCTGTTCATGTAAAGTAGCCCACTGCTATTTACCAATATTGTGTGTTGCTATTTTATGCCTTGACGCTTGTGGAAACGGTGCCAAATTGTAAACTTCAGAAATTTTACGGAATAAAAAAAAAATGTACATGTAGTTCGTCTATCGCCATTGTTGGTGAACATAACCGCGGCGAAATCGTCTGAAAGCAACAGCAGTTTAAATATTCGTGGGGAGTTAGAAAGCTTGGTGAACTTTTATACCATTCACTCAATAAAGGAATAGGAGTTGTAAATACTGAACGAGGAAAGGACAAGGAGTTGTAAATACTGAACGAGCTATCAGTCGTATATAGCCACGTCCAGGAAAGTATAGTATCAAAATTTTGAGAATATTCTCTGATGGTGGTTGAAAATCTTTAAATGTGCACTGTGTTATGATGTCATACTTTGTTGCACCACTTCAACCAATCAACCATATCTTCGGTTAATACATTTTGCTTAATTATTTGGTTTTTATCTGCCGCTTTTAAAATCTTTAGTGAACTTATAAATATATACATACGTAGATTATTACTGGAGACCACAACACTCGTTTGGCAAAGATTTCCGAATAGTTTTTCAAATTGGAAACCTCACCTGCACCTATAGATTGCACCGCAGGAAAAGAGCAGGAAAAATGCACACATATGTTTACAAGTTATAAATGCCAAGCTTGCATGCGGTGCGCCTGCCAAAATCACTTCCCCCTGGGTGGAACAAGTGTATTCATATGCAAATTTGATTGGTAAATGTATACTTGAGTACATAACGGTCTGCATTTTCAAACAGAATACCATCAGTGGAGAGAAATTTTGTACTTTGCAGAAGATTTGAAATGTTCTAGTTGTTGTTGGTGCATACCAGTGTCTAGCTGTTGGTAAAACAATTTAAGAATATAAATAATGATCAATCACACTCAAATATCTATATCAAAGAAGAAGTTATTCTATTTCTGAAAACTGTGACTGCTGTGATCTCGTTATGTTCTCAAATAGCAACGGCAAATGTTGTTGTATGATTCCGAACATATTATAGCGAATAAATAATAGAGTATTCGACAATAACTTATGCTTCATTGAAAGTTCAAATAAGCAATGACCATCACAAATAAAAGTGCGTTTGCCATCTCACCCCTTTTCTACTTACAGCATGGCTGTGTGTGTTTAGCTGACCATTGACTTTCTCATTTGATATGTATCGACATTGTTGAAGGCTAAATGAATTTCTCTCCACGAAAAAAACGATTGAAGAACACCAGCGTCCATATTATTTCTTTTTCATTAAATTATAATTATTTCCAAGAATAATAATAGTGGAGGTTATATGAGTATGATAAGGTTGAAGGACTGGATTATTAATTTGATTTATGTATACGTACTTATGCATGTACATATATCTTATGCTTCTTGAACGTGTCATATGTGATTATATCTATATTTATATCATTTTGTACAGACATACTCTTGTTTTTATATTATAAAGATTTCAATTCTTTACTCTAAATAATTTTTAAAGCAGCGTAGCTGAAAAAGATCTCATATGGAATTATTTCATAAAGAAATTACTTGCATTCCATTCCAATAATTTAATTACCTTTTTTTGTTGAGGGAAGAACTATAAAATTAAGTTAAAGTTACTACTAATTTCTAGACAGTTTTATTAGTGACTATAAAAAAAAAATTGTTTTTTTTATGTCCAGTAGAATTTGATAGGTCAATACTCACTACGTTGTTGTTTACTCTTATAAAACACACGAATGTGAGTCGTATGCAAACAGAAGTTAACAAAAGAGTAACAAATAACTGTCTAAAATACTGAGTAATAAAAACGGAAATCTGTTAAAATCACGAAACTACACGAGTTTGCAGAAGAAGTATGCAAAATCAGAAATAAACAAATAATTTACTGGATTCCGTAGATTTTATGTATACACGCTCATAGCAATAAAGGCGCGGTCAGTTAAGAGTTCACAGGCCTACAGCTTATACCTCATATATGCAACTCCTTAAATTAAAGTTTTTAAGCCGTATCGAGTTACTTTTCGATGAGTTAATAATATAAAAATATCGCATGCGAGAAAATATCTTTTTTGTAGCATGACATAAAATATTCTGAAGAAAATATGTACTTTGGTATTTATAGCTTTTTTGTTAAATTAGCCATTTTTAATGTAGCACCCCATCGAAATACAGTTTGTAAATAAAATCTCCATTAAAATTTGAACTTGAGTGTATTATTGAACGGAATGAAATGGCAATTATGAAAATATGTACAAGTGACATTGAACAAATGTGTTTAATACATAAGCGCAACCCTCTGGAGTAAGCGTATGCAGCAAAATAGTATGTCTCGAGAAACACTTCGAATGACATTGCAAATACTTGTGACCGTTGAATGCTATGATACGGAAAATTCATCGGAAGTACAACAATGCAACACAAAGCACAGATTGCAATTGCTTTGTTCAAGTGGAAATGAACATAGCGCAACGCGATACGATCCCCCATTAAGTGCAGTAATGAAAGCCTGACGGCATCAGTACGGTTAGTAGCACAAAAGCACTCACATATATCAAATAAATAGCTTGATAGTGAGCAATACAAAAGCGCAGTGGAAAATCGTTAAAATGTGTTTAATGATAAAGAAAATATGAGTATAATTACAATCGAAAATTTTTGGTGGTGGACTCATGTTGAAATTTATAGAATGAGAATTAGAGCTAGTTGATAACTAAGAATATTTTTAGTGCAGAGCATTTTCGATTTTTAAAAATCTCCTTAAGAGATGTTAGGAGCCTCTTCTATTATCTCTAATGCCAGCACAATTTACTTAACACTTTCACAGATATGTAACAGAACAGGTAACAAGTTCTTGCTTATCTCACAACTTATTCTCCAGTGCCTCTAACTTTTATTTTGTAAGTTGGGAGAGTACTTTTGCGAAATATAATAGTTTCATTACTACGATTCCTCACATAGCCATATAGTACATATGTACACATATATTGACATATTTTAAAGACACATATGTATATCTCATTTTATTCAACCTTGCGAAAGGTCATAAACTCAATATTCCAATTAAAACAGTAAAAGCCAGAGTGAAATAAAATATTTAATTGTGAAGTTTGAATTATTTAGATCAACATCGCTGTCATAAATTTTGATCTAGTCTAGACTGATGGTGTAATTAAGAGCTTAAGAGTATTTAAAGTTGGCACTATAAGTATATGTAGAAATATATATTGGCAAGTGTAAGACTAAATACAGTTTTACTGAAGTACAAGCAGGCTTGGTGGTGAAAAAGACTTGTCTGCTGCAGGCTCAAGTGACATGGCATGTGTAGGTGATTAGCTTGACTAATTGCATGTGTATAAGTAACTGTAATTGTAATTGTGTTGAAAGTAAGCCAAGACTGGCAGCTGTGGCTGACAAGACCGCTACTCACATGTCATTTGTGTGGAGGCGTGCTTAATACTATAAGTACTTAGGTTTGCCCTTGTGAAGTATTTATGCACGCATAGAAGCATGAATTAATGCAGTAAATATTTCTGAAATGGAAATTATTATAGTTTTTGTTCGCTGTGCTGTACAAGAAGGGTGTAAGTTTGAGTTCGGTTAGCAGTTTTCCATTCATAAATCGAACTGAGTCGATTTAGCCATGTCCGTCTGTCTGTCCGTCTGTCTGTATATATACGAACTAGTCCTTCTGTTTTTAAGATATCGTTTTGAAATTTTGCTGATATTATTTTCTCTTCAAGAAGCTGCTCATTTGTCGGAACTGCCGATATCGGACCACTATAGCATATAGCTGCCATACAAACTGAACGATCGGAATCAAGGACTTGTATGAAAAACTTCCGCATTTTACTACCTATTTTCACGAAACTGGGTGTGAGTTACTGCTCATAGAAATAATTTAATCTCCGAAAAAATTGTTCAGATCGGTTCACTATAGCATATAGCTGCCATACAAACCGGAATCAATGGCTTGTATGGAAAATTTTCGCATTTGACGTGGTATCTTCACGAAATTTGACATAGATTACTGCTTAAGGTAATAATATAATCTCCGAAGAAATTGTTCAGATCGGTTAACAATATAACCTTAATGTTTCTAGCAAACAACCCGGCTAAAAGGAATTAGTAAAATGTTTTCTTTTTTTACTTTCATTTTCTTACGTCTTTCGATTTGCTTAAACACATAGTTACTAAAAGAAATGCACCTGTGAAGGGTATATTAGCTTCGGTACAGCCGAGTCATATTTTTCGTTGTTTTCCATTTTTTAGCATGACGAAAACAGCAATAATAACAACATTAAGACCACTTTGGCATTGAAGTTTGAAATTATAAAATAGGAGAGTAAAGGTGGAGGGAATGAGAAGGAACGGAGTATAAAATGAGCATTACTGTTAGACAGACACTTATACACATACATATATTTCAGCGCACCAAATTTACCAAATATGGCGAAACATATCCACAGTTAAGCGAAAATTAAAGGTTATTACAATTCAGAATGCACAAGCGCAAGAGCAAATAAAAAACGTTGCTGTAAAATTAAACGTAACGAACGCAATGTTTTTTGCGAAGTAAAAACCATTTATATGAAAGTGCATTCTGTTATAAATGAGTCATATCTAGACTGCAGTGCATTTATTTCTTCATATACAAAACAACTATTATGAGCGCTTGCCCTTTTAAGGCAACTAAATCATCTAATAGAATTCCTATACTTGGAACATCTTCGCAGTTAAGACAATGCATTAATCATGATGAATTCTTGGCATTCACCAGCCATAGAACGTGTTTACCGCAATATAACTCATAGACGCAAATTCAGTGGTTATTCATCAATTTATGTGCTGGCAAAACAAGCTGCAATAAAAGCAACAACTTTCGGTATAACAGTGTATGGGCATACTAGTTCAAACTAACCGCGGTAACTAAATGCGTTATAAGAAAAAATAAATTTAGAATTAAAAACTGAGTTGCCAGTGTAAAGACAAACAAAATATAAATTTATCGCTTCAACAGGGCTCAACGAACTTTTGATTTAAACTCATTTGACTCGACAGACTAGACAAAATTAATTTTTTTCATTCCACAAGCCAATTACTCAGTAAATCAATACTTTCTTCATTCTTCATTATCCTTAACCATTTTGTTTTTGTTAGAATTCATTCAATGAATGAATGATTAATAACGTTAATCAAATGCCAAATGCTGTTAACGAAATCTGAGAACAGTTATTAGACTGCGAGCGATATCGCACTTTGAAAGTGAACCTTTTTTTTCAATATGGACTCTCAAAGTAGGTGATATCAAATGTTCTTATCAATTCAACTGAAAAAATACATGCGAGTGATTAAGTGGTCCATTCCTCGATTACTTGAGTGTCATTGAACTTAAATACAAAAGTGAAATATGATTTTAGAATGAAATATAAATTTGAAAGGAATAGCACAATCTCATTTGTTTAAATTCCATCAAAGATTATATTATTCAATGTTCAATCTCATTAGTTTCTGTTTCTATAAACAAAAATAAATTTAAATTCTTCTAAAGCAATCATTAAAGTTGTCAAATTATATTTTTCAGCTTTAACGTCAATATCAGTACTGCACTGTCGGAAAACACTTTTGTAATTTCCGTTGAATTGAAACGTCTTATAAAACGTTTCTCCTGATTATCGAATGAACACCTGTGCTAGTTATAAGAGCAAGAAAATTCAATATGCAAAATAAAATTTAGTGAAAATGAAAACTAAATCTGAAGCAAAATCAATGAAATTCGCTACTTATTTGGATGCTTTAAAAATTATGATTAGTGGGGATAAATATTGTTCAGATTATATTTTTCTACAAAAGCAAAATGTAAGTTCTCCGGCATGAAACTTTTAACCTTAAATAGGAAATATAGTTTTATTCTCTTGTTTAGGTGGCGTGAAGGTTATTATTCCTTTTATATTCCCATGCTTTCGGCCATTGGCTACTGTCTATTGCATAAATGTTTGTCATAAATTAAAGTCACTTTTTTGAAATTAACGCTAACGACAGCTATTTTACTTTAGACAGCGAAATAATAAACAAAGTAGAATTACCCAATAATTTATTAAATGAAACATAAAAAGTATAATCTATGTAATAAATAAAAGAAATCGAATGAAGTAGATAACAAAACAGAAATCTGGACCACTCTTACCTCACGCAATACCAATTAATGCCACCATTTTCAGTGATTACCACAGTTTATTACAAATCTATGTCGCTATAATACTTTTTCGGCCCGGCAATCTCCGCAATGATTTAATGCTCAGAGCCTCACAGGTTGCCAACCGCACGTAATTCCCTTTAACCGTAAATTGCGTGCGTTACAGATGAATAATTCATGGTGATCCCATCCTTTACCGGCCACTGTTCCACTGAGTTTACGGATCGTTACGGTTTAATTAAAACATCATTTGCTTCGTCAGCACCACCAAGCACTTTCCTGGCAATCTATGTGTGTATTTAATTACTAAAGCCGAAAAAAGAAGAAACACAATTAGCCCCTATCAGGCTGATTATGGCAATAATTCAATTAATGTTGCACCGAGTTGTTGCGTGAGTCTCTTTGTGTATACGTGGGGTGCATAGATAGATCGACAGACGATATAAGCATTGGCTTTATCATTCACTTTCTTCATTGTCATACCCAATTTAATTGTTATTACTTCTAAAGGCAGACAAACTCATTGGCCAAGAGACACTGATATTCAATTCCAAAAGTGCGATTAAAGCAATCTACAGCATGCTAACTAAACGAATTGAATTTGGGCGGTGAACGCCTGCAGCTAACTATCAATCTCACTGGAATGAGTGGTGAGTGAGGAGTTTGGGAAAACCGGAAAATACCCACCGTGTGACAACAACGCTGCACAAAGCACGCCAAAGGCAAATCGCCGAAATTTAAATTTTAATGTGACTTTTATGAGTGTACATATTGACTTAGGACCGCAGAACTGACAAACAAATAAAATATATGCTGGTAGACAGCGCACATGGGCGGCAAATAACAAAAACAAAATAAACAAGTAAGGAAGGGCTAAATTCGGGTGTAACCGAACATTTTATACTCTCGCAATTTATTTATTTAACTTTATTTATATTATATAATACACAATTTGACCCACATATTCGTCATATGTATTGTATAAAGTCCATTGAAAGTTGGAAACCATAATATTAGGTTAGAAGCACCGAGGTCCTCGTGTTCGATATATGGGGCCTTAAAAACCTATGGTCCGATTTCGGCGATTTTTAGAATGGGGCTGCCACACTATTAACATAGTATTTGTGTAAAGTTCTGCACCGATATCTTCACTAGTGCCTACTTTATATATCGTAAAGTAAACGATTCAGATCGTCTTCAAAGTTCTGGTATACAGGCGGTAGGCGTGGTTGTGAAGCGATTTGGCCTATTTTCACAACATATTATTGGGATGTAAGGAAACTATTACAAACCAAGTTTCATTGAAATCGGTCGAGTAGTTCCTGAGATATGGTTTTTGACCCATAAGTGGGCGACGCCACGCCCATTTTCCATTTTGTAAAAAAATCTGAGTGCAGCTTTCATCTGCCATTTCTTATGTGAAATTTAACATATTTTACAATCCACTTTTTATAATTTTCAACCTAACTTTTGTATGGGAGGTGGGCGTGGTTATGATCCGATTTCTTTCATTTTTGAACTGTATTAGGAAAGGACTAAAAAAAACGACTCCAGAAAGTTTGGTTTATATAGCTCTATTGGTTTGCGAGATATGTACAAAAAACTTAGTAGGGGGCGGGGCCACGCCCACCTCCCCAAAAAAATTACATCCAAATGTGCCCCTCCCTAATGGGATCCTATGTTCCAAATTTCATTTTCATAACTTTATTTATGGCTTAGTTATGACACTTTATGTGTTTTCGGTTTTCGCCATTTTGTGGGCGTGGCAGTGGTCCGATTTTGCTCATTTTCGAAAGCAACCTTCCTATGGTGCCAAGAAATAAGTGTGCCAAGTTTCATCAAGATATCTTAATTTTTACTCAAGTTACAGCTTGCACAGACGGACAGACGGACGGACGGACAGACGTCCGGATTTCAAATCTACTCGTCACCCTGATCACTTTGGTATATATGACTCTATATCTAACTCGTTTAGTTTTGGGTGTTATAAACAACCGTTATGTAAACAAAACTATAATACTCTCTAGCAACTTTGTTGTTGCGAGAGTATAAAAACGAACATATAAAATGGCAAATTGATTCACCTGTGGGATTTTATTTGTTTCGCATTTGAGTTACTATTTAATGTTGCCTTTGAGTCTCGACTGAACGTAAATGTGAGTGAATTTATAACAATTTTTCAAGTTTTTCAAATACATGTCCAAGTGTAAAGAAAATTTTGAATACCCCGATTCGATAGAATTACAAGCACATGAAATTATCCCCCTATCGCGAGTGTCGACTGACAGTAGAATAGACTCCAGTCGATTGAGTCGATTTTTTATACTCTCGCAACCTGTTGCACAGAGTATAATAGTTTTGTTCACCTAACGGTTGTTTGTGTCACCAAGAAATATAAGAGTTAGATATGGGGTTATATATACATAAATGATCAGGATGACGAGTGGATTTGAAATCCGGATGTCTGTCCGTCCGTCCGTCCGTGCAAGCTGTAACTTGAGTAAAAATTAAGATATCTTGATGAAACTTGGCACACTTATTTCTTGGCACCATAGGAAGGTTGCTTTCGAAAATGAGCAAAATCGGACCACTGCCACGCCCACAAAATGGCGGAAACCGAAAACCTATACAGTGTCATAACTAAGCCATAAATAAAGTTATGAAAATGAAATTTGGAACATAGGATCCCATTATGGAGAGGCACATTTGGATGTAATTTTTTTGGGGAGGTGGGCGTGGTCCCGCCCTCAAATTGGTTTTTTGTACATATCTCGGAAACCAATAGAGCTATATAAACCAAACTTTAAGCAGTCGTTTTGTTTAGCCACTTCCAAATATAGTCCAAAAATGAAAGAAATCGGATAATTACCACGCCCACCTCCCATACAAAGGTTAGGTTGAAAATTACTAAAAGTGGGTAACTCAATAACGAAAAACGGCAGAAACACTAAATTTCACATAAAAAATGGCAGATGGAAGCTGCACTCAGATTTTTTTACAAAATGGAAAATGGGCGTGGCGTCGCCCACTTATGGCTCAAAAACCATATCTCAGGAACTACTCGACCGATTTCAATGAAACTTGGTTTGTAATAGTTTCCTTACCTCCCAATGATATGTTGTGAAAATAGGCCAAATCGGTTCACAACCACGCCTACTTCCTATATACCAGAACTTTGAAGACAATCTGAATGGTTTACTTATCAATATATAAAGTAAGTACTAGTGAAGATATCGGTGCAGAACTTTGCACAAATACTATGTTAATAGTGTGGCAGCCCCATTCTAAAAATCGACGAAATCGGACCATAGGTTTTTAAGGCCCCATATATAGAACACGAGGACCTCTAGTCTAATATTATGGTTTCCAACTTTCAATGGACTTTATACCATATAAATGACGAATATGTGGTTCAAATTGTATATTATGTTAATAAAATTAAATAAATAAATTGCGAGAGTATAAAATGTTCGGTTACACCCGAACTTAGCCCTTCCTTACTTGTTTTATTTTGCTATTGAGAAACTTGATAGACAAAATTCAAAAATTTCTCGACAAATGAGCGATTGCAATAGCACCTGTCAGTATTACTCTGTTTTATTTTGTTCATACATTATTGACTTCTAAATTCTTGCAAATTATTTACAATTTTCTAAGGAATATATCATTTGATTTTTCACCTATTCTTGTACATTTCTTTCATATATTTAATTTTCATCGAATTATTTCAGGCTATAAATTTTCTCGCATGCGATATTTTCATATATCATCGGCTACTGATATATTTATAAGCAAGCTGTGCTACATACGAACGTAAGAGAAACGAGATCACATATACGATTGAATAAATTTATTTGATTCACGCCACGTGTATATTTTTCAAAAAATTTCAACAGAACTTTTATCATATACAAGCAGCCACCGTCTTTACATTTAAATTAAATTACCAAGTTCGTTAGCTAGAAAAATGTTTTACCAAATGAAGATGGTTATGTCAATAAGCGTGTTTGTAACAAATTATAAACTTTCTAAGCCAATTGCGGCACTCTCGCAAGCGTTCGGAAATTGAGAAGTATTCATAAGAAATATTGAAAACCAAAGATACACATACAAACTATTGCAATCTTTTAAGCGAAAATATGAAGAAGCTATTCAAAAGTAAAGGGCAGTGTTTGGTTGAACTCTCCCTTCCACTTCGCTGAACAATTTAGTGAAAATTTACAATTCTGCTATTTTATCCATTGGACACTGAGCTTCCTAGGAATATTTTAAAAGTTGGTCCTGGCATAATTTCAATTAAGAAATTATTATTTTCACAAGAAAACTGTGTTGACCCACAAGCGGTTGGTGACTTAGCTTTCGGGTGAGTGACAAAAAGCATCAAATTATAGCTAATTAACAAATTCAAAGGAAATAGTTCCGTTGTCAAATTGTAATTTGTTGTAATTTTCGATTCCCTTAAGATGCATGTGTAAGCGAGAAATGCACATCGCTCGTTAAGTGAAATTTAATGCACGAGTGATAAAGTTGTATAGCAAACTATGAAAATAATAATTTTTGAATACTTGATGAAAGGTAGACGGGCGGTGTTTGGATGTGGCAATACTTTAGACACGATTCAGGAGAATCGACAGAAATGGCTTTGAAAATTGAATAAAGATTTTAATGCTTTTGTCTCCAATTCCTTATTATCTTCTCTTTACCCACAAACTTTTTCGCTTGCGGGCAAATAATCCTTAAATAAACTGTTTCTATACAGATCAGTATCATTTAATCCAACGCAGACAATCCCATTCCACTCCAATGAGATCCAGTATGGTTCCAAGCATAAATATTCACACAAATACAAACCAGTAAACAACTGCAGTTTTTGGCAATTTTGGTCAATGGCATGCAAAGCCGGCAGGCAACAACAAGATGTACGACGAAAAA